>JBBMKD010000194.1:7179051-7238721 GCA_037834095.1 Argya squamiceps
GCCTGGTCCGCGCCACTTTCCTGGGTCAGCATCCCGGAGTCAAGGGGGTGCCCGAGAGCCCCGTGCCAGGTGAGACCGCCCTCCCCGTGGTGTCCGGCCGGCCGTCGTCGTCTCCGCGGGGGTCGCCCGGGGCTGTTCGGGTGCGGGGCGAAGCGGCTGCAGCACCTCGAACCGGGAACGAGGTTCGCTGTGCGGCTGCGGAGCCGGGTGCGGGCTGCCCGCTCTCCCGAGGGGAGCTGCTCTCCCCCGGCTGCAGGGGCTGCCAGCCGCTCGGTGCCGATCTGAGCCGGGCTCGGCGCCTCAGATGTGGGGATAACACCGAGCCTGTGACTACGTCGCGGAAATGGGAACCCGCTGGAGAGCGGGTCTTTATTGCACTCGGTTTATTCGGGGTGTTTTTCACCCCCGGTGGCCGAGGTAAGCTCGAGCTGTCGGGCAGAGCGGCGGCGCTGCCGAAAGGGCCAGCCGGTCCCGTCCTCGCATGCCGCTGTCGGGGGTCCGGTGCGAGGTCTCCGGGAGCTCGCGGTGTCCCCGCCGGCGAGCGGAGGCTCCGCGCACCCGTCACGGCTCTGCGGGTCCCGGGTCCGCCGGAGCCGCTTTCCACAGCGCCAGGTGTGCCGGGATCCGGGGCAATCCCGCTCTGTATAGGGCTGCTCCGACAGCATCCAAACCTTCATCTCAGCCTGAGCCCGGGGGCTGCCGCAGCTCCAGAGGATGGGGGTGGAAGGAGACACCGCGGCATTCCCCGGGCTGTGCGGGTGCTGTGCGGGTGCTATGCGAGGTGCGAGGGCTCAGTGGGAGTCTGTGATGGGTCTAGGAGAGGTGTTATTCTGCTCTGCAGTTCCTATTACAGGTGGCTGCCGGGGTAATACCGCACCAAAACTCACCACCTACGCCCGCCAAGGCTGCTTTCTGTTTATATGCCTCATTCCTATTTTAAAATGTGAGTGAAACGCTTGAATTGCTTGCCTTTTAAAGGTTCTTTTGCAGCTTTTTGGGAGCTAGGGAATGTCGGCTGCTCCAGGTGGGTGGCTGTGTGCTGGGAGTGTGTGTACACAACCCGATCAGTTTTGATGGCTGCGTTACGGAGCTGCCTGGGAGAGCTTGGTGCTGTTGTGTTGGGTTCAACATGCAGTGGAGAACGCCTGCCCTGAAAAGCTTATGATCAAAGTATGAAAAGGAAGAGATAGCAGGCAAACGTGACAGGCAGGGGAGGTGCAATGAGATCATCGCCAGCGGTGCCTGCTTTTAATAACGATGTGTTGAGTTACGTTTCTTGTGTTCGGTGTCGCACAGGCCAGAAACACAGGAGTTCCTTCAGCAGTGATCTGCTGCAGCACAGGGGAGGAAGGGAGGAAATGGGGTGCCCAGAGCTGGGACTGTAAGGTGTTGTGGCTGCTGGTGCAAATCCCAAGTCTTTTGGTCTGTAGGACTGCAGCAATGCCTCAGCTTATCAAGAGCTGTGAGAGACATGAGGGGAGTTTAGACATAAGTCCTGGTGAGAGTGTACCTTTCCTATCTCTACCTGTCCTTACTCTCTCTTCTCATATAAATTTTGACACTTAATGCTCCTTTCAGACTAGCTGCAGGAGCAGCAGCATCTCTTCTCTCTCTGTCCCACAGGGCCTTGGTCTCCTGGTGAGTAAAAAAGTGGCAGTGGAAATACTTTCCAGTGAAATGTTTGCATGAAGAGTTGCAGGAAAGGGAAAGAGCTGCTCTTATCACCACTGAATTGACAAACTCTGTTTGTCAGAAGGAAGGAAAGATGTTTCTTTGAAAGTCAGTGAGTCCTGCTTTGATTCCTAAGTAACTTTGCTGAGTATGTTTTTACACACTCCAGGGAGATGATGGAGGGATCGGCAGGTTCCTGGAGAATGATTCCCATTGTATTGAGAGGCTGCTGGGGCTGCCACGCTGCAGTAGCATCCTCTAGCCTGACCTGGCTCTGATTGCAGTGGGTGTTCTTGGTTTTTGCCCTGGTATCTTCCCTTCCCAGCAGGGTTCAGGTTGCTGGGGTTCCTCAGTTACATTCTCACTCCCCTGTGAGCCTCAGCTGCATCCCTGCTACTCAGGAGGAGTAAGGAGCCCTCTGCCTCTCTGCAGAGCCTGTGGGCAGCTGGATCAATACCTCGTAACAGTGCTGGTGTTTCAAGTGAATGCTTCCAGCTTGTTACGATGATAAAGTTCCCACATATCAAATTGAAAGTGGATTTTACATTTGCCTAAGTACATAAACTTGATCATAATTAAAGCAATGACTGCTTGCTTATACCTTGGATCTGGCCCATCTTCCATGACTCTGTGTGGTAATTACACTTCAGAGCACTTGCTTCTCATAGTAGCAGCTGCATAAATCACTGTAATAGGGGAACATCACTCAAGGACTATTTTCTAGGCATCTGTTTATTGCTTTTCTTCCTTTCATACATCTGTCAATTAAAAAAAGTTTTGGAGTTCCCAGCCACAAATCACCACGGAATCAGTTCTGATAACCTTTCCCTATGGGTCTCACCATCCTGGAGAAGCTGAAGCTAAACAACTTATTTAAAATGTGGATTTCTTTTTTTTTTTTTTTTTTGACACAAACAGAAAACAATTGTTTCTGGAAGCTCCATTTTGCATTATGAGCAGTTGTTGCTGAAGGAGTAAGTAGTGGAAATGCTGCTGAGTTGCAACATACCCAGGAGAAATGTCCCACAGCTCAGTTTTGCTGCATCAGTGGTGCGTGGGCTGGAGGGACATTGGCACAGCATGCTCCGTAGGAGAGCTCTGAAGTACACGGAGACCACACTTCTAATTAAAACATGAACCAAAAAAAGGCAATCCTGTTAAATGTGAGGGAGGTGTCATGCTGTTTTGTGGTCGGTATTGATGTTCTGGGAGTAATTCTAGCTGCAGGCGTGCACCAGGCAGTGAGAAGCTTGCTCTCCTCTGGTCCTGCAGTCTGGGGACCAGGTTTTTGTCACTCTGGAGCATGCTTTGGCCTGCTTAGAGGTGGGGAACAGCATAGTCTAACTGCTGTCAGCTGTGGCTGACTGTTCCAAGGGGTGGGAGGATGTAATTCATGGCAACATCTCAACTGGAACTGGATCAGAGACCTTGTGCTGGAGAGGAGTGAAGGCAGAGTGATGGGAGAGTGCTTTTCCTGGGTTTTGATGAAGATGAGACTGAATGCCAGCTCCTGAGCCAGCCTGTGGTTCTGTGCTGGAGTAGCTTCATGCTCAGTAGTAACTAAACTCTCTTTATCCTGTGTTGCTTGCCTTGGTTTCCTTCTTCCATTTGTCTTTTCTCTGGATCATTTCACCTATCAATAAAAACCAGCTTGAATTTCCATTTCTCCTGGTCTGTTTTTCTGTCCCCTTTGCCATTTGGGTTTCTCTATATTGGTGATGATGCTCCAGGTAATTGGGCTGGTGCCTGTGGGTAGAGGGGAAGGGGTGAGGTGGTGCCTGGGCAGGGTGGGGAGAAGGGATGGATGTCTCTGGTCTGGGACAATGGAGAACTGAGGAATATTTATCCTGACAGAAATATCTGCTGGTGAGTCTGTTTTCCTTCTCCCACAGCAAAGTGTTATTTCCAGCTTTTTGTTCATTTTCTTAGATGGAAGCAAATACTGATTTACCCTAAGAAAACAGGAGATTAACCTTCTGGAGTTGAGGTATAATGCTTTACAAGTGGCTGGCTGAGAATGTCAAGGTTTCTTCTCTCCCTTTTTTTTTTTTATTTTGGCAGCTGCTGTGTGCCAATGTACAGTTTAAAAATTAAAAATCCCAACTCTTCCTGCTGGTCTCGATGCGCCTTTGCTCATGAGCTGGTTCCCTTTGTACTCCTGCTCTTTTATTCTGTTTTTCCTGAGTGGGACTAATGATGCTCCTCCCTGTGCAGCCTTTCCATTTAGCTTAGCACGGTAGTTTAAAAGCTTAGTTTACTAGATAATTGAGTTTTCTGTTCTTAATTATTTCAGGCCTGCAAGTTGCTCTCTTGATAGTTAAGAGAGCAGGAGCAGAACCCTAAAATTCAGTAACCTCCCCAGGCAGTGGTTTTATAGTGAGATCATTAATTTTATTTTTTTTTCCCAGGGGTTAACTTTAACAACATCCTGAATAGTGTTCTTCCCAGTCTTTGGAATGGCTGTGGGATGTGTGCATGTGAGTGTAAAAAATCTGTGTGGGGAGTGGGTGCCCAAAGTTAAACTCCATTGATGACTGTGTTGATACATTTGTACGTTTGTTACGAGGAAACTTTTACTCTGTAAAACCTATTTTTTCACTGTAATGTCTTCTTTGAAAAGATGTGTTTTTATAGGGTGTTAGATTTGCATGAGAATCATCTGGCCAACATTTTAAGACCAGGGGAGGAATCCAGAGTCAGATGGCCTTGTGAAACACAAGATGGAATAGAAAATAAAGGATGATTAAGCAGTAATAAATATCCCATGTAGTACCCATGCTGTTCCAACTTAAATCACCTATTGAATGAGGTTGGTTTATAATTTATATCTCTTTAATTAGATTTATACAGATCAGCATTAAATCTGGGTTCTGGGTTCTAAACAGTTGCATTTCCTTTTCCTCCCCCTAAATGCTGAGCATTAATAGGCACTGACAGATGTATAAGCCCCATATCATATAATTTAAAAGCTTCTTAATAAAAAGTATTGAAAAAGCTGGGGGAAAATCCACTATATTTAAATGTTGAGTCACTGCTGTTATCTGTTTAAAGCATGATGCTAGTTGTAAAACAATTGGAGGAGGAAAATTGATCCAAACCAGCATACTTCTTGTGGGTAATATTACCAAACTGGTGGGTTAAGAGGGTGGGAGGAACTCCTGACACTTCCAGACTGCAGAAGGCGAAGGTGCCACTGCATGGGGGTAGCAGAGCCCCCTCACATGGGGAGGAGGCTGCAGGAATGTGGTGTTAAGCAGAGACAGGTTCTTATTTTGGCAGTGCCTGGGGTAAATCTGGGGGGAATGTTAATCTGATTTAAGTTGCCATTGGATCTGGGTGGGAAGGCTTGCGTGTCTCAGTGTGCACAGCTTGTCTGCCTGTATCTGATGACAGGGTTGAAACTATCCTGGGATGCTTAAAATCAAAGGAAAATCCTTCAGCTTAGTGAAGGAGTCCACAATTCCCCATAGATGATCTTGAAGGTTTTTATTTTTGACGTTTAATCCACTGAAATTATTTTCACTTCTGCTGTACTAACCACCTATCTGCGGGAATAATTGTACATCAAAGTCAAATGTAGTGGTTTAAATTCACTGCTACCCAGCCATCAGTAAAAATTCCCTGTCAGGGGGAGGAAGACTCAGGGTGCTACTGAAATTAGTGCAGCTTTGGAGTTTATTTCTGTCAGCTAGGAGCGTATGTGAAATTGCTGGAGCATTTACACTTCTGCTCCCCAAGATGGCATAAATGGCACAGCTCTGATGGTGCCTGGCATTCCTGCACCCATGGAAGGGACTGCAGCCAGTGCCCTCTCATCCATGGGAGTTGGGTGTCAAGAGGGTCAGGCTGCTGTGCTTGGCATCTCATCATCTCACCGATCTTGCAAAGATTGGTATATGAGCATCCAAATGCAATTTAATAAAAACGGTTGCAGTAATTTGAGGGACACTTCCTTTCTGAAAATGAGTTTGTAGTGATTTATAGCAAAAGGAGAAGGTTGTTTGCAAGGGCTGAGACTGGCATTACAAGGTGTAATGGCTTGAAACTTTAAGAAAAAGGGGTTGTGTAGGTTGGGAGATAAAAACAGTCTTAACAGTAAAGGGCCATTAGGCAGCGGAATGGGCTTTGCTATCTCGCAAGCCCGAGTATCGCTGGAGGTGTTTGTGTTAGATAAAATGCTGAGAGGGGGTGGATTGGGAGGCAGAGGTACGATTTCATGACTCACAGGACCTTTTCCCGTGTGTTTCTTTTTGGAGTCAGAAACGTGTGGCACCCTGGTTCATTTATTGCTGGTGTCTGGTCCGTGGGCTTGCTGAGTGTTCCCAGGCGCTCGTGTCCCCGCATCCTTCACGCTTCCAGGGCGCGCGTGGTCTGCACAGCCCCCGGCCCTTGGGGCTCCTGGGGGTGCTGCAGCCTGAGTGCAGAAGAGGCTCCTTCAAGCATTGGCACGAATAAACGCCAAATATAGTTGCAGGTCAAAAGCTTTGTCTCTGTTTCATCTGTGTCTGCTGGGGCTGGGGTCAGCAGGGTGGGTTGGTGGCTCCTGGGGGACTGGCATTGAAACCTCCCGTCCTTACTGCTCCTGGGGGACTTGGGGATGGGAGTGTTTGAGCCAGCTCACCATCTGGGAAAGCCATGCACAGAAAAGAGCTGGCAGATGGGAGTCAGGCCCCCATTCCCTGTCCCTCTGTAGCAGCACTATGCCAAGAAGGACCTTCCTTGTCCCTGGTGCCTTCCAAGAGCCTGCCCTGCCTGTGTTGTCCTGTTCTGTTTATCACGATGTTTCTTATTGTGTTAGTTGGCTCTTTCTGTGAAGCATTTTAGGCTGAGTTAATTCCCAGGCTTTTTCCTCCTCCTCAGTGATTGCTCTGATGCAGCGTGTGTCTGTCTTTTTACTGCACAAAAATAAAGATCCATTTAAGGGGAGAAGTTGGCTTAATTGCTAAAAAGACGGATGGGATGTGAGTAGATGACCTTGCTGCTTCCTATCCTTGGCTTTAACTTGCAGAGACCTCTTAATTGCCAACTCTCAGATTTTCTATATTGGTATTTCCATTAATCATGGAACGATTTTTATTTTATAATTTGAAATGTGTCCTAATATAATAAATGTAGGAGGAAATAAGCTTTGTATTAAAAAGTAATTTATGGGTGTATTGTAGTGTTAAAGAGACCATGCTAAGCCTTTTTGTGGTGAAAATTGAGTTGGGTTTGACTTTAAAAAAAACCTCTTTAACTTACTGTTATATAACTGCTTCTCTCATTAACACAGTATCTTGCTGTTATGCGGTTTTATGGTCCCTTTTATTTTTTCAATGCATGAAATACCTGTCGCTGTGCTCCTCTGGAGTGGGTGAGTTAGTGAACTCCTGAGGCTCCTGCTTTACACATTGGTGGTGCTGGCTCTGTGTCAGAGGGCTTCAGGGAGGCACTTGTGTTGGGCAATCCTGCTTTGCAGAAGGGTAAACTGAGGCAGCGGGGAGTGATGGAGACAGGACGTGGGTGTGGACCCCTCTCTCCCCCTTTGCATGAGGTTTTTTTGCAGCAACAGCAGGGCTTGCAGTGGTTAAATCTCCTTTCCCCACATGCAATGCGTGCTGCAGATGAAATGTTTCATGTTCCTTTTCCCATGCTGTGCCAGGGGAAGGGATAGGGCTGGAGGGAGGAGGATTTCTGCTGTCGCTGCTCCTGAGCCGTGACAGCTGGTTTTCCCTTGGCACCATGCATGACTCTTCTTCAGGAAGCACACGATTGAACTGACATTAATATTAATCCTGTTCTTCTAGACTAGGCTTGCAAAAGTGACTTTTGACACTTTCTAGTAATTAGGGAGAGAGTGGATGTGGTAAAAGACTCTTGTGAAGGAGAGAAGACAGGAACCTGAAAGGACGCATAATCCTCCCAGAGCAAAGATGTAAATTACCAAAGTAGCTTTTATTGAGGAAAAAAACCTTGTAACCAGCAGGAAGGCAGAGTGATGGCTGAGAGGTGTGAGGAGCCTTCACTCACTGTGTCAGGGCCTGGGCCTGGGGACTGCTTCCTAATCCCAGTTCTTGGCAGAGCTGAGCCTAGAAGGGAACTGCTTTTGCTTTGGGCATGATGCAGTTTGCATGGCAGACAATGAAATGTGGGTGCTGGATGTTCTTTGACCCTGGATAGCCATTTTTAATGGAGCTGTTGTTTGCTGTTTGAGTCTCTAAAGCAGCATCAGATTAGATGTGTTTTGCATGAGGAGAGCTATTTGCTTTGATATGAGCTTGTTGCTCTGCTTCTGTGTTTGGGGCCTCAGTTTGCTCTTAAAAGTTGATGGAAGATGAGACTTTTTTTTGCTGCTACTTCCAGCTCTTCTGTTTTATCTTCTCTTGTCTGAGCCTAGAAAGTTTTCTATTTCTATTTTCTTTCCCAGATTTTATTTATTTTTAGCTAACAACACTTTTCTTAAAGTTGTCTACTTTCTCCACGAATAAATGCTTTGGAAATGTCAATAAAAGAAGTTTAGCATCACTGAGTAGTGCTGGAGATGCCAAAGCAAGTGGTATCCTGGCTTTTGTCCCATCCTAGTGAATCAGTCAAGGTGCTGCTGAAGAGGGTCTTGCCTTATGCAGTGCTCAGGGTATCCCTCAGCATCTGTCCCTCTGCAGAAGGACATCTCCAGTGAAGCAATGGCCTTGTGCTTTGCCTCTTGCAATGAAGGAAGGATGGGATGGGGCCATTGCTTGTACAACTTAAAAGTCAGCTCTAAAAAGTCAAGTAAATCATTATAGTTGTGTCCTTCTGCTATTACTGCTGTTGCTGGGCATACAAAAGGGTAGAAATTGCAGGCAAATAGCACTGTTACATTCCAGATTACTTTTAAGTCTTTATGCAAATGACAAGCATACCCTCCTTGATGTGCTACATACTTTGCTCTATTCATCGTAAATTCACAGCCTCAAATCCTGTCTCCATTTTCCACCTCCCACTCCATCTTTCCTGCCTGCCTTTGGCTCCTCACTGCTGTGGGCAGACAGGGGACAGCAGGGTGAGGCTCGGGATGGCTCTGCTCAGCACCAGCACATCCCTGTGTGGGAGCTGAAGCAAACACTGTGCTGTGCACAGCTCTGGGGGCCCACTGCTCAGCAATCCAGGCTCTGCCTTCTCTGTCCTTTCCTTTGGCCAAGCTGCTTGCTCAGGACAAATTCCAGAAATGTCATCAGTTTGCCCAAACGGTAACTGCGGCCATACTGATGCTTTGAGGCAGTTTCCTCTCCTAAATCCACCTCCTAATGTGAATTGTCTGCTTTTTCTGTGCCCCTCCAGGGACTGACCTGCAGGTATGTATCCCAAAGGGCTCCTCCACCTGCTGCTCGAGGAAGATGGAGGAGAAGTACCAGGCGAGTGCCCGTGAGAAGATGGAGCGGGTGCTGCAGTCTGCCAGCATGGACCTGAAATTCCTCGTCATCCAGAACGCTGCTGTCTTCCAAGGTGAGTGCTGGGGGTGCCCCAGTCACCTGCAGGAAGAGGCAGCATTTCTGCTCCTCTTCCTCAGCGCTGGGTAATTCGAAGTGCAAGTGGTTGGAAGCTTTCTGTTCATCTGTTTTTCTATGTTTGTAGATTTTATGTATGCTTGTTTATGATTGGTAATATACCTGGTTTGCTGTATGGCTGCTCTGCAGGGCTGGTCTTAAATATTCCTGCAGCTGTAAGAATGAATGGAAATTTAAAGGCTAAACTTCTTGAGGTGCAAATTAAAAAACAAAACAAAACAAACCACCTCTCCAAGAATTAAAATATCTGTGCAAGTCTTGTCTGACTCTGTCAGTCACAAAATACAGGTTGCAGTGAGGTGGTCTGGTTGTCACCCCAGTGTAATGCTTGCCAAGATCTGCCTTAACTGTATTGTGTGTTGTTATTGTTACCCACAGCACAACAAAATTGTTTATTCTGTGGGAAAGGTGGCAGAGGCCGCTGGTTCCCAAATGTGGTCCCTGGTGCCCCATGGGGTACTTGAGTGCTTGGTGCCCTACTGTCTGGGGCAGCTTTCCTCCTAATGATAAAATGGTGGTTTTGTTGGTTTGCTTGTTTTTTATCTGCAAAATGGATCTTTGAATATTTTTTTAATGTAGATACGCACTAGTTTGTGCCACTTAAATCTGCAATCATTTTTTTAGGCCCTTATGGTTAATGTGCGGTGAAATGATTGCTTATTTGTTGAGTTCTGTCCTATTGAGGTTCCATCATTCTGTATTAATGGTGTTTTTGCCTGTATTTAAAAAAGAAGTCATGGGCAACCAAGCGTTTTTTCCCTCATGATGATATTTTTGCAGAATAATTGATTTATTTTTGTTTATGCCTCACTAATAGCAAGACCCAAGGCCTGCTGAAGCCTGTGAGATCAGGGCTGAGCTCTGTTCTGGGCCACAACTGACTGATGAAGTCTAATATGTTTTTCTTTCTCAGTGTACGATCAAATGAATTGCTGAGGAGATAACAGCACATTTTTTTCCCCCCAGTAATTCTTAATGCAGTTACCATTAAGTTCCAATTCTAATAACCAGAATGGAGTAAAACTAATGAGAGATTGGTTTCCTAGGCATTGGAAATGTGGGCCAGTTTCAGAAATGGGGAATAACCTGGGTGGAATACCAAGTGTCTGCCTCCCTCCTTCCCATTTGATAGAAACTGCAACATTAGTTTTTATTGTGTGTGGGAATGACACCCTGTGGAAATGCAGGTTGTGCACAGCAGTCGGGTGCTCTGGCTCTGAACTTTCTGCCACTTCTGGAGAGAGCTGATTCCCTTGTTTTAATTTTATTTTTCCCCCCGCACCCCCAACTTTTAAAAACTGTTATTTGCACCCTGGCCCAGAGACCTGTGCAGGGGTTTTGAAGCTGAAGTTATTCTGAGAAGCCCTGGTATGTGGAATTGCCGTTCTTGGTGGCGGGAAAGAAAAGTATTTAATTGAGCAGTTTCTGACCACTTCTGCTTATAAAAGAGCTCTAAAGTGACTAAAAATCATTTGCAATCCCATTGCAGAGGAGGAATTCCTAGCTGGAACCATTCAGGAGCTCACTGTAATTATCTTGTACAAAGTATTTTGAACTTGGAAGGACGATTCATTAGACTTCTAACAGCATTTACCTTTGTTATCTTTAAAATTAGTCTGAAAGTTTTTAGAAGAACACTTTTTAAAATAGGTTGATCTTTTGATTGCTGCTTGCTTAAGAGTATTTTGATGGCTGCAGTGCCAGAGGCTGTCCCAGCTATAGAAATTGTGCAGGATGCCCCTGGCAGGGCTGTGCCTGGGGCTGTGCAGGGTGCTCAGCTATTGGGGGGATGCTGGAGTGGTCAGGGAGGAGGAGCCCATGACCACAGTTGGAGCCCCAGTGGCACCTGAATATCTCCTGCAGGCCCTGGGGACAGATTCCCTGTGGCTGTGGGAATTGGGAGTGCAGGAATGGAACAGCTGGAAGCAGTGCCAGCTCTGAGATGTGCTCTGGCAGGGAAGAGAGCTCCCAATGTGCCTTGCTTTGGGTCAGACCCCCAGTCTGGGGACCCAGTGCATAGGATGGATAATTGCACCTCGCTTCAGAGGGGAGAAATGTGTTGGTATGGAAACAAAGCTCAGCCACTCATATTAAAAACACAAATGTGAAATCCTTCAGAGTTAATTTTAATATTTTTACCCTGGCATCTGAAGGGACCGCTAGTCTGACAAGTAGGATCTCACCCAGATGTTATTATTTTGCACCAAATTTAATTTCTTTCTGCTGAAGCTAGAGCAGCATCTCTGCTGATAAAGATCAAGGGAAATTGTCTGGCATTTACAGGAAATCTCATCCAGGCCTATCTGTTACAATGTTCACTTAGCAAAGTTTATTAGATTATTAGTTTTAGACCCTTGGGCTTTTTCTTTATTGCCGTTAAGAAGGAAAAATCCCAACCAAAAAAATCCTCCCTTCACTAAATTTAAATGGTACAATTAGCTCCTGGTCTTATCTTGCAGGCATTTTTTAAAATTATGAAGATGATTTAAGTAGTGATTTAATCTTTTGGAAACTTGCTGCGTTTGACAGTGTTAAAATGGATTGTGGCTACCTCAACTGCAGTTAAATCTTATTCCAGGAATTTTTTTTGTGAGCAGTTTTTTCGCTTTCCCTTGGTATATCCATGCTGGACACCTCCTGTTTGGGGTTCTCAGCTCTGAAGCTGGGATGAATCCCATCACCTCAGAACTGCTCATGTGTCTTTTGTCATGTGACATTTAGTATTATGAAATGCTCTCATCCAAACTAACCAGTACTTACTGCAACTCACCTGCTGGAGAGAATGATGAGAAACTTGCTTATGGTTTGGTTTCTCCCCTCTTTTTCTTCTGATATTAGATTTTTGCTTTTTTTCAGTGGGGGAATTTCTGGCCCTGCCACCATCTAGTCTTTTCCTGTTGAAACAATGACAACAAAAAAATCCCTCAATGAATTCTGCTGATTTCCTAAATATTAAATCTGAATAGCTCAACTTTGTGAAAGGTAAACTTGGGCAGGAAAATACCAGTGTGGTTCTCCTTTATGTCTCTTTTCCCTCACTAAAGAACTCTATTCCCTAGAGCTGACTTGTGTGCATGTTTATCGGCCTGATTCCTGCTGCTTCCCAAGCTTGGGAATTTGCTTTTGAATGGTCACTTAATTTCTTGCCCTGCATATTGGCCATATTGCTCTGTGGATAACAGAAAATTAAAACTTTAGCAACTTCTCACTTGCAGCTTTTGTGGTATGTCCCTACCAGTTCTCTGTTCAAGGGGAAAAAGGTACTTTAAAAAGTGGAAAGATGACGACACAATTAATCATAGAAGCACCTCTGAGAGGGGCATCTGCACCCATTCTTTGTGTCAGATTTCCTGGTAATCTCCCCCTTCCACCAAGTGAGAAGGGCAGGAACAGGAGAGCTGACTGTAAGGGGCTGTTTCTGCACAGTGAACTCCTGGGGAGAGCTGCTTTCGGTATTTTAAATGATTGCTCAAATAAGTGAACAGCAGGATCTCATGCTGCCTCTCTGTAGCTTCTTCTGTTGATGCCAGGCCCATCCTGGAGGGACTTTTCCACGTGGTGGAAACATGGAGCTGTTGGAGTGTGTCAGTGGCTCTGCTCTGTGATCTCCTGGCAGTGGCGTAAATCGTGAGGTGCACGATGTGGCTGTTCCTGACCCTGAATCCAGCTGCCCCAGTTCTTCTGTGGGTGCAGAATTTGCTTCCACCCACCTCCCAGATAGCTCCTGTGGGGCTGCACTGCTGCTGGAGCTTTGGGAATGTGGTGGATGGTGGGAAGGTTAGGAGTGCAGTAACCCAAACTGAAAAATTGACTGGAATTGGTGCGGTTGAGGCCCCCTCGGTGAAGGTCTGGAGGGGTAAATGAAGACCTGGAAAGGCAGTGACGTCTTCCCTTCTGCAGGTGGCAGCTGGAAAATAATAAAAGCTGTGTCAGGGGAAGCTTGCAGAAGCTACAGAGATTTGAGGGGCTTTTGGTATGTGTGTTTCACAGCGGTTTCTAGGAAGACCATAATGAATCAACACCAACAAACCTGCCTGTACATGTGTATTTTCTTATTCATGGGAGAATCCTGTTCCTTGTCTCATCTCGATAGGGCCCTTGGTGGTTCTGACAGAGCAGGTGCTGTGGGGAGGCAATAGATCCCTTTCCCCTTGTGTGCTGTGGTAGGATAAAAGCAGAGCTGTAACTCTTAGTCCTACCAGACAGCTCTGAAGGCTGTAAATCCTCCATTAGGCATAAATGCAGCCATTTTGGTTATTTATAGTTATTTACACTATCCATTCATATCTGTCAGGAATGAAGGCAGTTTTGACATTGCAAGCTTCTATCAGGTTATCTTTAATCAGTTTAGAGGCACCTAAGCCACAAATATATCAAATAGCCGATCCTAATGTTGGAGTCCTCTAAAGTATGACTGAATTATTTATTTTGTTATGATGAAAATGTCTGGGCTTTATTGGGTTTTCTTTGAAGAACTTGATTCTGCTTGAAGTCTAGAAGATAAAAGATTAGCGATTGTCTCTCCAAGTTTCTTATTCCAAATCCTTCAAGGCTTTTCATTTTTCACGAGCCACTGTTACTACTTTAGAGTCAAGGTGAGGGAGCTGAGATTTCTTTTATTATATTAAAGGGTTTAAGTATATAAAGAATTTTATCTTTACTAATTATGCCTTGCACAGGTAAATCCAAGATACACGTAGCAATTATGTGAGAAGAGATGGGCTGTGTGGTGGGAGCTTTTGCACGTTAATCACCAAGAGGGGTCCACTGATACCAGCACTGCCCAGCAGAGCTTGTCTCTTATCATTTGGAATAGTTTAATACTCCAGTATCTTTAAGCCAATTAAGTTTTGATAATTCAGGAAGGTCTTTTAGTAGGAAGAGCCTTGGGTGGAGAGCTTTAGCACTGCATTGTTCTGCAGATTGTTTCCCTTAGTGTGTGTGGGGAGGGAGGAGCTGATCTGGGGCAAGTGGGAGAAGCCTCTAGCTTGGAAAGTTAATAACTATTTCTGAATGTGGAGGTGAGAGGTCCTGGGACTCAGGTGGTCTTGGAGTTTAACCAGCCCTGCAGAGGGGAAATGTGACCAACAGGTTACAGCTGTGGTTGTGGATGGGCTTGGCTGTCTAACCAGTGTGCAGGGCTGCACAGCTTTTCTAAACAGAAGGAAAGTGATTACAATTAACTGAATAAATGTATAAAATGACACTTAGCAGGACTTGAAAGTGTCCTGAGTGGGGTGGTCAGTTTAGCAGCTTCAGGTGAAAAGCGCATGCGAAAATGTCAACTCCTGCTTGTGGGCTTGTAAAATATTAAGCTGACATTTTAGAGTGGACTTAAAGAATGAATCCATTTCTTGGAAGAGAATATTAAAACTCTTATTAGACTTTACAAGTAAATAAGGTCAAGAAACAGATCGCTGTGTCATCTTATCATTCCTCTTCCTAATTAGTCCTCTGCTAACTGGAGTCTTGCTGCATCCTTCTGTGGTGTATCTGTCTCCAAAGATAGAAGGTGGCCCTTCCCTAAAAAGCCTTTTAATTTGTTGTTGATTTAATATTTTCTTTTTTTAATAACTTGAATTTAAAATAGGAATTGTCTCACTGGGTCAATTCAGGCTGTTGTTCTGCCTTTGGTGGGGCTTCGTGCCAGATGCTTTGGGTGCACAAAGTTTGTAGTGGAAAACTATGGTGATACATTTACCAGGTCGAAAACGATGTTCTAAACCAATGATTATGGGTAGGTGGAAATAATGTCTGCATAATGAGAGATCTCTGGTTGTCAGAATTGGTCTAGGGAGGTAATGTTTCCTTTCAAATAACCAGAACTTATTGTTCATAAATCACACTTAATCTGTTTATTACACCAGCACACGAAGCTGGAAGTCTGGAGTGTGCCATAATGCTTAGCTTTAGGAGCAGAGCTGTAATAGTAGCAGCAATTTCAAATTATTTGAAATTGGGGGATCAGCAAAATGCGGGAGTTTGTGGAGGCTCTGGGCATTAAAAATGACTGCTGAGGATTGATGAGTTTCTTTAACAAATTGTAAAATCCA
Organism: Argya squamiceps; assembly: GCA_037834095.1. NCBI lineage: Eukaryota > Metazoa > Chordata > Aves > Passeriformes > Leiothrichidae > Argya > Argya squamiceps. Next base: position 7,194,302 of record JBBMKD010000194.1, read on the forward strand.
TCATGCTGGAGTTAGGGCATGAAACTGCCCTCCTGAGCCACATAAACCATGGCTTTGGAAGAATTGCATGACAGTGCATGCTACCGGGAAGGGATATTTTGAAAGATGTTTGGTTTTGCTTTTGTTTCTTCCTCTCATTGCCTGAACTTTCACTGCTAGTACAGCACTGGTATGCAGCTCACCGGGTTCTGTGTGTGCTGGATGGGTCTCAGAGGAGCCTCTCAATGCCTCTCATGATGCTGAGCCTGAGTTGTGGGGCTCCTCTCCTGCCTGGGCTCCCTCTCTCCTGCCTCAGCCAGTACCAGAGTGGTCACATTTCCCACGATTTCCCAAAATCCTGATACATCTCAGACAGTGTTGCTCATAGTTGGAGAGCTTGGCGGGTATCTCTGGGGTGTCTCCTTGCAGGAGAGACCTCGTTGGCTTTTACTGCTGTTTCCTGCATCCCCCCTTGAGCTCTGCAGTCTCCACACCAATGGCCTCTCACGCTCCCACCTGCATTTCCCTGCATCTGTTGACTGCTGCAGAAGATTCTGTGTTATGTCCTTTCCTGAGAGTTAGCAGCAGCCCTCTGGCAGGTCCACAGAGGAGTTAAACGTGTAGTAGGAGATGCCCCTGTCCCCCCAGTCCTTGCTTTTGGGGCCTTCATGGCTTGAGGGGTGCAGCAGTGGGGAGCTGTGTGTGGTTGAGATGCCTCACTGTGTCCTGCCTCTGTTTCTGCCCTACAATTAAACACTGCTGATGTCCTTCCCCTCATCAGTGAAATGAGGCTTGGAGGTTAATAAGGGGCTTTTTCTAACTGCCTGTGTGCTGCTTCAGCAGTTTTTAAGCACTGTGCTTGGTGTCTGGGCTTAGGGGCCCCCAGTTCAAAGTGTGTGGAGGAACTCCTGGGTGCTTGTGCCTTCTGCTGTCCCCTGCCAGCTCTGATGCTGCTTTTCTGCTGTGGAAGGGTGAGGGAGTTCTGCTTTTACTGAGGGGTGAGGGAGGAATTGACTGTGTGCACCCTGGGGCTACTTCCTGGAATTAGTGCTGCAGCTCCATAAGGAATGTAGGCCTTTTGGATGGGGAGGTGCCTGGGCTGGGGTTCTGCAGGAGGATCACAGCCTTGCTGGGCTCCCTGTGGCATTTCCTGCAGCTCCTCCATGCCTGTGTGGTGGTGCTGCCTCTGTCCCATTTGCTCTGAGCCACGCTGGCAGAACATGATGCTCTGCCTGCATACTCTGAGTGTGAGCTGTGAGACAGCCAGGGAGTGAGGCCTCCCTGTTCCTTCGTGTCTCCTGCTTCCACAAGTGGGCTGTTTTCTGTAATTACCTTTTGGAGCTCCAAGTTATCATCTTTTGATAGTTCAAGTACTAACGTTCTTTAAATGCCTCCCAATGCTATAAAGCAGTCAAATGACGTCTCTTTAGCTTGCAGTAAGGTGATATAAATGTCATGTTACCCTTGAATGTGGTATTTATAGAACTGCTTGGTGCTGTTGAATATTTGTGTTTTATCCTTTGTAGATCCAGTACAGAAATGGGCACAGCAGCATCTTCCATCACTTGTCCTGAAAGGATATATAGAGGCATTCTCATCCTGCAAAGTGCTTAAAATGCAAACAAGAGCTAGTTTGCATTTGCTGGGGAGGAAAGGGGGAAGGAAGCCAGCACCCAGCAATAAAGACAGGGGCTGTCTCTGTAACAAAAACATTTTGCTAGATTGTCATCTGCTTCACTTTTAAAGCAGCAATAAGATATAGCGATAAAATGGCCAATGGTGCATTTCATCTGAGGGAAATGAACTCTTGCTGAACCAATTAAACTGCCAATACACTGTGGTTTCGTGTTCCCCTGAGCAGACTGGGTCACCTCAGGTGTGTTACTCACTCTGACTTCACCACTGATGTAAAATCAATTTCAGCAATTTATAATCTTTCATTCTAGTGTGAAAGTATATTAATCTGTGAAAAACACCACTCAGATAGTGAGGACAGATGACAGCTTTCCTCATGAGTGTGTATGGCTGGCAGCGCCTCTTGGATTACCTGGTGCATGGAACCAGTGTAACTTTTGGACACTCTGGAGGCACTGACAATCCAGTTTTCAAGCATGGGGCTTTATTCGTAAAATGTTCCAAAAAATCATAGCAGCGCCTTGGTCAAACTTTTCCCTACTCATGTGAAATTGAGTTGTTTGAGATTGGCTTTATTCCCTCAGCCCAGAAGAGACAGAGCTCTCCACATTGCTTTTGGTATCAAAGAAGTGCTTGTGGCAGATTTGTGGTGTTACTGCTCATTAGAAAGTAAAGCAGATACATCTGGCATGGATGGTGGGGAGATACTGAGGGATGTGGGATCTTCCGTGCTTGTTTCTGTGGCAAACAAGTGTCTGAATATTTGAGTTTAGGTTTTTATCCTGCATCTGTGAAGGGGATGCAGGCTGGACTGGACTGGTTAGGACTACTTGGAAAAACCCCTTCTATCTAGGTACACTGGGATGGAGTACCTGGTGCTGTGTCTACTTGCAGTCCTCACATGGAATCATTTAGGTTGGAAAAGACCTTTAGGTTCATTGAATCCAACCCTTAACCCAGCACTGCCAAGCCACCGCTAAACCTTGTCCCCTGGTGCCACATTCACGTAGTTTTTTTAACACTTCCAGAGAGAGTGTTAGATTGAATCTGTGACTGCTGTGGTATGCACAATGGCTGGGATTATTTAGGTGTTTTTGATGGGTGCTGGGTTGTGTCCTGTGTCACACTGGTTGGTCAGAGAAGGACACCTGGGTTTGTGTGTGGCAGCCAGGGATGCACAGGAGACAAGTGAAAATTCTAATGTGTGAAAGTAAAGCCATTTCCATGAAGTATTGCATTTAGGAATTAATGCATCTTCTATGACAGATTAAATGTAGGAAGCACTGCATGTTTGATCTGCTACTATTAAAAAAATCCCCAAAAGTTAATTGGAAAAAAAATCATCTGAATGTGTGCTTGGGAGAAAAAAATCACAAACCTGTTGGTTAGCAAGTGAAGATTTAAAAAAACTAACTCTCTGAGACAAGGCAAAACAAAGAACAGTGTAGATCAATTGCAAATTAATTCTTTTGCTGATTACCTCCTCCCAAATGTGTCATCTTCAAGTCAAAAAATCTACGGCTGAGGGCCGTAAAGAAGCAATTTTAAAAGCAGTAGACAGCAGTAAGGCTGCCTCTAGGATTACAGCTCACAGCTTTGGAATTCAGTCCTTTTGAAGGAAATTGGTGAGGAACTGCATTAATGTGGTGTATTTGTATTGGTCAAATTCCTATTATGATCACAGTGAAAAATGATGTTACTTTTTCTAGGGAAAGGAAATTAAATAGGCCTAGTAATCCATGTAAGGAGATTGGTTTACATTAAAAGGAAGAAAGAATGTGAAGACTAATCAGATCAATGCATACTCTCTAATCTATCTCATTAAAAAAATAAAATCAAATTGCTACTGAATGATAGGAAATATATTGAAATGACACACATGCTTTTACTGCCTTTTAATTATCAAATTATTTCAATCTGCTTGAGTCTGCCATGTAAGTGGCCTATCAACTGTTCTTAAATATTGGCTCATAAATTCAAAATAGTTCTTTAAATGGAAGAAAATAGCATCTCTGGTCCTTCAGCTGAGAATGCCAGCCCAGATTATGACAGGGTCATTTTGACTAGGGAAATCTGTGCTGCTTGATTTAGGTGCACAGCTTCCCTCTGGAGGAGGCTTTTAAGGTTGTTATTTATGCTGTAGTTTGTCAGGGGAGCGCTTGGTCCCCGATGTCCAGCTGCACAGCCATGATCCACCTTCTTATGAGACCTGTGGGAATGGTTATGTACTTAGTGAGAGCTGGATGGAGGCCTCTGAGGTGGCCTGAGAAATATTTTCACATGTGATGTAAGGCATTGCCCCCTCCTTAGTGGGGCCATGGTGAACAGCTGCTGGGTGGTTCTGCAGCTAAGCCTCCTCTGGTGCAGACAAGACATAAAAAACAAAAATAAAACAAAGTGTTGTCTAAAGAGAAAAATTACAAGAAGAGTGCTGAATCTCTTGCACAGCATTTCTGCTTCCAGCAAACACTTCAGCCATGAGGAGCTGGCCTCTGCTGTTAATATGTCAGTAAGACACATTGAAAACTTGGAATTTTTTTTGACTGAGGAAATACAGGAGCCCAGAAGTGGAGAGTGATCTGCTCAGCTTCTTGTGGAGGGCAGGGGGATGGCTGGTGACCTTCTCTGTCTTTGCAGAGGAGCTGTGTGGGCTGCTTGGAGGGAGGATGGTGTTTGACCATCAGGCTGGGCCCTGCCAAAGCACTGCAATGGACACACAGGTGCAGCACGTGTGAGACTGACCCGTGGCTGTCCCAGCTCAAGCAGAGAGCTGATTTTGGGGGAGATTAGGGAGAAAGATGGTTACTCCTGCCTGTGGTCCAGCAGGAGGATGGCATGGCTGCTTGGTGAGCTGTGTGCTGGACTTTACCCTCTGTGGAAATGAAGGACAGCAGGAAGAGGATGCCCAGCCTCTGGTGTGCTGCTGGGGGATGGCCTGAACACTGTCAGGCTCTGCAGGTGTCTGTAGGAGCAGCCCAGCACCTCCTGGCTTGCTGTAGGTTCACATCTGCCCAGCTGTGCTGGGTTCCTCTGCCAGCTCCCCTGGATCTAGGACCCAGGATGGGGCTGAGGTGCTCCTGTCAGCTGGCAGAGAGGGAAAACCACACACTGTAGGGACCAGGAGTCACGCTCCTGCTGCAGTGCTGGAATAAATGAAAAGAGTGCCTGTGTTTAGAGGGGTAGCCTTGAAAAGGGGGAAAGATTGGCATTGAAGAGCAGCACTGTGCTGATGGAGCCTTCAATGTCCTTGGGAATGAGTTTTGTGATTTCTGAAGAAAGGCTAAATGTATGTTTCCATACCGAGCAGCTGCTCTGTGTTTGTTGAGAGATGGCACTTGTATGTTGGAATTTGCAGCAGCTTTAAAGCTGGAGGTTATAAGCTACTTTCCCCCCTTTCTTGCTTTGTTCTTAGGGTGTTTGTTTAGATAATGGCCTGGAAATTATTTTAGTAACCTTGTACATCACATTTTGCTACCAGTGAGGAGTAAACAATTTGACATTTGAAGAAATGGTTCATTTTCTAAGGAATGTGATTCAGAATCTGCTTCTTGAACTAATGGACAGTATAATGCTATTTTTTACTAGGTTGCATAGATTTTTACCTTGAACATGCTCTATAAAGTGCACTGCATTACCAGTGTTAAATAAAAGCAAATGCTTCCCATCAAATGAGAAAGCAGTGTTTGAACTGGAGAGAGGTTGAAACCCATTTCTTTGTCTAGGTTGTGATGCTTCACTGTGACATAAGCATGAAAAATAATTAGACTCACTAGTAGGTAAATATTTGGTCCTGAAATGCATCTTGAAGATACAGAGCTGGAAGAAAGTAACCTCTCCAGGTACATGTTGATCCTCCTGGATTCGTCTCACACCAACAGCTAGATCACAAATCTGTGTGCAGCAAACTACATCAGAACAACATTTTTGAGGGTGAAAAGTTTATAAAGGTTGTGAATGAATCAGGCAGTCTCTTGATTTGGTTTCTTGTGCATTGGAATACAGCCTTTAATTATAGCATCTTGTGTTTTCCCACAAGCTTCTTCCCTTGTGTAAAGGCACTGAATGAGTGTCCCTTAATGAGTTGTTTTCTTTCTCCTTGTTGCTTGATGTCTATTTTTGAATACTTTTAAATGACACCTAGAGACAGAATTCAAAATTTTCAATTACGTGTGAGTACTTTATTTTCATGCTGCTTCTTAATGCTCAACACGGAGCAGAAGCAGCTTTCTTTCACAGAAATCAGAATTCAGAAGGACCCTAATGAGGACCTTTTAAGTTTGTGTTCACTGCAGTGTAACAACAGATATTCAAGTTCTAGGTCTTGGGTTCAGCTTCTTTAAAGCTGGCTTTTACACCACACACCTTTTGTCCTCTGAAACTGGTAAGGCAAAGAGCTGGAGGGGCAGCGTCCAGCTTTGAGTACTTCCACTTGGTCTCCCAAGTTAATAAAAAGCATTAATTCACCAAACTCTGGGCTCTCTTTTAAAATGCAGGAGCTTTCAAGGCTGTGAATATAAAAATAAAATCAACTCTTATTCTATCTCCCACCTCTCAAGGCAAAAATGATTTGGATCTGGGTCTGTTCCTGCAGATTCAGCAAAAATGTACCAAACTTGACCACACCCCCAAATTGTGACCAAAGAGTTCATGTTTAAACAGACTTGAACAAAATCCTGTCAAAAGCTCAGTTCTGTTTCAAAGTCTGGTAAGTGCTTTAGCTAATTAAAGAAAAGGTCAGCAGGATTTCTTACTGTAGGCAAAAAAAGGAAAGATAAAACTTTCTTCTCTGCCTTGTTCCTAGAAGCAGTCGAACAATTTTGGCTGAAATTAAAATGTGCCTGAGGCAGAAAAAAGGCACATGGAGTTGCAGCCCAGATGGCTAGAGCTTGGCAAAATTATAGGTAAGTAGGAAAAGCATCTAAAGATCAGAAGCATTAGGCAACTGTAATAAACAGGGCTACCAGCTCTTCCTGTAATCAGTTATGATATTTAATCTAAATGTCTCTTGCAGAAAACTCTTATGCTGTTCTGAAGTGTGATCATTCATTCAGAGATTTGGAAGGGCCTCAATGCTGTAGTTAAAGCGAGTTTGCTTGTGGAATGTGAGAGGGTTTTTTATCCCCTGGATGTATGATGTTAGGAATGTGTCACTTCCTCTCAGCTGGATCTGTGTGAGCTGTACCTGCTGTGGCCATGTAGAACTCAGGTGCCTGTGTTGTTGTTTTATTCATCCTGTAATCAGTCTGTGTAAGAGACAAACAGAACAAACCTTGATCATCAGCAAATCTTTCATAAGTTTGAGTTTATTACTTATTTGCTGACGCATTTGTAATGAAAAGTTTTGTTCTGCTCTTGTGAATGGCTCTGCCTCTTTTCATTTGTGTTCGTGATGCTGTAGGAATCAGTGTAAGCATATTAAGGCATGTGTGGATATTTTTACATTCAGTACCATTTTCTAAACCCTTTGGGGACTGACCCATTAAGGAAACTTAGTTCACGGGCTGAGAAATGATCACCTGTTCAAGGACTTGACTCTAAACACTATGAATGTGCCAGAAAATGTTTAGAATTCCTTAGTGTGCTCACAGGAGAGGAGAAATGGAGGAAGGAAAGAAAGGAAATGTGTGATTTTATCTGTAACAGGAGCTGCAGAGAAGATGCTGCAGTAGCCCAAGTGGAGTCTCATGTCACCCTTTTGTAGAGAAAGCACTGCTGAATTCTGTCAGTAACTTTGATGCTTGTGGTTCATGGGACACTAAAATGTGTAAGGACCCCCAGCAGGCTGGGGCAAAGTTTCATTTGGAACAGGTGGTCCAGGGGAGTGTTTGAATCACTATCCCCTGAGGGAGGGATTTAAGAATCATATAGATGTGGTGCTTGGGGACATGGTTTAGTGGTGGACCTGTCATTGCTGGCTCAGCAGTTGGACTTGATCTTAAGAGGGCTTTTCCAGCCTAAATTCATGGTTCTGTAGTTCTGTGATTTTTCAGCAATACCAAAATGTGTAGTTGCTCTGGGTGAGAAACAATCTGCCCTGTTTATACACATTTTGGTACTACTGGCCATCAGCCACAACAAACAATGAACTCGGGTGGTGACCTGAGCCCTTACATCTTTAGGGCTGTAAAACTCCTGTGGAAATGGGTTTGGTGCAGTGCCCGTTGTGTCCCAGCCTTTCTGCCGAGGCTCTCTTGGGGAAGCAGAGATATATCTCCTTTTGTGTTTTTTGCAGAGGTCTGAAAGTGCACATAACTCACTGTGATGTATTTGCAGGCTTCAGGAAGGGTGTTTGTGCACGTACTGGAGCTGAGGTCGCAGTAAAACAGCAGCAGCTGAGCTCAGGGGTGAAAGGGGACAAGAAATCAGGACTCCCATGTGCTTTTTTTCTGAGGATGACCCCCTGCCTTGTGTTGGGCAAGCACTGAGGGGAGGCTCAGGGATCCCTCTGAGGGGCAAGCAGTCCATACAGCACTTTCCTTCATCCTTTCTACAGACAGATATAATTTTGGGTTGCCACCTCTGCACGCAGAAGTGTCAAAGAAAGAGTTTAAGGCTGATTGAGCACTGAGGATCAAGCCTTGCCACTCTGCTCTCCTCTGGGCTTTGCATGCCCCTTGTTCTGAACAGCATGCAGCTTTTCAGCCCACTCTCAAGGCAGAGGCATTTAGTTTGGTGCTCCTTATATTTAATTCCTGTTTGCTTTTCTAACCAGCCAGTGGTTGACACTGCTTGGCTCCCTGGTCCCCTCCCACTCCCTGTCAGTGCCCTGTCTTCCTCTCCCGGAGTGAGATGGTTGAGGAGGTCATGCAGTATTAATAGGGAAGCAGATCTCTGACTTTGTTTCTGCTTATGGACTCTGACATTTCTAACATTTTCTGAAGTGTAAAATGTTTCTGAAAAAAAACAACAACTTGGCTTTTACTGAAAAATTAATTATGTTGGCACTTTGCCCATTGTGGTGGGCTTCTGTCAGAGGACAAAGCCACTGACATAAGGTGGCAAGGGTGAGGGGTGGAAGGACAGAAGGAACATTAGGGAGAGGTATTAACATTAAGGTAAAAAGATCTAATTAAGCATGGATTATCAAGGAGAGATGGAAACTCTTCAGAAGGCATTACCTTCTGTGCCCTTATGGTATAGAGCTAACACACATCCGGGTTTATTTGCTTCATAAATTTGTTTTTTCTCTAATTACAGTTAACAGACTGTGACTTTCTCTGCTCTTCTGTGGTGTTCTCTGTGTCTCTGTTCTCCTCCATGCAGAGAGAGACCTTGTAGAGCAAAACATGTACAGCTCCTTGTGTGCTGCCCTGGCAAGCATGTGGGAGTAAAATGGGGAAAACCAGCTGGGTTTGGTGTATGTGTGCACTCCTTAAGAGTTAGAGATCCAGTAAAAAGCACAAGAGGAGGCAAAATACCAAAGGACTGTGCTGTTGATCCTTTGTGACCTTTTCAGTGTTGGTTTTCCTTTTGTCATTTGAAAGGAAGGGATCATCGGGGAGCTTCACAGTAGGATTAAGGAAAGGATAATTCAGTTCTTGCTGAAATCTGGGATTAGGAACAGCTTGTTCACATGAATTGCAATGAGGTAGCATTGGCTTATAAATACACACACAAGTGTTTCTACCCAGCCCCTATTTGGGACAGTGGTTAGTGGTGTGTCTGGTCTTGCTTCTCTCTGGGGTTTGCAATCCAGGTGTAAACAGGTGACAGCAGTTGAGTATGGACAAAAGAGGGAATGTCAAGTGTATTGATGAGCATGCAAAGAGCTGTGGTCTCAGCATCACAGAAAAAAAAAAAGGTGGGAAGGAAGAACCTGAATGTATAGAAATAAGTACCTTTGCCCATGGTTCTGGTAGTTCTTCAGGTGTAGTGGAGCATGGGAGAAAAAATAATCAGCCAGTATATTCAAATTTCCATTTTGTTTCTTCGAGTGGTGTTCAAGAAGAAATGGAGATAAAATATGGGCTGATAACATGAGCAGAAAAAAGGAACAGTTGTTGTACTTGGAGCTTGCTTGTCCATTAGTATTCTATATTTTTCTCCCTGCTTCTAATAATATGAGGAACAGTGGATACACTTAAAAGGACACATGTCATCAAAATAGTATCTGACAACAGTCCCTTCACTGCTTATGATGCTTTTGATTGTTAATGTAGATAAAATGTAAATGATCAGAATATAAAAACTCCCTTTTGTCTTTCTAATGTTTTCATCTGCCTATTAAACAAATTACATGGGAAAGTGAGTAGTCTGTTACTTAGTACAGTGGTGTCACCCAGATACTTTGAAATGCTTAATGGTATAGAATGAAGTGTCCTTGGTTTGGTTGTTTTCCGAGTAGTAATGACATTCTAGGCTCAAGTCATACTTGCTTCTTCAAAATGCAGTTGTCTTGTCCTTACTGGGTAATTCTAGCTTTAATGCATTGTGGTACTGTCTTACAGAGTGTTATGTCAGGATTTTAATAAGAACAAATGATGGAGGTGTAGAGCTGAGCTGGGCTCCTTCCAAAACCTTCTGCAGACAGCAGTTCAGAAATAAACAGCAGAACACTTTACTGGAGACTGGGGTCTCCAAAATGGGGAGTTTTTGCACCAACACGAGCAGCTGTGAGGCTGGTGCTTGGTCAGGGGTGAGGATAGGGCTGGTCTGCTGGTCCCAAGGGCCAGCTGGAAGGGAAGACCCTGTACAGGTACCTGCAGTGGATGCAGATGGGGAAGAGGCTGGAGCTGTAACTGGGAGCTGGTTGTTTCTGTGAGCAGTGTGGCAAACCTTGGTCATCCATCTCCTGCTGCTGCTGTGTCACTGCATCCAGGACATTTTATGGGCATTTGTGGCTGCCCTGGGGCACTGCCCAGGCTGGCACTGAGGTGGCTGTGTTTCAGGTCACCCAGGGATAGCAGCATAACCAATGGTGAGGAGGCAGTTCTCAGGTTTCCTCGTACAGAAAAGTGCCAGATGCCTCAAACTTGGAACTACTGACTTAAAAGTCAGTTCCCTGTCTCCCACAAGGCTTGATTTGCCCTTCTTGATGCAGTAATGTTGCACACAGTTCCCTAAAGCATGCATGTTTTCTTTAAGGAAAGAGCAATACCATCTGCTGTTGCCTCGTAATCAGTCTTGTGCTGGGACAACTGGGAGATGTAAGGTCAGTTCTTCTGCCTTAATTTGGTTCCTTCTGTCAGGAAAACTGCAGGGGTGTCCCTGGGTGCATGGGGCACCTTTTTTGTATTCCCTTTCTGTTTCAGTGAGGGTTGCATCCAAATGGAGCAAAGCATTTGCCATCCACCCTCTGCAGACATTAACATTTCACATTTCTAAGCCAGAGTCTCCCTTTGAGAGCTGTGCTGGCCTAGATAAACACTAACTGCAAGGATTATCTTCCCTTTGAGGTTTAGGGTGCATGGAGCCTGTGAGATCCTGCTTTGTGTTGACACAAGTTGCAGATGGTCAGAGGAGAGGCTGGTCTTCAGCTGTAGTGATGGGCTGGTCACTGCTTTGCAGGGAGGGAAATTTTGGGGTGATCTCTGGTTATTTGTGTAGTAGGTCCCAGCTCTTGGGTGGTCATCTGAAAGCTAAACAAGCATCTCTCCTTGACATGTCACCAACGAACACACAATGCTGATTGCCATGCTGGAAAAAAGCAAATTTTCATAGTATTCTGCACTGCAAGTATTTTTTTTTAAGTACTTTTTTTGCTTTCCTGTAAAATGAGGTGAGCAATTGTTCTGTATTGACAGCTGGCTTGTAAATCCGCCACTCACTTGCCAGAGGAGAATGTGGAAATGCCCTACAAGCACTTTCAGGTTTGTGATTGTTTTAATTCCAGAATGTTTAGAACCTCTTTGCATTGGTGCAAAGTAAACTAAAACATGGTCTCTGACAGGTGCCAAGACAAGCATGGGAGGAATCTCTCCTCTGAGGGTCTGAGAGAGGGATTTGCAGAGGAACTTCTGCAGCCCCCAGAGAAGAAGCAGCGTTGGCTTTTGGAGTTAATTTCATTGTTTAAGGTCAGATTATGCTGATCTAAATCATGCAACTAATTCCATCAACAAGCAAGACTATTTACATAGCAGATGGAATTTAAGTGCTGCTTCTCCTGCATCTCTCCCTGGTTTTGTATTTAGGTTGCACCTGAAAAAATAAACTGGTGTCCATGTTGGGAGTGAGTTTATTATACTCACTCACCTTGTTGGAGAGGTGTTGAGCTGGGTATTTCCCTTATGGCAACTTACCTTTTATTGGTATTTTTATGGCCCTTGCTGTGGTTGCCATTCATCTTATTTGACTTCAGAGCTGGTCTTCCAGTTGCTCTGTTTCTTTGGTTACAGTGAAATGAAGCAGCTTCTTCTCCACATATTGAATTGCTTTCTTTTGGCCTCCCTCCCTTGCTTACCAAAGTCCTACCCACAGTTAGTTTTGGTGTCTTTGTAAATATTCTCAGTGCATAACGCAGCAGCAGTGGCACTGTGTAGCGAATCTGGGGAAAAAAAAAACAATTTGAGAACTGGACAGAAAAATGCAAACTGGCTAAAAACATCTGTTTCAGAAAAAAACCCCAAATGTCACAGCTTCCATTTTTCTTAAGCCCAAGCTGTCATGAACCAAGGAGGTCTGTGGATGTGTACCTGACTCTTGTCTAGGTACTTGACTTACGAACAGTTTTCCTTGAGGCTGAGTCTTGTGCATTCTCCTTGTTTTCCTTTCTTGCTTTATTGCATGGTACCCTCTGGAAGTGGTGTGAAGGGGACAATACCTCCACAGGCAGTGGCACAGCAGTGGTGTCCCTTTGATTGCCCTTTCCTTTGGGGTTCAAAGCAGGTGCCAGGACACTGGTGTGACTTTTAAGGGGGTTTGTGGCTTTGTGCAAGACCAGCAGCATGTCAGAGGTGTGTGTGGGGCAAAAATCTGGTTGTCAAAGAGGGGACCTGAAGAGGGATGGGATGGGACCCTGTTTGTTTGTTGTGGTGCTGCAGCCAGGGGTCTGTTGGCATCCACAGGGTCAGCAGCAGCCCTGATGCATGAAAATGGACATGCTCATGCTAAAGCATAATGAGCAAATTGTGTTTTGGATTTTTTTGTCTCATCTCTAAAATTTTTTTAATCACTCTTCCTTTCCTCTTTGCCTCCATGGAGAGCTCAGCACTGGTCCTGAAAGGGACTCACTTTTCCCTTCTCTTTTGCATTGCTCTGAAACTTGCCCTGTGGCTTGCACGCCTCTGACTCTACACAGCACAAACATTCCTCTCTCTGCTGCAGCTGTTCTGGCTCTTCCTGACGAGACTGGGTCCTTTCTGCAACCTGGTGAAATATTAAATGAAGAATCTTATGAGTTTTAAAGTTTGTCTCAAACTCTGTGCTGTGCTAGGAGTAGGATCCATGAGCAGATCTTCCACAGTCCTCAAGATAAACTTGCACTGGGAGATGAATGGATATAACCAGTGTCCTGATAGGATCTGATCCTTTACTAAAGTGATGATTACAGTGCAGTAGACTTTTCCATTAGTAGAAATCTTCTTCATCTTCCTTTTTTTGGTGTTCCAGTTAGAACAGTCTGTTTTCTTGGTGTCTGCTTCTGTCTTCCCTTTCCTTTCCCCAAAAAGGAGAAGGAAAAAAAATACCCCACAAAATTTTGAAGCAGTAGTTCAGATTGGTTTCTTGTATCAAGGCATTCCCATCTCATTGGATGGGAATTTCTTTGCATTTCAAGACTACCAAAGGAAAGCATCACCCCTTAACAGGAGAGATGTGGAAGGAGACCTGGCTCCAGGGAATTGGTTTTCCCATGACAAACTGGTCACCTGCCCAAGCTTTTGTTTCTGAAGCTCTGTGGGATCAGGGAATTGCTGCTCTGTTCTTTGGAGGGTGATGACATTTTCTTGCCTGTTTGAATTTCTGGATGGACAAGATGTTAAATGGAGCTAAAGCAGCATTCTGCTCCTGAGAGCCAGGACTGGGATTTTTTTGTCTCAGCTGAGACTGTTTTCTCTGGGATTGTCTTTCTGCTGGAGCCCTGCTAAGTGTTTAATAGGGGCACCAGCTTCTGGGATTACAAGCATTTTACTGGAACCCCCACTTTGTGTGCTGATATTCCCCAAGGGAAAGCAATGTTTAAGTGTTAAGAGACTGGATTCTGTTTCACCCACCTCATATTATTGCTACAAATAATATTATTTTAATGGAACAAGGATCCATGTATTAGAGAATCTGTTAGCAAAAAAATTAAAGATGCATAGGAACTGTGATCATGCTACAATAATTGCCTCTGTGGTAACATTAATGCTTTTTCACTTCACTGGCTTCTTGTTGATTGAACAACCCTTTTCTGTAGGCTATAAATCTCAATGGCTCTACTAATAAAGAACTAAATAATCTAATAATGTTTGCAAATGTAGCATGGCTTCACTGTTTTAGGCAAGTGCAATCTTTTGTCCAAACCCCAATCCAGTCTGGGAGGTGTGACTGTGTTGCAGCTTCACAGTGACTTACAGCAGTGCCTTTGTTACTGAACTCCCTCTGGGGGAGACAGGTTCAGAATTTAAAATATGATGTTACCAGTAACAGAGAACTTTTAGTAATTTGAAATGGGAAATGAAGAGCCCTAGTGAAATGCATCTGGTGATGGTGCCCTTCTTGCCATGTGTCCAGTGCAAATAATGGAACTCTGCAATATATTAATGGCAGGTGATGGAAACCTGTGATTTTGCATTATGTCTGAAGTTCTGTTTTGCATCACCACCAGAGCAGTTTCACCACTCATTGCTCTGTTTGGGTGGATGGTGCTGCAGGCAGAGGCATCTGGTTTGGACGGTGGAAGATTGGGTAGGGTGGGTTTAGGGCAGGAGAGCCCTGGGCATGCAGAGAACGGAGATTTTGTCAGTCTTGTGCCCTTCTTCAAAGTAGAAAATACCTGCTTCTTCTGAGCAGGCATGCCATCTGCCTGAGCCCTTGCTGGAGAGGTGCTTTTCTTCTGGAAATGTTGGTTATTCAAATTGGTGAGAAGAAACATTTAAAGGGTTCTTAACTGCAGTTTAAGATCTTATGAATGGCTTTTCTTGCAGCTATAGCTGAAGTAAAGCCCCAAAGTGTTAGATGGTGCTTTTTAGCTGTCACTTGAAGGGATCAGCAAGTGTTTAGTCATTTGGAATCACCAGATTTGTCAGATTGCTAAGGGATAGCTTCTTGGGGAGTTGGAGAAATGAGACACTTGTACACACAGCTCTGGGTGCCATTTGTTTTCAACTCCAGTTGGCATCATCGCCCAGCAGCACTAAATACAGCAATATCTTTGGATTTCTTTAGGTGGTGGTGTTTGTCTTAAGCTTAAATGTTTACCAGTCGAGCCACATACTAGAAATGCCACAGGAGTTCAGCCTCTCAGGAAATCAGCAGGAACTTGCAGTGCTGCTGCTGGAGCTTGGCATTAGCGGGGTGACGCTGCTCCTGCAGCACTCTTCTTTCTGAAGATTCAACAAGGCCTTTCTGTGATGAAGTCACTTAGCTGTCTCTGAGTTTAGGCTGCCACAAATTATTGTTGCTCAATCAAGAATGGAGTGACCCTAAATAAAGCCTCTTGTAGAAAACACCCAACAAAAAAAAAGTGTCTCTTCTGCAGGCAGGTGCTGCCTCTTCTGAAGCTTCATTCTGCAGCTCTTCTTGCACATCTGCTGGTCCCTGGGCTGGGGACTGTGGTCTGTGCCAATCCCCTCCTTCCAGAATCAGTGCTGTACCTGCTGTGGAGCTGAAATCCTAGCAGGAATGCAAAAACCTGTCTTACATGGGGACTTTGGTAAATGGAATTATTTTCATCCTTTTTTTTTCATGTGCACTGAAGAGTCAGTTGTGAAGCTGGTAGGGGGATGATCTGGGACCTGCTGGAAGATGGGCTAAGAGTGACAGATGCAGAGAAGCACTGTCACTCTATCCGATGATGGAATCACTCTGTCTGATGGCATGGTGTGCTCTCCTTATGGCAAACAGTGCTGCAGTGAGTTAATGCCTCATCCTCCTGGAGAAGGGCCCCAGCTGTGCTTTCCTGAGCTCTGCTTCTGCTGTTGGGCTCCCAGCTGGGTAATGGACTGTGGAGCTCAGCTTCTGAAATTTTTCTCAAGCCTGGCTGTGGTCTTCTGTGGGTTTTTCTCTGTGTCTCTGGGATGTAGCAGCTCTCTGTGCTGTGGCAGACTAGGAGAAAACCAATGTTTTTTCAGGAAGCATATCTGCAGGTTTGTAGGCTGGGGAACATGGGCAGTGGTGAGATTCACAACAGGACCAACACCTTTGGTGGGCTTAGGGGGATTTTACACTCTCTGGGACATGTTTGTGTTGCAAAGGCAAAACTCTGGCAATGGACTAAACCTCCCAGGCATAGGGAAGCAGGAAACAGACCAACTGCTGTAAAAGTCTCCCTTTGGAGTGTTTTCTTAGCAACCCCAGTAAATGCTCTGGCAATAGATGATAAACGAACAGGGCTTAACTTTTAAGAGATAATGTTAAGCTTCCACAACTGGGCATTGTGCTGGGAGCAGCTAAGCACAGCGAGCTGTCGTGCCTACATAATAAGGTTTTTGATCTGACAAGTTTTACTGTAACTTCAGAGCGGGCTGGCAGGAGCAGAGAGGTCCAGGGGGGAGCGGGGCTTGATGAAATCTGTGCTGAGGGGGTGCCAGGAGGCTGGCTGTAAGCAGCAAACTCCTGCAGGGGACTTACAAAATGAGCAATTGATGCCTCATTCCTTTGGATTTTTTTCATAGCTAGGCAAGCTTTTGCTGCAGTACCCTCGGAGGTGTCTACGTGCCTTTACCTGCTTGCAGGTGAAGAGTGTCGGTGTGTGAGAGTCACCAAACACATCCCCTCATACTCCTCCCCAGGCTGCCTGCAGAAGACGAGTTGAAGCTTTGCAGATACACCCAACGTGCCTGCAGAAAACACAGTGGAAAATCTGTGAAGAAGCTCAGCCCTTGGTCTAGCAAGGGCTCTCTGATGCCAAATGCTGAACCAGCTTTGATAGCTAAATTGCTTTAGCTGGCTTTAATGTTTTCGTTGCTTAAAAGAGGCAGAGGATATGCTTTTTTGATGTGGTGATTTTAGAGGGTTTTTTCTGAGGAGGAAGGTGTTGGTTGATAAAGTGCACAGAGAAATAAATTTCTTGTACATGTCTGAAAATCCTTATTTTGTCTGCATTCCACTTTCATCTTATATTTCCTGTCAATTTATGTGCTTTCTGATAAATGCCACCTTTTGGTGTAAAACAGCTTGAATATTTAAAACACGGCATTTTGATTAGCTAAACTATAGATTTGCTTTGACATGTCATTTCTTTTGTTCTAAAATGCCCTGACAATTCATATCTGTGGCAGCCAAACAAGCAAATTTATGTACAAAGCTATTGTTCATTCCCGAAATTGTCACTGCTAAATGAGACGGAGTTTAAGCATTTGATTTCCCCCCCTCTTTGCATGATGGGAGGTCCATTTCTCAATAATGAAACCAGTTTTCTTGCAAAAATTCAATTAAATGAAATATCAAACACAAATCAGAATGGAGCTTGCTTTGAGTTCCCATATGTGCCTATTGCTGCAGTGATAACACTAGAAAAGGCATTCATTCTTCAAACTGTGCTTTTTGTCTCAGTATTGTTTTTCTGGAGGAAAAAGCTTACATAAAACAACAATGAAAAACAGAAGTTTCGTGGGCTACAAAGTTGGTCTTGATGTCCTCAAACTTGGAGGTGTGGCAGCCTCTCCCAGAGAACAGTGGGACTCCTGTAAGCAGGAAAAAATTTTTGGAAAATGCTGTTTTCCTACCCTCAGGGATGGCTGAGCCCACAGTTGTTCTCCATGTGCTGGAGACTCATTGCAATGTCATGTCCATATCTTTCTAGAGTCCCTGAAATTGAACACTTTGTTTTGAGACATTTCAAGAAGTGTTAATGCCTTTATTTCATCCTTTTGTATGAAAGAGGAAAGCCCTCCCTCGAGTTCTGGTTTCTGAAAATCTTTGCTGCCAGAACCAATGTGGGTGTTTTTTTTAAAGCCTTTTTTTCCCTTTTCTTAAAGTTTAAGGACCTGCCGGTGAACTCTTAGTGTGAAAAAAGTTTTTCTTTTTCCTGTGTTAGAATAACATGATATAAAAGGCTAACAAAGAAAGGTAGGTGTAAAATACTTCAGATATATCTTGGAAAATCTATTTCAATTATGTTCTGTGTGCTTTTAGTGGAGACGATAAATCCTAAAGAATTAAGAGAGCCATAAAGATAAGTGTTATAGGAGAGTACATCTCACATTTCACCTTTGGAAATTAAAATATTTGCTGTGAAATCAGACGTTATAAGGGTCACTGCTTTGCTTGTGGTCATTAATAGCAAGAGGTGACTGTTGGAAGAGCTAAGGGAAGCCACTTCCCATAACACAGAAATTAAATGTGCAATTTACTGAAAATTCCCTTCCTTGTGAAATGGCTTGCTAATGCCAGGCTCTGAAGGGAACTTTGCTTTTTATTTCAAATTTGCATTTGGACGGACCATCTAAACTTGTATCTTGCCTTGCATGAAATATTGATTACATTAGCATAACATGAGGTCACTTTTCTCTTTGTCCATTGCAGCTGCGCAATGAGGAAGACAAATGAGTTGTTTCCAAGATGTTAATGTTTGTGAGAGAGGGCACAAAGCAGCCCAGATCACAGGTGCCACTTTGCTGTACCTGTGTCTGCATCTCCAGGGGTGTCTGTGGCTGGTAAATGCTACTCTGCTGCTGCTCAGAGGAAATTTGTATGACAAGTAACTATTACTTTGGACACCTACTGACACTGCACTCAAAACCACCCCCAGACTTTATTGTAACAACATTTTCCACCAGAAAGACAGTAAAACCAATGAGGCAGAGCCTGCCTGGCCTCCTCCTTGTGGCTATGGGAGAGCTATTGCAATGTCATAAATGTCCTAATATGTCTAAATGTGAGCTCTGTAGCTGACTTTGGGCTTTTGGCTGTGCCCTTTAGTGCTCATCTGTGGGTCACTGTCCTGTGAAACACAGCTCTGGGTACTCCTATGCTGATACTTTATTTTTTAACTACTCCCTATATTGCTTTTGCAATGGATATTTCCCAATGTCTTCATTTGTTCCCAGTCCCTGGTCTGGGGTGCATCAGAGTTCCTCAAGCAGGGGTGGCATTTGCTCAGGGGTTGGTGTGTCAGCCAGTCTGCACCACTCAGCACAGGCACCGGGGCTGGTTCTGTGGCTCAGATCCTTCAGCAGGGTGGGAGGACCACAGAGTTTGGAAGAAGCTCTGTAGGGCTTAGCTGTAAAATGCTGGTGGTGGTTGTTTTTTTGTTCTCCCAGGGAGCAACATCCATGTGTAAAGACAGTGCAAACATCGAGTTGTCATGGCTCACATGAAAGCTTTCTAGTAAGTTTTATTCCTGACACCCCAAGGTATTGGCTGTGTTGGGATGGGTTTTCACATCCTGACCTTTCTGCCTTGTTTTGCAAGAGCAATGATATCCAGGAACAGAGCAGGATCTTCCAGGGACTTCCTTGCACTGAGTGATCCCTGGGGGCTGCCAGGCAGCAGTTGGGCTGACAGATGATCATCTTAGTCCCAGGAGTCCCTCACTACCACAGGCTGGTCAGGAAATACAACAGTTGGGCATTCTGCTGGCAGTCCCAGGAGATGGAAATCTGTGTGCTTCAGCCGGCTCCTTGCTACACTCTTCCAGGGAGGAGGGGAACGAAGAGATGCAGCAGGAATCACCTTTTTCACTTAAATCATCTTTTGCCTTTGCATGTCATGTCTTGTGAGCTTCATACCAGAATTATTTCTTGTGGGGCTCTACTCATGGATGACTTGCTCATAGGCTGGTCTGTGAAAGACACTGAATTTTTTTTGACTGGTGGGGTTTTTTTGACTGAGACTGGTCTGGTCTTAGAAGTGATATTTTGGAATTTCTAGGCTCTGGATTCCCCATGCCTTACATTTTTCCCTTTTTCCCCCTCCCTAATGACTATTAAAAACAAAGTTGCTTCAGATGAGTTGTTTGGAGAAGTTTGTTTTAGAGATGTGTTGCTGATCTGGGGTAAAGAGGCATCTATTTAACTTTGTTTAGAACTGCATCTCAATGGAAAGTCATATGAAGGATGGGGAGAACCCTATCAATAGACTTCAAACTACCTTTACTCAAACTGAATTCTAGTATGAGCCATACAGTTTTCTTCCTACACCAGCCCTTATTATTGTAGCTTTCCTCTGGATTTCTTGTAGTTGTCTTGCATCTTTCTTAACATCTGGCACAGCAGAGTGGATTTGGCATCCAGTTAATATTTCACCATTTGATGACAGAGGGCAGAACAATTTTTTCCTGTTCTATATATGACACTTGGCATCACCACTCCTGCCTTCCTGTTCTTGACATTTGAGCAGCCTTGGGTGCTTTTCCTGCTGTGCTCCTGCCCATCCCAGTGTGTTTGTCCATGTGGCTTCTGGTGGAGGACATCTCTGGGCTCTTGGTTGAGCTAATTGAATCATCTCTCCAATTTGTCAGAGGATCTTGAACTGTAGTCTTGTTTTCCAGGAATTTGAGGGGTTTTTTTTTGGTTGAATTTTTTTTATCTCCTCTCCAGTGAGGTCTTAGGAGAGCTCCCTTTTCCATCAAAGCAGGGAGCAAGAAGTAGGAGTGTTCCCAGACAGCCGGAGGTGCTGTGCCCCTCCCCTAAGTAGCAGTGCCTCTTAAAACCACACATAGTTTGGGTGTCTGTTATGTATTAAGCAATAAGACCAGAAAAATAGTTTGCAAAAAATCCTGGTTTATGCCCAGACTGCTTTCTTTCCTTCCTTTAATGCTGTTAAGTAAGAATGGCCTTTTTAATGTAGAGGATAATGACCCTCAGGTTTTGTTCTGTCCCCCCCATCCCTGTCTGCCCAGTGGGACTGGGGAATGTTGTGTGGGATGCTGTGCCAGCCCTGTGCCCTTCACCAGAGCATCCTTAGTGTGCTCACACCCTGCTCTGGGGTCCCCTTCCATGAGAATGTGTCAGCCTTGCTGCCCCTCTCTAAGGCTTCCTGTGTGCCTCTGTTCATTTGTAAATAATGGCCAGTCTGCAGAAATGTCTCTGAATTTATTCTGTCTAAAGCCACGGGTTTTAATCTACAGACCCCATCCTGGGTCTGCTTCTGAAGGAGCCGTGAAACTGTAACCACTGGATTGTCACCTGGCATAAATTTGCTGCCCAGGTGCTGTGTGTGTGTTATTTATTTTTGATTTTTAATGTGCAGAAAACTGAATGATGTGGGATGCTGAGAAGAGCTGTGCCTGGTGCTGTGCTTGGTCTCAGGAGTGACTGTGCCTTGGCAGACCTCTCTGTCATGTTTGCACATACAAATGAAACCTGTGATTCAAAGTGGCCCAACCTGGACTGGTGGCTTTATGAATCAGTGGTGAGAGAGACTGAAACATTCATGTGGTGAATATACAATGTGAAATGTGGGAGACAGTGCAAGAAATTCAGTTTGCTGAATCGCTGGAGGAGTTACTGAGTGCTCCGGGCCTCACTGGGCTTTCAACAGAGGTGTAGGAGGAAAAAAAATCTCCCCATTGGGAACTTGCTGTCTAGGTCTGACCTCTCCAGTCTGTTCACTGAATAATTTAAGCTGCTAAGGATGTCTGGAGCTCATCTGGTCCAGCTGCCTCCTCAGGGCAGGGGTTGCAGTTTCCAAGGTACCTCTGCAGCTCGGAGCACTGCCCCAGCCCAGGGGCTGGCATCTCCCAGTCCAGTGAGCTTTGCCTGCATTTGGCTCCCTTTCCCTCTCATGGTCTTTCTGTTTATTATTCCTGCTGGTTTTCTGCCTTGCCGTGTTGCTGTTTTCAAAGATACCTTCTCCTTAAATTCTGATTCACACATGAGAGTTGCAGGGTTGGTATGAAGAGGTGATTTCCTGTTGATATACCTGGTGCTGTTCATGGGCATGAATTTTTCTCTTCAACGTGTTGAATTAACTTGGGTCACTAAGTTTACAGGGGGCACCAGTTAAACCAATAGAAGCAGCTTGAAATGATTACCCAATGCCACATGCAGAATACATGAGTTAACAAAAATTATTTAGAGCTCATAGGGCTTGTGGGGTATAGTAATGTCCAACTGCACATAACTGTGAAATATTAAGCTTGGTCATGGCATCGTTAAATGTGATGAATCTCTTTCTCTGACACCACCCTCCAGTGAGCAATGCCTCCAACAGGCATGATGCTAATGCAGAAGTGTTTGATATTTGAGGTGATGTATGAACATTTTGAGGGTTGTCTGCTTTGTGGAGTGCATCTCCTACCTTGGAGTTCCCTCAAATGCAGCCTCCTTGTGTTTGTTCTCAGCATTGGGAAGTTTGTGTTTTCAGTTCCTCATTCTTCATTAATGATGTACACAAGTGTCAGCAGAACCTTCCTCTCGTGTTTTTTATTTCTTGCAGTCATTGACACAGAGGCATGTGTGATAAAGACTCATCAAAGTCATCATTACTCTACAGTTATCTGCACTGAACTGTCTGGTTTGTCTGTAAACCTCTCTTTGATCTGAGCCTGTTCCTGGCTACATGACTCATTATTTACTTTCCTATAGCACTCCCTTCTGAAAAACACACGTCTCCTCTTCTGTTTAATTCATGATCAAAATATATTAGTGCTCATATTTGCCTTCCTTTTTAGCATAGTATACATAACAGTGACAAAACCCACCCAGCCTCCCAGTGCTGCTACTTGTCTTGATCTCAGGTTGGGCCCCTCCAGCTCATGTCTGCTCTCAGCCCCAGGGCAGCTGTTGTGGAAGGACTGTGGGTCTGTCTTGCCTTGTGACTGAGGGGACTTCAGTGACAGCCAGGAGTAAAGCCTGGACTCGTGATTGCCTCCTGGCATAGCTCAGAATCCGTGTAATGAATTGTATTTCATGCATAGTTGTGTTTTGCTGAGGAAAACTGACAAAGAAGTCAACACCAACTTGATTTGTCTCTTTCAGTTGTACTGCAAGGAATATGTGAAAATATGTGTTTCTTTTGTTGGAAAGGGAGTAATAAGATGTGAGTGAAGGGGCAATCATCCCTCTGTACTTAGCAGTGGTGAGGCTGAACCCTTACTGTGGGTTCAGTTCTTGGCCTCTCACTGCATTGAGGTGCTGAAGCAAGTCCAGAGGAGGGCGGGCAATGGAGCTGGAAGAGGGTCTGGAGCACAGGTCTGATGGGGAATGGCTGAGGGATCTGGGGTTGCTTAGCCTGGAGAAGAGGAGGTTCAGGGGTGACCTTACTGATCTCTACAACCACCTGGAACGAGGCTGAAGCCAGGTGGGGGTCGGACTCTCCTCCCAGGTAACAAGGGACAGGATGAGAGGAAATGGCCTCAAGTGGCATCAGTGAAAGTTTAGATTGGATATTAGGAAGAATTTCTTCACTCAAAGGATGGTCAGGTGTTGGAACAGGCTGCTCAAGGAAATAGTGGGTCACCGTTCCTGGAAGTGTTCAAAAGGCATGTCAATGTGGCATTTTGGGGGCAGGGCTTAGTGGTGAATGTGGCAGTGCTGGGTTAGCAGATAGACTCAGTCTTAAAATTCCCTTCCAACTAAAATTGCACTGTGATTCTATACTCTTGTTCAGGCAGATGTCCCATACCTGTCCACGTGTGGCCCCTGGCAAAGCTGGCACCCAGCCCTGTGTGATCCCACAGCATTGTGCCCAAGCAGCTCTCTCACGGCCTCCAGTGGGCTTGAGGAGGTGACTCCCCAAACCTGCACCCATAAATATCACTTAAAACCAATTATGTGAAACAATTGCTGTTGCTGGGTGGAGGCAGGGGTGCCTGTCCAGGGACATGGCTTCCAGCTCCCAAAATCTGTGTGTTCTGTGTCTCCTTGCCTGCCATTGCAGCTGCAATCACCAAAATCTGCAACAGCTGCATGTCAGGTATTCTGTGAGTGTTTGTGTGGGGGAGAAGGAGCTGGAGAGAATTCCATGGAGACACAAGAAGGTAACATTGATCACCATCACCACCCAGAGATTCGGGCTCTGTGTATTCAGCAGAAGTTTGGCATGCCAGTGGGTTGGTTACACATGCTTGTGAGTTTTCATTAATATTTTCTGCAATGAAAAGAAAAGCTTTAAGTTAAGGGATGTAGACCAGTATGAAATGAAATTCTGTTAATAATGTAATTCCTCTTCTTGGTGGTCTGAGACTTTGGTTGCTGGCATTTTTATCCTCTTTTCTTTTATCTTGGTTTGCAGGTAGATGAGGGTGTTGTTGTTCTTTATCCATATTGAAGGATTAAGACCCCAAAAATTTATGTTCTCTAACATAAAGGCTGCAAACAAACACAGTAACTAGTTGGGTGCTGTTGAATGCTGTGATAATTACAGAGCATTAAATGACATTTGAGATAAAATCCCTTATGAACACACAACGGCTGTCAAGGTCAGGGTTTAGCAAAGCTTGTCATTCCCATGCCTTAAAATGCAGATTGCATACCAAGTTCCAAATGGCCTCCTAACAGTGCAGAAGCTTTTTCCAGCCTGCAGTTGCACAGAAGTTTGAGCATTTCTCCTGAAATTAGTGAACTGGTCATGAAGTCAGGTGCTGTTGTGAATTTAGCTGTTGAAGAGATTGTTTAATTCCATTTGGACACTTGAGAGCTTATTGGTTAACAGGAGTGGTAGCTTTCTTACAACACTTGGTATGCTGTTAAGGGAAAGTTTGCTGCTCCCAGTTTTATACAATTAGACAACGAAGAGAGTTTGCTTTTTAATTTTTTTTTTTTCTTACCTCAAACAAAACTGAGCCTGGGCAACAGAAGGGAGAGGCTTGAAAACCCAGCCTGGTCTTGCCTTAGACTCTAAAATGTCAGGAGACAAATGAAACAAGTCTGCCTTGTTTTTATTAAATGCCCTTGATTTTTAGCCTAATGATTTCTTTTTTATTGCTTTGGGTGGGCACAGAGTGAGCACAGGCCATGGTGACCAGAAACCCTCTGCTGCAGAACTACGTGCCTGTCTGTCCCAAACCTGGCTCTCCTCTGTGCTGCCTTTCCAGCTGCTCCATTTGCCTTCATTTTGTCACTGCTGAGCAAGGTTTTAGCCTGCCTCAGGAGCATCCCCTGTGTGTGCTGCTGGCCAAGGGGCTCCAGGTGTGCTGGAGGGGGGGCTCTGCTCTGAGGACAACCCCTGCCTCCCCTTCTTGGGCCTGCTGCCAAATCTCCCTGTGTGCATGGGAGGTAGTGGCACTTGGAGGGCGGAGGAATGGCAAGATGTGTGTCACTGTGTGCCCTTCCAAGTGCCATGACAGCTCCTGGGAACAGTGCAGCCCTGCCCTTCCTGCCCTCTGGCTCCAGCCTGGCCGTGCAGGAGCTCTGGCTCAGCAGAGCTGGCTGTATCCAGGAGCCACGAGCTTTATAACTCGGTTTATCCAGGCTGAGGAGGATTGTGCTCCTTCTGCTGTCACTTTGACAGATGTTTGCACTTCACAGGCTGAATGCACTCGCTGTAGTTACATTTTGACTGAGGTATCACATAAAAAAATTTAAAATAATAGGAAAATCCCAATAGCACAACTTGGCAGGGTCGGTAGACTAGTGGATGTGGGGGAAGGAATCAGCAGTCCTGGGCAGCATTTTCTCTCTGGATAGCCATTTCTAATTTTAACAGGGTCTGCAGGCACTCGCTTTGCTGCTTCTGCTGTTGAAGTCGTGCTTCCTGAGCAAGCTGCTTAATTACAGGGGTTTAACTCAAGTCTGTTTGAAATTTCTTTTTGACTAGCGGGTATGAAATAGAATTGGATCTCTGTGGAGCACTGAGTTTGGTCAGAGCAGAAAGAGTAAGAAAGGAAAGTTACTTTAAAGTGGGATTCTTGGGAAACTTCCATCAAACTTTGCCTGGTTTTATACCCAAAATACCACTTATGCTGATGTTCATGTGGTTGGTGTAAGAGAGCAGAATGTAGCCTGTAATTTGGGCTGCAGCTATTCACAGACCAGGCAGCACACTGAACCAGATGAAGCCAGATGCCAGCTAAATCAGCAGCATTCTCTTCTTCCCTTTATTTTTTGCATTACAGAATTATGTGTATGGGACATGCTTGAATAATAACTATTGAGAAAAGAAAACTTGCCCCACTAATCATGAGCTTAAAACAGAATATTTGTCTCAAAGTTGTTGCTTATACTTTGATTTGCATCTTCTGTCTTGTGCCCTGTGCTGCTCAGTGGCTATGGGGCTGTGTTGGTCCAAAATCATGGCTCCCTTTTTAAAAAAACAAATCCCTAATTTCAGTAAGATAAGATGAAGACAGCTTTAAAGCTTTTCAAACCAGGGAGCACATGTCGTCCCTCTTGGGACTGTTGGTAAAAATTGATGCAAGAGACCAAAATTAGAGAGAGGAAATGAGAAAATGCCTCCCCTCACTCCCCCCCCTTTTTTTTTTCTGAGTGACTTTAAAATATTCCCTTCCTGCAGATGGCTTGCTGTGCTGGAATGCCCCATATGTGGCATCATGTGTGTGCAATTACACATTTTGTCTTGATAAGTTCGACGTGTTTCTGTAGCCGTCTGCTTGTCAGTCATCAGCTTCAGCCCCCCTCCAAAGAGCCAGGGCTGTTCTTCCTTAGTAACATTTTAGATCCCTTTTCCTCTCTGCTGAATGACAGATATTAGCATATTTCCTTAGGAGGGTGGTGCTGGGTGTTTGTACCAGTTGATGGGGCATTGGCAATCACAGATATTCTGTTTGTCATTTAGCTCAGTGAGAAAAAAATGTGTCTGAATCTGATAATGGAGAACACAGAAGCAATGCGGGCAGCCAAACGTCTGCTTTAGCCCTAAATCACTTGTTTCCTAAAAGGAAAACAAATCTGAAGTGTGAAAATACCTTGGAGAGGATCTGGCTGTGGGAACTCGCAGGTACTGGTGAAACTCAGCATGTGGGGTTTATTGGACTGAAAAAGTTTTGTGCATTTATTTGTTTTTAAGTGAAGAAGGCATGTTGTCTTTCTGAATAACTTTTCCCCATGATATCTATGACACCTCTTCTGTCTTGCCTTGCCCTCCTGTCAGTATTAGGGATGGATCCTGGGGGTCTGTTGAAAGAAACCTTGTAAAGGACAAGGTGCATTGCTGGGCTGGATTGAAATTCCTGTTGCTTCTAAAGTGGCAGATTTGGGTGACTAACTGTCCAAAAAACCCATCTGTTTGGGATTTAGAGGAAATATAGGAAAAGCAGGAAAATGCCTGCTCTGTCAGTAATACAGCATTAGAGCACACAGTGGGAACAGTTCTAGTCCATCAGCTGCAAAAATGATCTCCATCAGTAAATACCACTTTTCTGCACACAGGATCTGTTTCACTCTTCATGCGTGTGCCTGAATTAGGAATTATGCTATTAAACTAGCTGTGAGCAGTGTGGTGTGTGCAGATAGGAGTGAAGGCTGCTCATGCCTCATTCTGCAAAGGATGCAAAGGGAGGAAATTTTTCTCCCCAGGCACAGCTGGATGGGCTCACTAGAGCATGTGCCTGTTGCAGTGTTAGTCGGGACTACAAGCCAGAAATTAGTATCCCTCATATAAAAGTTTCTGGTACAGCTCTTTCTCAAAGCAGAGGAAACAATTATAAGTTGCAGTCACAAGTCACAGAGTTCCTGTTGCTAGTCCTTCCCCTTGATCACCTCTGCCCTGTACCCACCCACTGCTGTCTTGCTCTTCTCTTGTCCTCACCTCTTTGTTGAAGACACCTTGGTGGTTCTTGTTCTGGTCCTTTGCTAACCTAAAGGTGTCCCAGAGGCAGAACGTGGGTACTGCAGAGGGGCAGTTGTGCTCCACAGCCCAACAGTTCAGAAATTTAAAAATTAAAAAAAAATAAAGTTGTCCCAGTGTTAGCAATAACTGGCTAATAATTGCTGGCCTGGTGCTTCACCTCCCTCTGTTCAGCCCCTTGTGGGGGCTGCTGTGATGTTGTTCCCCATTTCTGTTGCTCTTACCAGCTGCAGGATGGAGGGTTTTGGACACCGCTCCTGGAGCTGGGATGGCTGACACATCCCCACAGTAGTTGAGTGCTGGATATGAGGTGTTGGCTTATCTGCTTGAGTCCCTTTTGCAGCCAGAAGGGTATTAGAGACCACTTTGTTAACAACACTGAGGATCCCTTTGATCCATGAACTCCTTGTGGAGAGTTGAGGAAGAGATTCTTACCAAGGCAGGTTTCCAGCATTCCTCTTGGCAGCTTATTAGCCCTGGGCATCCTTGGATAAAATCACCCTGGCATCTCTCCTCCAAGGCTGCAAAATATTAACTCCTCAATGCAATAGATCTGCAGTTGCTACCTGAGATGGTGGGTCACTCTTTTCCTGTTCAGAAAGTCCTGACAATGAAGCAGTCAAAGCCAACTGGATGAGTGGTTCCTGAGACCTGTATCAACACAGGAGCCAGACTTCTCTTTTATTTTTTTTTTCTTCTGTTTTGTTTTGTTTTTGGCCAGAGCACAAAAGACACACTTCTTATTCCTCATGGCAGAGTCTTCTGCATTTCTTCTGAACTGAGCCCTTGAGAGAGGTACAGAAAAAGCACATGGTAGGGATGGGCAGAAAGGTGGGTGATCTTGGGCAGGTGGACTTCCTGTTTTTTACCAGCACAGGGCAGGCAGAATGTAGGAGAGGAAAAGGATGCAACTGGGCAGCATCAGGCAGATCTTCCTGCATGAGTCAGGAAGGATGATTTCTGGCCTCTCCTGCACTGATGTTGGCAGTCACAGATGCCCTGTGATGGACGTGGTGGCTGCCTAGGTTGGGAACTGAGCTCTGAGTTTAATGGGCTGAAATCCTGGCAGAGGTCTTGAGGATGTATCTGAGACTTGGCTCAGCTCCAAGCAACTGTCCCAACTTGCACTTTGTGCCTTCTACACCGAGGGATTTTTATATTATCATCAGGCAGCCAGGACTCCTGCAATATGCTATTAGTTGTTTTAACGCTGTTTTATTCGTTAATAAATTCTTTTAGCTGTAACTTTAATCTGTAATACTTTGGTATGGGGTGCCTGGGGAGGAAAGCAAGAATCCAGAAATCATGTGAAAGCTTTTAATAAACCATCAACCCTTCCTGCAGTGCAGTCCTGTGGGAATTAACTGCTCTGTGCACGAGTGAATTCCCTCTCAGCCTTCCACGGGTGGCATCATTTTGCCCTCAGCTGGCATAGCACATGCTTGACTGCTCTCTCGAGTGTAGTAAATGGGGCATAACTTGTTTTCTTGGTGCTGGGGGACAGCAGTTCCAGAAAATAGACAAATTTTTAAAAAATAATAGGCTCAGGCATATCACTAAACCCTTCCATGGTGCTGGGCTGGGCTCCTTCCTTGTCCAGGCAGATGATGACAGAGCCCCTGCTGAGATGCCCAGTGTTGCTGGTTCTTGTGCTCCTTTAGCAGAGCTTTAACAACAACCTGCATTGGATTTGCGAGCAGTGGAGCCCAAGCCCAAGTGTGCTCTGCATGAAAGGTGCACCCAAAAAACCTGAAGCAGGTTCCATCTGGGCTGTTTGATGTAGCTGGCACAGCGTGGTGCTTGCTCTGTGCCTCTGCTGCTGTATTTGTGGGATATGTTTTGTCATTTTCCAGGGAAAGCTTTTATTTGAGGTTGAATTTTTTTTTTCCTCTCTGATGGGGGAGAAATTAATTACCACCCTCGCTCCTCTTACTGCCCTGAGGACCAGAAATAGTCAGGAGCTTAATAGTCAAATGGCTTTAAAAACCAGTATCTCTAAATGTCAAGTTAATGTGCTCTGGGAACAGCGTGACTCAAGGACCCGGTATGAACATCAAATTGCATCTGCTGCCACAAAGACTTGTGGGATTCTCTGAGGCAAACACAGTGGGGAGATTGAGAGTTTATTTCAGCTTTTTTTCAGTCTTTCTTCTAAAAGTAAAGTTTTATTTTTCTCATGCCTGTCCTCACCACAAATGCAGCCTGAACCTGTCTGAGGTGGCAGATTAAAAATGAAACTCTCATGAATGAGAAATGCAGCCTGCATTTTTTATGATGGCGGAAAAAGTAAACCCATTTTAAAATGTGCATATTTTTAAAAAAGTAAATGACTAAGTAGGTGAGATGTAGGTATCAATAAATATTTATTCCAAAGAAGTAATCTTTCAACAGAATTGGAAATTGTCTCATCCTTTTAGGCAATTAAAAATCAATGTTTGTTTTTCAGAGTGGAAGTAACACTTTTCTAGTTGCTTTTGGAGCGTGGCCACTGTTGAGTGAAAAGTTTCACAGCTACATGACATTTTTTTTTCAGAATAATTGCACTAAAAGGACAGGCTGATTTATAGGATGGATTGTAATGATCTTGAGATGAAGGGGAGGAAAAAACTCCCAGACTTAACCCAAATGTGAATTTGTTCTCTGAAAGAGAATTTGGAAATGGGGGTCTGTAGTCTCCAGGTGGGCAGATGGTGAGTGCTGAGGCTGGGTCACATCTTCTCAAGGTGTGAAACTGCTGTGGAGGATAAAAAATTGAGACAAATAACATACTCAAATGAGGCTTATTTTATAAGCTAGGTAAACCAATTAAAGCTCTGAAAAAGACGGGAATACAAGTTCATGATGCCAAATACACTTGGTATATAATACATGACTGACTTAGGTACACCTGCCACAAGAATTCAGGGACCTGTTTCTGGAGTTTTGGGGAAGAATGTCGATGCCTCCTGAACCCTGTGTCCTGTTTGTCTTTGGAAGCCTTGGTGCTGCAGGCTGTGGAGTGTGGAGCAGCACAAGGAGCAGAACAGTGATCACCATGTTGAGCTGTGAGATGGCACAGCTGGCTCTGACCTGTGCTTGGGTGGGAATATCGTGCAGTGGCAGCAGCAGGTCCTTTGTGCCCGAGGGGGCTCTGCTGCATCCCTGCAGTCAGTGGCCCCTGTCCCTCTCTGGGCATCCTGGCCGTGTCACCCAGATGTCCCAGGGCTGGTCACCTCTGTGGTCCTGCTTTCCTGGAGTGGTCAGCCCTGTGTGTGAGGTCACTGTGACCAAAAGACCACAGCACTTAGGGGAGGGGCATTTAATTTTGTGGGAATAATCAGAGGGAACCCTTTGATTTCCTCCCATTTACCTTTTACATTTGTGTCGCCTCTCCAGCCGTGTGCCTGTGCACACTCTTGGCTCAATGGCTTTTTACCCTGGCTGCTCTAAATGCATTTTAAAGAGCTGAGGAATGCACACAGAGCAAGGTCATATAAATTAATAATTATCTAAGCACTTCTGCCCTTTCCTGCCTCCAGAAAAGAAGTGAGGAGGGAAGAAACTTTTAACTGCCTTATTTTTTTTTTTTTTCTTTTTTGAAATCTCCCAGACTAGTTTTCAGGGCTGATCCTGGGCACTGTTGTTTCAGCCACAGCCTTAGGCCAATTTGACTTCGTCATTTCACTGTCACATTGCCTATGTTTGAGCCAGCACATGAATTTTCATTTCCAAACGTGTTTGGGTTTGTAATTCATACAGAGCAAATAGATTAATCAAAAGCCATGCAGAACTTGTAATTATCAAAACTTGGAGTACAGAAGAGGTATAAATCATGACAGTGCTGCTTTCCAGCTGCCAATTAAAAATGGGAATTTAAGCTGCCTGAGCGTGGAGGGTTTAGGTTGGGAAGTTTCTGTTTCTGTGTCTTGCAGAAGAGTTAATGAAGAAAGTGCTTGCTCATAACTTCTCATTAAGCAACAATTGGATTTATGAAATACTGGCACTAGTGGAATAATTAGGAGTTTTCTATTATTGATGAGTTGGACTCTTAAAGAGGGACATGTTATCTCAAAGAGTCCCAATCCTGAAGCCTGTACTGGTGCTCCATGCAGCAGCTGGAAGTGTGCCTGGAGCACATGGAGCCTGCCTGGGCTCTGCAGGGTGCTGGGAGGAGGAGCACATCCTCAGGCCGTGTCCCAGTAGGGATCAGGATGGCTGGGACAAAGTGTGGGGCAGGATCTAAATCTGCTCTCCCTCCTTCTCAGTCACCTAGGAGTGATTCCAGAGGAGAGGGGCACCACTTGCTGAGGGGTGGGGAGGTGGCACTGAAAGCCATCACTGCTGCCTCTGGGCTATGCAGAGGAGAGGGGCTAAATCAAGGAGAGGAGATAGGAGGGATACACCATTTGCTGCTTTTTTTTCCCGATTCTTTGGTAACATTTGAGTGGTACCCAGCACACCAGGGCCCCCATGCCAGCACCCTGGTGCCCTGGGAACTGCCAAAGCTGTGGCCATGGGGCAGATATCAGGAACCACAACTGTGACTGACTTTTAGTACCAGAGCAGAGTCCCTTTCCATGTGGAGCCAGAGTTTGTCTTGCTCATTCTCCAGGGAAGCCTCAGCCTTCAGGCTCCAAGGCAGCAGGTTGGGCTGATGGAGCTAGGCAGCCCAGGGTTCTCCATCATGATTCCCAGGGACTGTGGGGACGTTAGGCAACCTTGTAAGCCTGTTGTAATTTTAAAGCGTTTTGATAATGTTCCCCTCAGCTTTAATGTTACATATCCCTGCGTATGTTCCTCAGTAATTGAAAGGGATATCGGGGAAATTTGATCTGTCTGGCTTTGACTTATGCTGTCCTTATCTTGGCCTTCATGTCATTAAGAAAAAAATTGGTATTGATCTGAAACTATACCACTACATTGTGCTGCAATTTTTCTTCCTTGCTAGCAGAATATAAATCGATAAAAGGCAGCTGCTTGCGAGGTGGGGCAGATATGATGCTGTCATTTATATATTGTAAATCCAATGATAGCTGATCAAATCAGTGCGTCTGCTGTTCCAAACCTGACATGATTGAATTGTCAATAAAAAAGATTTTACAGTAAGGGAAGTTCTGCTGGCAGTGTAAATGCCTGGAAGCCTCACTAAGTTTGATACAAGATGAAGCAATAAGCTAGGCTATCATTATATAATTCCAACAGCCAAAATATTTGGATACTTGTGTTCTCATGTGATACTGGAGCTGGGGAGAAACCTTTTATTGCAACTTGTTTGAAGAAGAATTATTCTGAGACTGAGGAATATGGATGGCTTCTCCTGAAATGAAGTTTTGTTGGTGAGGACTAAGAGAGATAGTCTAGGACTTGTTCGAACTGAAGATGTGCAGGTCCAGGTCATTAGCAGGAAGGTTATCAGTGTTTTTGTTTGCTTGGAAACAAATCTTGCAGGAAGGAATGTGATTGATAGCATGGTAAGAAGAGACTGGCTCTGCTCCTGTGTGGGGTCTGTGTGAACAGGAAAACAGAATATGGTTCATGGTTTTTTTCCTGGACTACAAAGAGGACTGTTTTATGATACATCTGTTCATGAGCCTTTTCTTGGGGGTTAGGCTGGAAGGTGCTACAGCCAATGCAAGGTGGTGCCAAGCCATCTGAGAGCTGATGGAGTTGCTGCTGTAACCTCCCTGAGCTGATTCAATTTCTGCTACCCAAAGACCTCCCTGTACCATTTCTCAACCCAACTGGAGAAGAAATGCCAGCAGGGAGAGAGGCTGGTATGCAATCTGCTCCCCTGTATCCCCCAGTAGAGTGTGCTGGAGTGTGGAGATGGAGGGGAAGAGGACTCAAGGAAACACATGGAAAGATTCAGTAAAACCTAAGAAAAAGGGTGCCTTGCCACACTCCAAAAAGACCTTGCATATACAGAGCACAGGAAACCTTGGACACAACCTCATGTAGTGCTTTGTTGTTTTTTTTTTTGTGACACCATTTGTTGAGACCTAGTGAGGTCAGATGAGGCTGTGAGATGATCCTGTAAGATCTTGGCTGTATCCTGAAGGTATCCATGTAGATGGTCACCTATGGGAATGGGTCTGCATGCAGCAATGTGCTGTTTTAAACTTGTTCATTCTCTTTGAATACATTTTCCAAAGTTAAATGGCCAAGTAGTAATGTGAGCGTTCATTTCTACCGGTGAGCCTGTACCAACTGCTTCCTCGTGCCAAGGGTTTGACATTCCATGTCAGGAATGGAGAACTCTGTGTCCCTGCAATGCTGACTGCCCTGTGCACCCCCTCACCATCTGCTGGATGAAACTCCATTCTCTGCCCTGCATTTCTGCTCCACTTTTTCCCTGCTTGGTAGTTACTCCTGGACCTTCCTGATGGCCATAGCTTTTAAAAGATGTGCTAATTCAATTGCTTGTGATTGACTGTGTTCTTAATCTCTTTTTTGTGTTTCACCAATTTAGCTAAATCCTAAATCCTTTAGGTGCTCTCAGATTGCTTTACAAGTGTCCAGAGGAGGTGTTTGCAATAAATCCAGGCTAATTCTCTCTGCAGACAGGGTTTAAGGCTTCGGGTCTGGGCTGGAAGAAGAGTGGACTGACGCAGGAACGGGCTCACACAGGAACATGAAGGACAAGAAGCAATTTATCTTCTGCTCCTTTACTGTTTTTTTCCTACCATCTAGTTGATGTTGCTGTCTACTTCACCTTCTTGATGGTGAGAAAAACTTCTCAGCATGTGCTGAGAGGCCAGCTGTGGTGACTCCCAGTCCCCTCTTTCACAAAAACCAGTGACGTATCAAAATGATGTTCTGTTTGTTAAGTGAGGGTGGCAAAGCTCAGAGACAAGCCCTCAATATTTCCTGTAATACTCTTTTTCTTGTTTTTTTTCCCCTCCTGTATGAGGGTCAAAGTACTGGCATTGCTAAACACGACCCTGCCGCTTACTGGATTTTTTTTTTCCTGTTCAGTTTGCAGTGCTTTCATGCTGCTAAAGCCAACAGAAATGCTTTGTTTTAGGACAGGAACTGCAGCTAATAATTCATTTAAGAGCAAAGGAAATTCGCTTTTTCTCCCTAATTTTCCTTTCCCAGCTCTGGAGTTGAACACTGGGATGTGGTTGGCAGTGGGGGTGCCATCATAGCCCAGTGCTGGGGACAAGGGGACCCCCAGCCCCTGCAGGGTCCTGGCTCTGGTGCCGCTCAGCCTGCGAGGAAAATGCCTCTGAATTTCCAGTGCTGCTGAATTTCCATTCCTCCTTCATCTGGGAGGAATCATTTGTGGTTTGGGGCTCTTTGGAATGGCATCTTGTGCTTATGTACCATTGTTAGGTCTGGGGAAAAATGGCATGTCAGCCTGGGAAAAGGGGAAGGGTGAGATGCCCATGTTTTAAAACGGCTTGGCTTCGTTAATATATAAAGGTAAAAAAGGCGGTGACTCTCTCAAATCAGGGTAGGGTTATACTGATGCCCTGGAAAGAAAAGGAGTAAAAATGCTCAGGGGTTTTATGGCACCGTATCTTAAGCTAGTCAGTCTTTGGAAGATTTGGGTATATTTTTGTTTTAACAGGGAAGTAGAGATGAGGATGGAACATGAGTGTCTTCATAGGAAAGATGAATTTGCAAAATGTTTTGCTGTCTCACTTGAGTGGAAGCATGTGGTTTTCAGTTCCCATAACCTCAAGGCACTACAAAATCATGATTAAAGCCCTAAGAACAATGTGATCGGAATTAAAATTGGTAAGTTTGAAAAATGATACACTGTGAGGTTTTCCTTGATTTACTTTTCTTGTCTCCCAGCGCTACAGATCACAGTTTCAAGCCTTTTCCCACACCAGCAAGGGCTGGATTGTTTTGGTTTTTAATTGTAAACGAAGATCTTTATGTAATCTGCTGTGTCCAAACCTTGGGCTGCAAGAACACAGCAGATTGTGCAAGCTCTGAGAGCAATTCCAGTGGCTGGGAATATATTCAGCTTTTGTCAAAAGTGAAACTTTGCTACAAAATGTCACTTATTGAAGTGGGGAGAGTGCCAGTTGGAGCCCAGATGGTATTTATATCCCTTAAATGATAAGGTATGAAAATATTCACCTTGCAAAAAGCAATCATTTTTACTAAAGGTCGGATTAATAGGCATCTCTATTTGATCTTTTTGGGCAAGAAAAATACACAATTGATCATATATACAAATTGGATGATAATTTAGGTAGTGCTTGATGGTGGCAAATCAGGAGCACAGCAGTGGCTCTGGGCAACAGAGATGTAGATGACACTACCAGCATTTTATATTGTTACCATTTCTTTTTTTTTTTTTTTTAAGTTGTAGCCTGTTTAATTCATGGTAATGATGGTTAATTCATTCATGTGCAATTAAAAACACCCAATGCAGACTTCCTGGAGACTGCACATAAAACACAGAGGCTTAGTAGGGTATTAGAGATGCATCTGGGTGCCTGGAATACAGAGGATCTTTGCTTTGGCTTGTCTAAGTGGTCTTTGTTTAACTGATAGCTGCTAACTTTGTTTAACTGATAACACATGTTGTGCTGTTACTGGTGTTGACCTTTTCCCAGTTAAACTGGCTTAAAATGAAAGTGTTTATGGGGAGATTCTGCAGCCCTGGCGTCCATGGACTCTTTGTCTGGGCAGAGGGGGGGTTGATGTCTGGGGCAGTTCAGCAGAGAGCTGCATGTTTGCAGATTTTAATGGCTCTTGCTCCAGAAGGCTTTTAACACACTCCCTGCACAGCCACCCTGGGCTGCTGTTTCCATTGCCAGTTTGAGTTTTGCCACTGTGGTTTCATCACACTTCAGGTTTCTTGAGCATGTTAAATGCTGTCAAATTGGTAACAGGAGGAGGAGGAGGGAGGTTTGCAGCTCAGCCTCAGCAAGTGTGCGAGGGGAAATCAAAGGAGTGTTTTGTGCCCCACTGTGGAGCCTTTAGAGAAAGACTGGGTGTGTGTCTGAGGGGGCCTGCTCTGAGCTGCTGCTTCTGGACATCAGGAGGAGCTTTTCCAAAATCTGTCACAGTGAATGGACTGAGTTTGGAGAGAAGTGTCAGCAGTGGAGCGAGTCCGTCCCGTCTGATCGCTGGCAGCTTTTCACTGAGCCATGGGCTGAGCCTCCCTGAGCCTGCTGAGAGCCTGTCTCAGCTTTGTTCACCTGCTTTCAGCTGCCTTGGAGTTCCAGAGAATCTGTGAAGTGTTTGTAGTGGAAAATTACAAAGGGTAGCCACAGTGCTGCAACGTGACTGTGGTTAAGTGTTTTCCAGATTTTTTTTGGGGATGCAGGGATGCTGTAGGGAATTGTTGCTCTTCTACTGGTTCCACTCTTTCCCTACCTCCAAATGTCCCTCTGCTGAGGGGTCAGGATGTCCCTAGATGGAAGTGTAATCTGCCCATCAACTGTGGCCAAACTGCTCTGGTTCTTTGCTCTTTTTGCCTTGGCTCAGGGTAAGGCTGTTCTAAGGGACCTTCAGGAAGGTCCTTGGGAAAGGGGCCTTCCAAGGTCTTTGGGTCTTGTGTGAAAAGCTGAAAACCTTGGAGAAAAGAAAGAATGTTTGTAGAATGCTATTTATTTCAAACAGGAAAATGGATTTTGATATAAATATGGGATACTGTCTGCAAAGAGGATGCTCACCCCTCTTTGTCCATGTTGAGAACTAAATTTTTATCCTGATGCCAGACACAAACATACAGATCTCCCCTTTTCTCTTTCCAAGGATCTTTTCCATGCCGTGGTGTTGGAGCTCAGCTCTGTCTTGGGCTCCAGAGGTTTGAACTCAGATCACAAAATCATTAAGGTCTGAAAAGACTTCCAGGATCATTGAGTTCAACAATTAACCCAACTCTTCTGTTTTCATCACTAAACCATGTCCCCAGGTGTCATGTCCATGCATCTTTTGAACACTTCAGGGATGATGACTCCACCACTTCCCACAAGCAGCAAATTACCAATTCAGAGAGTGGAAAATGGGTTTGCTCTGTGTTTTCATTTCTAGAGGCTGTTAAAAGTCCAACTGTTTTGTTATCAAAAAGGATCCATCTCTGACATGCTTGAGCCAGTCAGTTAAGTGCAAACATGACAGGAAATGAATTTTTTGTTTCTTGACAAGAAGTGAAAGAAAAATGGCTTTTCAAAGGGAAGTGTTCTTCTGGCAGGAGCAGTGATAGGCTTGGGGTAGGGGAAGGCAGTCTTTGGATCAGAATTCTCTGTATTTGAACCTGAGCTCTTTTCCCCCTTGGTTTTTCTCCATGGATATAAAAAAAATTAATCAGGTGTTGATTCCCAAAGCAATTGAATAATTGTACTTAAATTGTTATAACCTCTCAACTATGTCAGTGCTTCCACTGGAAGTGGAGATTATGGATAGGAGGAAAAGCAATATGAAGGTTTAGAAAAAGGTGATGCCTTTGTTTATTGAGTGGAGGATGTCTGTAGAGGGAAGTGTGCAAGCACTTACTCAAAAGCTCACTAAAAAATAAAATAACTGCAGAGGGGCCATTTTAGACAGGCCATGATGCAGTGTGTCTTTGAAATGACCCTCATGGGCTCTGCCCTCCCTGTCCAGCAATAAACTAATTCTCAGGACTAATGGTAAAATTCTGCAAGGCATGAATTCCCAACTTAAATAGATTTACAGTGAGTTAATAGATCTTCCAGCATATCTCTTGCAACCTATTTGTGGCAGCATCATTTTAACATGCGCAGTAATTGAAAAAATTGTCAGGATTTACAGTCTTTTCTGACCTGTGTTTATCATACCTAGGAAAGACTCCATAATAGACATAACATTTGAACTATGGACATAGACCTTGAGTGGAAGTGTTCAGGCAGGAGTTCTCTCTGGATGGTAACTTTTACTTGGGAAAAAGGGGATTTTGGAATTATGAGCAGCTAATACTTAAAAAATGCTACTGAGAGGGTCACGTGTGCCAAGAGTTGCAGAACAGACAAGTCAGAACAGCGTAATGATAAAGATGAACCTTCAGCTTTGGAGGTTATATATTCTGTGTTGGTTTCCACATGCAGCCTTTGAAATACACGATCTTTATTTTGAGAGGGCTATGATGAAAGTACCCTTTGGAAAAGCTGTTTATTTTTTTCCCAGGCATATTTGTCCTTGCTCCTTTTGTTAGCATTATTTATAAATCAAAAGTCATATTGATCTGGAGATTATGCGTTAAACCATGTCTGAGCAGTGGTTGCTGTATTACTGAGGAAAAGCAGCTGCCATAAAACTTTTGGTAAATTTATCGATTGATACCCTCCGTGTTCCTCTTCAGAAAAAGAACAAGCTGAATTTTAATTTACTAGGAACGCAGCAAGGGATTTAAGCCTGTGAGGAACTTTCCAGAGATGAATAGTGCCATTACTTTGCAGAGGATTATTCATGTTCCTGAAGGAAAGCCTCTCTGGAGCAGGCAGCGGAGCCTCCGATCGATTCCTGGCAGCTGTGGTTGTGAGTCTTGCTCTTGAGAGCCAAATTATCATCTCGTGCTCCTGTTACAATGGTTGCCTTGCTCTCACAGGGGGGAATAAGGAGATGATAAAACATCTTCCTTGTAAAATGAGTGTTAATCAAACCAGGGCTTTGAGCCAGGACGAGCAGGATGCAGGAGCCATGTGGAATGCTGGGTGTGGACCAGCCATGGGCTCAGCTGGTGAGCATCAGCCACCAGGACGTGATGTCCCATCTTCTGTTTCCTCCCTGGGCTGGGACCTGCCCATGCACCAACTTAGAAAACAAAGCCAAAACCAATCAAACAAACGACAACAAAAAAAACCCCCCCAAAACCCAAAACAAAACAAAAAAACCCCAAAAAACAAAAAAACCCCAACAAACAAACAAACAAAACAAAAAACCCATAAAAAACAAAAAAACCCACCAACCCCCCAAACCACAAAAACAACAAAACAAAAAACCCCAAAAAACAAAAACAAAAAACCCAAAACAAACAAAAAACCCCCAAAAAAAACCCCACAAAACAAAACAAAATCAACAACCCCCTGAAAAAGCCAAGCAAACAACCCCTGCTCAAACAAACAAAGATAACCCAAAAAACCCATCAACCCACCGTTCCCCACAAACAAACAAACCAATACCCAGCCTCCCCCCAGCAAAACCTCTGGTGTTTTGGAAAGCTCCACTCAAAGTACCACAGAAGAAGGAAGAGAAGAATTGGGTCTAGTTTTTGGAAAGTGCTAAGGCTAGAAACTGGGGCCGTGGTTAGGTCTTCCTGGGTTTGTGGGTTTTTTTTGTTGTTGTGTTTTGGTTTTTTGTGTGTTTTTTTTGTTTTGTTTTTGGTATTTTTTTAAAGTATAGAGATGGTGCCTGGAGTTTGTGTGCCTGGCATGCCCTGAGTCCTGTTACACGGGTGCTGCTGTGACTGTGGTGTCCTATGTCAGCCCCTGTGGTGTTTCAGGCAGGAGAGGGTTGGGTACTCTGCTCCCTGTTGAGCAAGATGCTGCTAAAATATTCTGCATATGCTCAGTGGATCAGGTGCTGCCAGGGAGCATTGCAGTGACTGGTTGCTCGTGTGCTCCTGAGGTGATCCATGGTCTTATTACTATGTTGGAAACCTCTGTCTTTTTCTGAGGTGTCTTGAGACAAAACTGGCTTGAAAATCACTAAATTGCTTTTGAGAACCTGGACATTGTTCTATGTCTTGGAAACAGTCACTCCTTAGGGGGAAGAGTTATACCGATGTTGGTTGCTGTATGTCACTGAGTAAATGGCTTTCCCAGGTTCTGCAGGCACAGATGGGAAACTGATAACAAATAAAGGGGCTGGAGTGACTAAAGAATGGTCAACAGGTGCCCTGAAATAAGTGCAAGTCCTGCGTGTTACTATAGGGATCAAGAACTGATCTTCTGCCATTTGCTTTTCATCAGACAGTTGAGATAACTTTAAAGAGAATTTGGCCAGGAGAGATTATTAAGGAAGGAATTTGCTGCTTAAATAAATAGTCTGCTCTCTATTGTTGAAGACTTAACAGGCTGATAAAAGCCCTCTGGAATGAAAGGGAGCCTGGAAAGCCCATCTCAGATCTGCCTTGCTCTAAAGTTACTGAGACCAATGCACTTCCAAAGAATTTTTTTCGACTCTTTGAATACAAGCTCAACTTGACCTGGTGGCTTGCTTCATCTTCATTTATTCTGATGAATAAAGGAATTTGCTAGGCTTGCATTTTTTCAGAAGTTGCTTGTAACTTTTAGTTTAAAATAAATGGAAGAACTATGCAAACTGGTGTCCTGGTCTTTAGAAATGCTTGGCTTGTAAATTTGGGTAGGAGTGCATGAAATTGCTTGCCCTCTGCTTGATGTGTGGCTTGTCATTCATATTTGAAGAGGTATGCTGCTTTTTTGATATCTTGATAACCTTATTAGGTGGATGTTGCAGCCTCCAATTAAATAAAAGTAAATAAGTAAAATAAGGCTGTGTGGGTGACCAAGTAATGGGGTTTTATTGTTTTGTTGTAATTGTTTTGTTAGGGTTTTTTGTTTGGTTTTTGTTCGAGGTGTTTTTTGTTTGGTTGGGTTTTTTTGGGGGGGAATCTGCTTTGTGTTTAAAATTAAACCAAAACAATCCTAGATGTGCTTTTGCAGTGGTAAAATGCTTGGGTCTGTGATACCTGCTTAGTTACCCAGGGAAGAGAGGTCTTTTTCCCAAGGTTTTTGTAGCTATTCCTACTGCACTAGGCTGTGCTCCCTGGCTGAACACCTGGCTTGAAATAAGAATTGTAGATGGTGTCTGTTGTCTCTGCAGCAAATTGGAGAGGTAAGAGAGACTAGGAGCAAAGAAAATAAGTATTTGGGATTTAAAATATGGGGAAGGTGAACTTTGAACTTGAACCCTGGGCCTTATGTGGCTTTCACCATCAGGATGGAGGCATGGGGGGCATGGAGAGAAGATTTTCATCTTTCTCTCGTCTGACAGGTTACAGCACAACCTTTACCTCTACCAGAGTGACCTTTTAGCTGCAGGAGCCTCTTGCACCCTCTTTCTCAGCTTTTTCAGGTTGTGCTCCCCAGCTTGATTTGAGCCTGCTTCTCCATGCCTTTATTCCTCTTGCCATTTGATTTTGATAAAGAATCATGTTCACCCATCACTTGCACCACCCTCGACTGTTTGCATTTTTAACTTTGTCTTTATTAAATTTTCAGGAACCTGTTAAGCATTCACACATCTGTCATGGCACAAAGTGTTATCTTTCTTGATGCTCAGGAAAACAAATTGCACAATGGATGTGCAACCAATATTTAATCAAAAACACCAAGGCCATGTGTTCAGTCATGAAGCCCCAGAAAAGATTTTACTGTGGAGTCATTCTTGTGAGGTGTTTGCTATGAGAATTTTTGTTTTGTTTGTTTTTTTTTTAACTTTCACTTGAAGTGTAGGATTCCTGTGTTGACTTGGGTACTCCCAAGGGTCTCTAGGGATCTCTCAAGGCATCCTGGTACTCCTCAAAAAATATTGCTTGTCTGTGGTCCATTCCAGCACCCCTGACCCTGCCTTTTGCTGTCATGACTTGTGGATGCCATTGTGGGGTGCAGAGCACTGCACTGAACTCCCTCCAGGTAGGATCTGGTCCAGGTGAGGGGCTTGTTGGAAATGGGGAGCTGTGAGCACCAGCATTTCTTGTTTCCTTGCTTCTGGGCTGGTAGCAGCTTGTGTTGGTGAGCTTTGCTGTCTTCATTAACAAAGATTTTGTGTGCAGGATATAAATATTAAATGGGAGAAGCACAGTGTAACTAATTGTGTAACAGTTGGACTGTTACCTGGACTGGAACAGGAGCGTATTTTCAGGGCAGTTTGAGTGGATATAATGAGATGGATCATACAGCATTTTTATTAGAAACTTCAGGGAGTGTATTTCAAACTGCCAGGGCACTACATAAGCTGAACAATTAAAAATAAATGGCTTTGGAGCTTGGCGTTTTTGATAGAAACAGATAATTAGGAGAAGATGCTTTTCTGACAAAAGAAAAAGGATTTGGCATTGGCTGGTGAGCAGCATTGGCTTGGAAACCTGTAACTTGGCTGCTGTGGGAGTGAAGGCAGTGGGCATGGAGCTGGAAGGAGCCCTGTCTCATTTAAAGACTGGACCTTTGCTCTCTTGGACTGGTGCTGATGAAGCAAAGGTAGACAGTGCAAATCTTGATGGCTTAAAATTAAGAAGAGAGAATAATGAAATTGTTCTACTTTTTATTATTAATGCTTTGAAGCTAATCTCATAAGCTTGGGAGCTTGAGACCATAATTTTTTTGTGACAATATTGTAAAAGTGATCCAAAAGGCTGTATCATAGTTGGAAAAAAAGCATTTCCTAAGCTTTAAACCCAAATGTGCTCAGTGAAACAAACCCTGTAAGAGCAGCAGTAGCACCATCTGATGGGTTTTGTAATGTCATAGACAAAAGTAATTATACTGCTTAGAAGAGCTTTTGTCTCCAGATAATGTTGTTAAAAACTTGTAGTGTAGTGTAAATCATAACGGAACAAATCTGGAGGCTGCTCTCATTGCTGCCAGGGGAAATTCTCTTAGATTTTGTTTCCTTTCTGCTCAATATATTGCAAACCTTTTCCAAGTTGGTAAATAAATATTACCTGCTGTTTGAAAAATGACTTGGGGTTC
Organism: Argya squamiceps; assembly: GCA_037834095.1. NCBI lineage: Eukaryota > Metazoa > Chordata > Aves > Passeriformes > Leiothrichidae > Argya > Argya squamiceps. The sequence goes on from JBBMKD010000194.1 coordinate 7,237,303, forward strand.
ATCTCACCAGTAGTGCCTGTGGCAGCCAGGCCGTTATTGCAAACAGTTGTTCCTCCCTTGGTGAGCTCTGTTGTGTTTTGGGAACACAGGCTCTTGTGATGAGGCTGAAGTTGTCTGATTCACTGGAGATATTAAAGAAGCATTTCCTCTTTTTAGAGCTCACTCACAGAAGGGTCCCTCTGGCTTCTTTTGCCACTTCTGAGCAGTGTCACAGCAAGAGCCAGGTCAAAAAATACTTGGTTGAGCTTACAAATACCCAAACTTTTAGCATTTCCTTGATGAGCAATTGAATTCCAGTCCATGAAGGTTGGTAGTGTTTTTGAGGGGCTGAACGGTTTTGGCTTTTAGATGTAAGGGATTTTTAAGGGTTTGGGAACCTTGGGCCTGCAGGAAATGCAGTGATTGCATTGGGAACAGATTAATGAACTGATTAATTTTCCAATGTCTTGCCTGGGACACGCATGCTTTTGTCTCTGGGTGAAAATGATTCCTGTGGGCTGAGAGATTCCAGTGCCAAGCTCTCTCCTGATTTGTTATTCGTGTCCTGAGAAGTGAAGGGAGAAGTTTTGCCATCAGCAGGGAAGTGCCAGAGATCAGGGGGAGCCAAAACAGGTGAAGTCTGGCCAGAGCAGAGGCTCTCTGACCCCTGAAGTTATTGCTGTGCCTTGTGCAGGGAATTTGGTGTCAGACCCTGTGAGCAGAGACCCTCCAGGGACAGGCCTGGGGAGCAAACCCAGGGACATGAGCAGAGCCATCAAAGCCTAAAAGAAGGATTTCAGCAAATTCACTGAGCTTCAGGAGCTGGGTCACTTGCTGCCCTGGAGCAGCTGCATCATAGATGAGATTCATTGTGAGAGGAGGTGCACATTCATACCTAAAAGGCATTTAAAGTGCATTTTGTGGAGCTGGTAAGATTTGAAAATGATCCCACGTGCAGGACAGGGAATCATTGTGCCACATTTGCAGCCTGTAGTGCTCCATAGCAGCAGCATCCTGGGGAAGGTGCAGGAAATCACAAAATGCATCATCATCTGCAGAGGGAAATTCAGCTGACTACTAGTGATCCATGTTGACCTCAAGGGAGGTTTCTGCTGCGTGGAAATCAATTTTCTGTTCATTTTACAGTTTGGGATAGTGCATGAGGATTCACCACTCTGCCACACACTCCTGGGGGAAATGGCCCTGGAGTTCTCTGAGGGCTTAGGCAAATGGTGGTCTAGAATTCTAGACCATGACCTGGTCTAGAATTACTTGCCTGGTTTTCTCCCCTCAAAAAAATACCTGTGCCTTGCTGTTACTGGCTCTTGGTAGTGGAATAACAAAGTGTAGTGGTTTGAAAGCGAAACAAATGAGAGGCTCCAAGTCAGAAATACAATTTAATAAGAAAAAGAAATAAAAGGTAAAATAAAATAAATGCAA
>JBBMKD010000194.1:7238821-7338326 GCA_037834095.1 Argya squamiceps
CAATTGGTTTCAACAGATGATGAAGAGGGTGATAGAATACTTTGTGCATATCTTATTCTACAACCCAGGACACAAAGGCTGTAGTTTCTCCACTGTGAAGAGATATCTTGGTGGTTGAGATAAGGCTGTGTGTGGGGAGGCAAGTTTTTAAGCAAACAATCCTTAGCAAAAGTGGAAATGGGACTTGTGAGCTCAGCTCCAGTGGGTAAGTAGGAGTAGCCATGGTGGGAGCTTCCCTGTTCAGAGAGAGTTTATGATTGCAGGATTTATATGTCTAGATGTCAAGAAACAGGAAAATCAATGTTGTAGGTGCAGTTCTAATGCCTTCTAATGCTCATGGGTCCATGGGTCACACAGTCCTGCACCTCCACCTGTCTTTGCACCCTTCCCAGGTGCCCATGGATACTGAGCTGCTGGTGCGGCAGGTTTTGAGTGCAACCCCTTCACCTTTGCTGAGCCTTGGCCAAAGAGGACTTGATTGCTGTGCTGTGGAACACCCAGAGAAGGGCAGCTATCCCTGTTGAAAGCTTGTCTTTACAGCAAAACCAGAGCAACACATCACTGGAGGGGCAGCATGAAACCTATAGCACGTCCTGGTGCCTCAGTGCCACGGTGGACCCTGCTGTTCCTCCTCCCAGTGGTCACAGTGGTGTGTGCAGGTGGCTCCACGTGGGGCTGGTCTTTGGTGAGCTGGCACAGGAGGCAGAAGGAGGACAGACCTTGTCTCACCTTTCCAAACACTTTTTGCTGCTTGTGAGGCAGCACTTGCTGAGCTTGGAATTGGAGGTGCACATCTGTAGCTGCCCCAGCTCTGCAGCTGCCATCAGGTTTTGGCTCTCCCCTCTCCAGTGGGATGCTGTGTGGGAATGGCTTGCTGGGGTCACTTGTACTGGCTCCTTGTGGCTCGGGCAACTGCATCACATAATCTCTTAAATAAACCCATCAAGTGGCAGACAGGGCTGGAGCCTCCTGCGGCCTGGGGCAGCCAGTAGGTTAATCCAGAGCTCCTCTGGCCCCTTTGAAGTTTGCTGCAGCTTAGGAGCCAACGAGCTTTCTCAGGAAAGCTGGAATTTTTACTAAGCAGCAGACTCTTATTATCTGGGCTGAGAATGCAGCGATTTCCTTCTCCTGCCAGTAATCCCCACTCAGGGCACTGTTACGCTCTTTTACAATTTATTTTCTCTAATTGCCAGTTTGCAGCGGCCACGCAGCTCTCCCTGGGCTCTGTTCTGGGGAATTTTTGCACTTTGAAAGGAGCTTAGTCCTTCCCTTCTGGCTGAGGGAATCGGGCAGCAATTCCTCTCCAGGTACTTCAGCAAGAGTCCAGCCTGTAAAATAAGTTATAGCCTGTGCTTTTCAACTAGTGACTAATATCTGTGGTCTAGAGTAGGTTCAGCTGTTTCCTTCATCCTTTGAGAGTCCTGATAAACTGCCCTTGATTGAGGCAGTCAACAGATGTACACTACCAGGGCACCAGTGGTTGGTTGGTGATGATGCTCTGCCTCTCATCCTGAAAATGCTCCCTTGGTTTCTCTTTGCTGGACAGGCATCTAAGCTACAAGCAGACAGTTTCTCCAAGAAAAACCCTGTGGGAAACGGTGCCAAAGTCTTTCCTAAAGTCCTGGTAGACAACATCCCCAGCTTTTCTTTGATCGACTCTGCTCACCTTATCCTAGAAGGAGATGAGATTTATGAAGCAGAACCATGAACCCATGTGGGGCTTGGCCTGATGCCCTGGTTGTCTTGTATGTGCCACGTGATGGCACTCAGGATGATCTCACCCTCCCAGGTACTGTCACATTTGCCAGCCTCCAGTCACTTGTGACCTCCCTGGGTAACCAGGACTGCTGGTAAATGATGGACAGTGGCCTTGTGAGTTCTTCTGCTTGCTCCCTTGAGTGGGTCCCTTCCAGCCCCATTTGTGTGTATTTAAATACACAATATTTAAATTATGTATTTAAGTGGCGTAGCAGAGCCCTGACCATTTTCTCCTGGATTACGGAGACTTTGTTCTATCCTTGTCTTCCAGCTCAGGGTGCTGAGTACCTGGAGAAAATCTGGTTTTATTAAAGATTGAGACCAAGAAGGCATTAAGTACATCTGCCTTTTCCTCATCCTTTGTCACTGTATTTCTCTCTGCATCCAGTAAAGGATGAAGATTATCCTGAGCCTTTCTTTTGTTGCTAATGTGTTTAAAGGAACACGTCTTGTACTCTGCTGTATGTGCATCTGTGTGTGTACTCTACAGTGATGGAGATTGAAAAATGTGAGCCCTGCTCAGCTGTGCAGTGTTTTTCCCTGCTGAAGTTAGGGGTAAGTCTGATGCTTTGCTTTGTATTCACACTGCTGCAGCCAGACCTGCAAAACAGCTGCCTCAAATGGCAGCTTTTGAAAATATCCTTGAAATAAAAAATGGAAGAGAGAAAAGATTGAATTATCCTTCAGCAATGAGTTTCAATAAATGCCGTGTTATGAGTGGGGCAGATTTTACCAGCAACAAATATACGGGTTTTGTCCAAATGTTGGGTTTTGTGGGGGATCAGAGGCCTGTGTCACGTCTGTAATGCAGCATCCCCCTGTGTCCCTGTGAGGGTCCCTCGTGGGAGCACAGGGGACTGACCCACAAAGTTTCCTCCCCTTTGAAGCTCTTGGAGCCTGGCTGAGGGTCACTGCAGCTGCTGGCAGCTGGGGATTTGGAATTCCTGCAGCCTGCGCTTTCTGAGGAATATTTCAGAATAAGCAGCTACTGTGGGAGCTGGGTGGGAGAGATTTTGGACGTGTAAGACTTCTTTTTTACAAAGTTTTATTATTTCTTGCATCTATTAATACGGCAGCAGGAGTCTCCATATGCTTTTATAATCCCTGTTGTGCTTTCTAATGGATATATGCAAAAGCTCCAAGGCGCATGAAATAGACACTCTCAGCCAGTTATTACGATAAAAATTATGTGCATGTCATGACCTTTAAAGCAGTGGTACTGTGTGTGCATGCTCTTCTGATAGGCCACTGTTCTCCATTCCTTTCTGAAGCCCTTCTCGCCCTAGGAGGTTTGCATAGCAGCTTGGAATATTTTTCTAATCAGCGAAGAGTCTTTTTGCTCTGATGATAACTGGCAAAGCACAGAGGAGGAAGAGTGATGACTTTTTCTAAAGGGAACTAACAGGGAAGAGGGTAAAGGCGAATGGTGAGGCACAGCATGAAAATCCTGGCACCTCCACTGCTGTCAGAAAAAAACACTGGCCCAAAAAGTTCTTTGTGCTTTCTGAGGCAAAAGCTATTCTGGTGCTCTTGAGAATAAAGAGGGGGGAAAAAGTTCTGAAATCCATGTGTCCTCTTTAAAAAGACTTTTTTTGTTGTTTTAAAACTTTTAATAATAGTTCAATCAGCATTTCATATAGTGCAACTACTCTGCTTGCAGAGCCCAGTCTGTGTCACATTTGCTGTTGGAGAACTTTGCCATCCTCTTTCTGGGGATGAGGAATGGGATGCTGGCTGTCCTGGTCAGGGAGGCAGGGAGAGAGGAGCCCTGTGTCCTTGCACCTCTGCATGCCTTGGTCTGTGCTGTGAGGAAGGAAGGATTGCTGTCACCTGGGAATGCAGATGGTTGTTCTTGGCTTGCCAGGACAAGTCCTGGTGTGAGTGTCTGGAGCTTACTGTGGATAAAAAGCCTCAGCAAGCATGCCTGGGAGGTGTGCAGGCACCAGATGGGATGGATACACTGTTTGCAGAAGTGTATCAGTAATTTCTGGTTAGCTCTGATCACTGCTTACATCACAGCTTTCTGCATGCTGGTGTGGGGTGCAGCAGCAGCACCCTGTTCTTCCAGGCATCCCTGAACAGGATACAACCAGCAGGAAAGAGCTGGAAGTCCTGGAGTTGTGATGGTCTTAAAAGCTCTTGAGTAATGCAAGAGGTTATGCAGGGTGAGCAGCAAGGCCCAACATTGCATGTGACAGCATTGATATTGAACTCCTGTGGAGATGTGTCAGGCCATGCTCAGCTGCATTCCAGCCTTAACAAATGGGGGAAATAACTCTTATGGCTTTAAAAATTAAACATTCCCTTTAATTATTGAACATGAATAATTTTCATGCAAATTGAGCCAGGATGTGTGTTTCCAGAGTGACAGAGTTGAGAGCAGTTACATCGTGGGGTGTCAGTGACCTGTGAACTGAAAGGCTGTTCATTAATTTAGGCATTTTATGAATAGTACCCTGGAGGGTGGGACATGGGCTGGTAGAGCAAGCTGGCCAAAGAAAAAGACTTTAGTTTGCACTGGTGGCCTCCCCTTCTAATGCTTTAAGGTGCAAAATGGTGTGTGTGTGTGTAGGTACGTTGTCCTTATATAGTGAAGTATGGATACTTTGGAAGCCTCCTGATGAGGAGAGCTATAATTAAAGGAATAAATGTGCAGTGACTGTGGGTGCTTCCCTGCTGACTTTGTGGAGCAAGTGTGGGCTGAAAATCCTAGTCTTTGAAGGTGGAGATGGGAAAATGCACCATGATTTTTCCTAGTAAAGTAACGGTCTCTGTCTAAAACTTGAATTTCATGGGACAGTGTGGGACAATCTGACAGATATGAGAGTGTTCCTGGCTGGGCACCCACAGGTGGACATGGCACCACTGGCTCTCAGCATCGCTTTGGGCAACAGAGCAGCTCACATCCAGGTCAAATGAAACACTGGATCTGCACTGAAGTGAGCCTGGTGCATTTGGGAAAACTGCAGCACTGTGGGGGCTATTTCAGTGGCTTTGAGGACACTTAGTGCAGAGTACCTGCTGGGGGTTGGGTCAGAATGTTGTCTGTGATTAAACTCCTGTAAGTATTTTCCTTTTTATAATGGAATGTCAGCATTTACTGTTTCCTGTTTTTAAACACTGTACAGTTTGTCAAACATTTATCTCTGCCTTAAATTAAGTCTGGGGATAGAATTCCTGTTAATTTCAAATCAATATGAAAGGGGGGAAAGAAAGAAAATTGCAGTCTAGCCTTTTTCTTGAATCAATATTTTCTTTAAAAGCTGAAATGTTAACTAGATCATAGTTCTTTTTTTTGCCATTTTGAAATGTAGCTTCTGTTTAAAGAATTTATGCATTTCTCCTGGAAACTGCTGATGCTGGTGTTTCGCAGCAGGCACAGCTGCCAGCAGGTGTTTGACCCAAGGCAGGCAGGATGGGGCCAGCCCTGGCAGCAGTGATGTGGTACAACATTATCCTCTCTGTTTCTGAGCTCACCATCTCTTAATAACATTTTTTTTTGTTGTTGTTCTGTTTTGCAGAAGCCTTCGAAATTGTAGTGCGGCACGCAAGAAACTTCACCAACAGCATGTTTAGGACCTACTACCAGAGCATGGGGCCCAAGGCCCTTAAATTTGTTGGAGAGCTTTTTACTGATATCTCTCTGTACATACTGGGCTCTGACATCAGCGTCAACGACATGATAAATGAATTTTTTGACAGTTTGTTCCCTCTGGTTTACTCTCACTTGATTAATCCTGGCTTCCCCGATCCCTCCGTGGAAATGACCGAATGCCTGCGGGCGGCCAGGAGAGACCTCAAAGTCTTTGGGAACTACCCCAAGACGATGATGACACAAGTGTCCAAGTCCCTGCAGGCCACACGAGTCTTCCTGCAGGCGCTGAACCTGGGGATCGAGGTGATAAACACCACTGACCACCTGAAATTCAGCAAGGACTGCGGGCGGGCGCTGCTGAAGATGTGGTACTGCTCCCACTGCCAGGGGCTGCTCCTGACCATGCCCTGCGCCAGCTACTGCGGGGTGGTGATGCAGGGATGCCTGGCGGGCGTCCTGGAGATCCATAACCTCTGGAAGGAGTACATTGGAGCTCTAGAGGGGCTGACCAGAGGCATGCATGGCATCTATGACATGGAGCACGTCCTGCTGAGCCTGTTCTCTGTGGTGCGCGACGCCGTCGTCCACGTGCAGAAGAACGAAGGGAAGCTCTCGGTAGCTGTGAGTAGTTCTCTGCAATTCCCCAGGCTCTCTGCCCTGGCTTGTAAACAAAACCCAAATGCTCCAATCACCAGCCCCCTTACTACCCACTCTGATCTTCCAAAACACTTTTGTTAGCATTTGAAATTGCTGTTTGTAGGGCTTGGGTTTTCCATTAAGGGCTTTGCCTCTTTTCAGGTTTGTCAGAGCAGAAGGGTCTGGACTCGCCCTGGGGTGTGAGGTTGGGAGCTGAGATGTCACAGCATCTTGAGTTTTCCCTGAGTGCTGTGCTTGCCCTGCTCTGAAAGGCTGGTCCTGCTCTCCAGGTGTCTCCTGCCTCCTTTAACATCACAAAAATGTGCCTTCAAACAGATGCCAAGGAGAGGCATGTGCTGTAGCATCCCCTGATTTACCAAAGAGCTGATTCTCCATCTTTTAGCAACTTGTTTCAATTTTGGGCTGCATTTAATGAGATTACTTCTTATTTTTACTTGACTCTTTAAAAACACGTTGTGTGAATTTCTGAGCCTCCTGAGAAACTGAGGCTGTCTTGTTCTGAAAATCCTGCTGCTCTCTTTGAAGACCAAGGACAAACGTACTGTCATACTACAATGCTTGTTCTGCAGAGGAGATTTTTCTTGAGACACAATTGAGCTGCTCCATGTAGGTAGGGAAGAGCTGGGGATGGGGTAAAGGTGTCGGAGTGTTGTAATAGTTTGCTTAAAGCCAACAATGATTAAAATCTGACACTGTTTCCCTGTTAGCTGCTTGTTCCTGCCATTCCTGACTCCTATTTACAAAAGAGCTGTGTTTATGTAGGTCACTGTACTACTTGCACTGTAAGTAACTCTTATCTTTTTTAGGGGGGACCATGGAAATGTATCAGCTTATGGGCTTTGAGCTGTGTGGCACTGAGCCAGCAGCACTTTGCACTGTTCTTTGTGCCGGCTTTGCTCAGCCACCACACTTTTGAAGGTTGTGAAATAACCTGGTGCCACTCAGGTGGTTTCCCAGCCCAGGTGGTTTGGCCCACATGGAGCAAGCTTTCTTCAGTGCTTAAAAAGGGTTTAGGGACCAAGTTACACTGGATTGGATTTCTCTTGTGTTGCAGTGATGACAAGGAGTCTGTGGCTGGGCTGGGTGTTGGTCACCTGGGCCCAGGCAGGACTTGTGGGCAGCATGTCAAACTCCAGGGTACAGTGCAGGACACTGGCTTTTAACCTGCCTGAGCCCCTTTCTGCAGAAAATCACAGTTTTACAGCAGCCTGCCATGCACTACTTGTGCAGGGAGGTTCCAGATGATGGTCAGGAGCAGCAGCTCTGCCGCCATGGAGCCAGGGGAGGTTGTTCTCACATCACTCAGAACCATCAGCCAATCCTCTCTGGAACAGCAAAGGAACAGAGATGTAACTCTTTACTCTTTAGGTTTACCTTGAATTCAGGTGAAATGGAGAATTTGTGTTACAGCTGATAACAAGAGAAAACGCAGCTCAACTCTAAGCCCAGCTGGGATTTCCAGGGTAGTAAGAAATAAAACTTACTTCTATATGTAGAGTGAGCCTGTTTAATCTCAAAAGATTCGTTGACATATTCAGCTGTGAGGAAAAGCATTAAACATGTTTTGCATCAGTGAACCCACCATGCTTGTAAGTACTAAAGCAGAGCAGAGGTATTGTGCTGAAAGCATCAGTGTTTGTTCTCCCATATCTTTCTTTTATTGGCACAAAACCAAAAATGCCCTTTTTTTGGACATGTCCATGTATATAGTGAATGAACACAACTGTCCCTTATGTTACTGAATATTGACACCTCGATCTGTCTACGGAGAATGTGTTTGTGGAGGACAAGTAGATGGAGGGCCACTAAAGTCAACACAAAGCAGTAGAGCTACAATCTGCCCATCCTCTGCCAAACCAGAACATAAACTGACTTCCTTTACAGTAAAATATTACTGGGCATTACAAAACCATTCATTGCTTTTGTACTTGGTAGAGTTGTTGGAATTCATTAGTGCCATATGTAGCTAGGTTCTTACTTAAACGTAACTCTTCTTTATTATTTAATACTTCAGTGATTTGTTTATTTGCTGTAGAGACATTTTTGCGTTATTAGAGTGAAGAAGAAAAAATCCAAGCCAAACAAGCCAGTTACGTGGAAATTGTCACAAAAAAAGAATGGCCACTGGGTTTTTGAAGTTTGTTTTCAAAACACTGATGTTGCTCAGCTAAGGGTTTTGTGTCAGACGTAAGCCCAGAGCAACGTTTTTTTTTTTTACAAATGAGGATATGAGCTGCTCAGTGGAGAAATAAGGCAATAATGGAAGTACTGACTTTCTTAACTACAGTATTGCAGAGGGCTGGCCCTAATAGCTGAGCTGCATCAGGACCTGGAGTAATTTGGGGTAAATATCTTTGTAAGATATCACTTTGTAAATGATAGAATACAACTTTTTTTATTTAGCTGTGCTATGATGAAAGTTTCTCTGTTAAACATATCAGCACATATTGAGTTTCAAAGAATATACCTGGAAGCAAACAGTTATATTTACTGTTATTCTGTAAATATGATTCTTTTTAGACACTGTAGTCATACCAAAGTATGAAATGCCACAGGGGCTGTCTTTGAAAATGTGGGTTTTTACACTCGCCCTGGCTTCTCATATTTACCTCTTTTATTACTGACCTTGGCTGCCACTGCTTCTGCAGGCAAAGTACAGTTCACCTGCATGGTATTAAGAATAATGACAGGTTATTTAATTGTCATTAAAATCCTCTGGAATTATGGAAAATTTATCTTCCATGCCCGTAGTGATTATACCATGAATAACAACACTACTGCACTTGCCTGTCCTTTTGGCTTCTTTTGTTTTTTTCACAGCACTGGCAGCATTTCTGCAGCAGTGGTTTTGCCTCGTGAAGATTTCAGATCCTCTGGTGTGTTACCTGACTGGGCACCTTTTCTCCATGTGGTTATTCCTTATTCCCCCTTGCCACCCACCCCTAGCTGGGTCTGGGCATTCGCACACAGACCTGGACCCATTTGTAGCTTGGAGCAGACCTGGCTACAAAGGGCACACAACTTGAGCTCCAGAGGTGTTGCAGAGCCTCCAGGTAGGTTTCTGAGGAGCTCTAAAGTCCCCAGGAGGAGGAAGTCATACTGCTGTAAATCTGCTTTTGGAAACTGTGCCTCCAGGCATGCATTTAAATGGGAGCCTGTGTGTTGTTCCTGGTCTGTAAACAGCAGTGCAGAAGAGTGAATTCAGTAATGTGGCAGTAAACAGTTCCCATCCCAAGCCTTGCTTTAGTAGCTATTTTGTCAGCTGTGGTGTGTGTTAGGGCTTTATTATTTCTACAATTTGTCTGCTTAAAAACGTCACCCCTAAAACCCGCTATTAAAATACTTTATCAAGGAGGCTGACTCTCAGGGCACACTGGGAAAAAATTGCTGTCTTGGCCTATATCTATATTAATTTTCTAATCTCCTACCTTTTCTCTGGTTGAAAATCTGCCTAGTGTGTCCACCTCTTGTAGATATTTTAATCATGAGTGTAAGGAAGAATGACTTTAGTCAGTCTATTTGTGCTTTATACCACAAACCAAGACAACTGGGAGAGATGCAGTACAAATAAGCTTAATAACATATTCAACCCCAGCACCTCCAGAAGTTAATGTTTTCTCTGTTATTGGAATTACAAGGGAAATAGTCAGGGGATCTTACGTAAGTAAAAGTTGTTCTCTTCTGAGGTTAGAACAAGAAAATGGTTTAGGTTGGAAGGGATCTTAAAGATCATCTTGTCCTAACGTGTCTGCCATGGGCAGGGACACCTTTTACTGTCCCAGGTTGCTCCAAGCTTCATCCACCCTGGTCTTGAACATTGCCAGGGATGAGGCATCCACAGCTTCTCTGGGCACCCTGTGCCAAGGCCTCACCACCCTCACAGTCAATAATTTCTTCCTAATATCTAACCTAAACCCCTGTCAGCTGAAAGCCATTCCTCCTTGTCCTATCACTCCTTGTCCTAAGTCCCACTCCAGCTCTCTTGGAGCCCCATGAGGCACTGGAAGGGGCAGTAAGGTCTCCTGGCAGCTTTCTCTTCTCCAGGCTGAACAACCCCAATTCTCTCAGCCTGTCTCCATAGCTCCAGACCTCTGATCAATTTTGTCACCCTCACTCCAACAGATCCATGTCCTTCTTATCTTGGGGGGCCTGGAACTGGAGGAAATACTCCAGGTGGGGTCTCACTAGAGTGGAGTAGAGGGACAGAATCCCCTCCCTCAGCCTGCTGCTCACCCCATTTTTGATGCCACCCAGCTGCCCAGCCCCTGCTGCTCACCTCGCAGTCATTGGTGCAGCTCTACCTGCAGAGCATTGCCTAGAAAGGAAAGAGCAGGGAGCTCAGCAAAGTTTTGTTTGTTTGTTTGTTTTCACTCAGAACTGATGACTGAGTTTCTAGAAAATCCTGTTAAATTGCAAAATTAACCCAAGCTTTGTTCCACCACTTGCACTCATCAGAAGGAGGGAAGCAGAAAGGTGCCAGTGCTGTATGGGAGCAGCATGCAATTCCCAATGTGTTTGTCCTGTGAGCAGATTCCTGCTGCTTTACTTTCCTGCAAAGACCTTTAAAGGACTGTTTAGGCCTGGGTTAATGAGGTTATACATCTGGGGGACTGTGGAGGTGATGCCATTGTGCAGGCTGGGTTTGATGTTATCCCAAAGCTGAAGTGCTCACCTCACCTGGCTCAGGGAGAGTGCTTGGTGTGAACCCAGCTCTGATAGCCTTGGGAAGCCTCAGAGTCAGGAAAACTGGACCCTTTCTTCCCTAGATTTTTAGGGAATCTTGGCAGGGAATTCATGAGCATATTGTAAAGACAACCAGATACTTTGGTTGATTGTAGTGCCACAGAAACATTGCTGCAGTGTGTGCTCAAAATAGCAGTTCCAACAGATATACAGGATTGAAAAATCAAGAATATGCTAATAAAGAGACTTTTGGCATCCAGGAATGAAAATGTCACCCATTGCCATACACAGTGATTCAGAACATTGGTCAGCACAGTGACGCCAGGCTGGTTTTCCCCAAGTACTGCCCAGGAGCTGCTTTTGGGGCCATCTCACCTGGTGATTTGCTCTGAAGCTGCTTTGCTCAGCAGGTTGCACCAGCATGGAGCTCTGGTGACTTTTCCTAACTGCTAATGGATTTTTCTGTCTGTATGAGAGCTGGCAAGAGATTTGTGGGGAAAGCTTTGAAATTACAGAGCTGTTTGCAAAGTCCTTCCCTCTGAGATGCCGAGATCAGTTTCTTTGTGCTTTTAATGTGGGTTGCTTTTTGTTGGCATCACTCCTGGGAGAGTCAGCTGGATGTACAGCCTCTCTATTTTCAAGTCCTTTATTGGCAAAGTTTAATCCTCAGGCTATTCTCTAATACTCACTGGTAGCTAGCTCCATTTTTCACTTAAAGCTAGAAATACAGGTGAAGTTTTAGTTTTCAGTGATCTCAGACCCCCTTAGAACAATCCCAAGGTGTGTGTACTGTGTATTTTGTTATCCATTTTGTGATAGGCAGTGTAAGGTGCCTGATAAGCGTGTTAAAGCAAGCATCTGTTCCCCTTGCAGGATGAAAATAAACCTTATTATGAGGACAGTATCAGCAGCATTCCCATTCCTGTGAGAAGACCTTGGGAGTACTATGATTAGCTGTCTGAAGAGGTTTCAGGTAGTAAAGATTCTCTGACACTTGGGGAGGCATATGGCAAAGCACTGAATTTCAAGGTGTTGATTTTGAGCTAGAAATCCTCAAGTTGGTGGCTTGGCTGGTGCCAAAAGAATAAGGGCAGAAGTTATTCATGTCTGCACTTTTGTAACCCAGTATCAACAATTTTGATCCAGCTATTTTGGCCCACTGCTGCAGGACTTAAATCTCTGGTTTAGTATTCAAATGTGCAGTAGCAAATTAGGGGGCCTGCATCTCATTCTTGGGAGGAACTTCAGCAGGAATGCTCTTGACCATCACTTTCCTCTCAGGGGGAGTGAGACTCAGAGGTTATTCTCAGCCTAATGAAAGCTTTACCTCTTGTCTGGCCTGGGGAGGGAGACCATTGGGGTCACAATTAGTCAATTAATTCACTGCTAGCAAGAATTTTGCCTGTGAGGATGCAGGGTAGCACATCTTTGGTCAGGGCTGTCCTTTTTCAGTGTGGGCAAAGTGGCATGCTGGTGTGCCCTCCTGCTTGCCCTAGTGGCATGGCAAGGCTTTGGGTCAAATTGTCACTGGATGGGGTCTGGATGAAGCAGGCTGAGTGTGTGTGGCTCTGCAGAGTTGCTGGGTGGAAGCAGTGGCCAGTGATGCTCAAACCTGTCACTGAAAAGCCAGAGGAGGTGGAACAGAACATCAGCAGAGGTTTAATTTAAAAATAGCATTAGATTTTGTTTCTATTTGTAAATGTTGGTGTGTAATCTTCTTTTTTGTTCTCCCTTTGTCCTTTTAACTGGATGTCTTCTGGCCTCTGAGATGTGCTATTTCAAGGGAATTTGCAGTGAGGCCACTTTTTCAAAATAAAAAGTAGAAGGTAGCTTCTGGCAGTGCCCCTTCCTCCATGCATGCACACATGGCAGCACGTGGAGCATCCTTTGACAGTGTGTTTGATGTCCAACACAACTTTGCCTTGAAGATCATGTGAATCTGTTTGTTGACTTCAGTCTTGAGACAGATCACTTGCCTGGTGGCAACTTCATCCTCACTACTCTGCAGCTTAAAAAGAGCTTTTCCAGGCTGCAGTATTTTATGGGTGGGAATATCACAGAGCACCCACTGAGCCTGGCTTGATCTCCCTTCAGATCCCATGTTGGCTGCATTGCAAGTGAGATGCACACAGTTTTTTGTGTGATGGGATGTCTTGCATCTTTTCCAAGCTGAAGTCAGAACAAGCCTAAAGACCTCATGCAGATTAATTACTGGTTCTGTAGCTGTCTGCATGTACTGTGACTTGGCTTGTTCCTTGTTTTACTGGAGGAGCTAATTTGTTTTTTTGCAACTGGCTCCCTAGTGTTTAAAAAGATATTTGGTTCTGAGATGCCCTGGCATCAGTACAAAGAAGTCCCAGAGCTAGTGGGGCAGGATACAGTCTTAACAGCTGGAAATGAGGGTACACAGCTTTGCAATGTTTTGCAGCTTTCTTCACTGCACAGACCAGCTTCTTTTCTTCCTCATCTCATTTTCCTGGCTCACATCACAGCTGCACCTGGGATGCTTTGTGATGTAGGAGAGGAGGGAGCTGGTGGTCCTGCCATGCAAAGGATTGCAGGCAGGGATATATGGGGTGCCTGTTCCTTCACCTCTGAGCTCCAAGATTTGGAATTTCAGGCTAATTTTTAAAATAAATTGTAACGGTCAAGGACATAATGGGAGGTCTTGAAATAGATTGGATTTAACCAGAAAAAAAAGGGTTTCATTCTGAACCAAAGATCACAGCATCAGAAAATTCCCTCCAGGTGTCTTGAGGCTTTGTTTTTATAAAAAACTGTGGAGAGGTGCTGGCCAGGGAGGAACTGCCCCTCTGAAAGGGGAGGGCTGGGGCACAGCCCTTTCACTGGGGCTGTAATGGCAAATGAGCTTTGCAGCTGAACTTCCTTCAGAGTTAAACCAGGCTCATGCTCTGGGTCCTTGCTGAGATTTGGATTTGGTTAACTGAAGGATGCTACAAGCTGGTGCGTGACAGAAACAGGAGGCTGTTAGGTGTGGGCTGATCCCCATGGCTTCTGAGGAGCCTGCAGAGAAGTGATATCCATGGTATGATCTGCCTTTATTCTTATTAAACTCAAGTCCCTCAGATGTGCCATTGCCCAGTACACTTACTGTGGAATGGAGGAGCTGCCTGTGGAGTTCTCTGTTGAAACTGCCCACACATCTTTCTTTTACCAGTGAGATTAAACCCCCCTTGAGCATCAGCTCTGCAGACATGGCTCCCTGCTTGCTGCCCAGATTGCTGCAGCCTCCTGCAACCCCTATTAACGTAGATGCTTTATTAGCAAAATACATTCTGCCCCATTTCCTTTCCTGAA
Organism: Argya squamiceps; assembly: GCA_037834095.1. Classification (NCBI taxonomy): domain Eukaryota; kingdom Metazoa; phylum Chordata; class Aves; order Passeriformes; family Leiothrichidae; genus Argya; species Argya squamiceps. The sequence continues at coordinate 7,252,833 of JBBMKD010000194.1, forward strand.
GAATTTTATCCTTGCTTAGACCCGCAGCTTTGCAACACCAGAGTGGTGCTCACCAATATCCATCTCTCTGTGCTTTTTACGCTAAACCCTCTTTTGGCCTCATTATCCGTGACTGCAGCTTCCACTCAGACCTCCATCCGGGGTCATTCACCGGGCATCCTTCATCTTAACAGTGCTGAGTTTACTTCCAGTGACAATAACCCCCGTGAGTGTTGCAGCCTTAAAACCAGGACTGTCTCCCCCTGATTAGCAATGCTGATGAATGAGCCAAGAACAAACCAGAAACTTAAAAGCTACCCTCTGCAAAGCACGAATAGTGCCCAGAGCTGCCCGGGTGGAGCAGTGGTGTTTTGTTTTGTGCTGGAGAGGATGAGAGGCTGGGTTGCAATGAGTGGTTTGCTTCATTTTGAATTCTCTGCCCGTGCGTGGTGCTGCGAATTATATCATTTTTGCATCTTATTGTAAAGTGGCTTTGAGGTACCAGGCATGAAAGATGCTAAATACGCTTCGCTGGGGAAAAAAAATTCCGCAAACAATTGAGGCAGGTTTTTCATCCATCTGCTGTAGCAGTGCATCCCTCATTGCTGGGTCCTCACTGCCTTATCAGACTACTGCAAAAAGAACTGGTGGCCTTTTCCATCCCTACCTGTTGTGTTGCCCCACTAATGAGCCCCCGAGGGCATGGAGCCTGCTTTCAGTAGGTGAAGTGTGCTGCTAACTGCATTATTCTTCCGAAGACTTGTTTAAGCAAGAGCAGGCTGGCTGCAGAAAGCTGTGCTGATAGCCTACAGCTACTTGGGCAGAGTTATTTCTGTTCAAAAAGAAAAAGAAAAGAAAAAGCAAAGCAGCTGTTGGCAAATTTTGCAATTCTTTATGCACGTGTATCTTTCTAACCTGATAATTTTTCACACCCATTTGTCTTCCATGCTACTGGCAAAGGTTGAGAGGATGCTCTAAGCCAGTGACCTGGAGAGAACCACCTGGAGACCTGGGTGGTTACTGAGGAAAACTTGGGGGTGACTGATGTGCTCTAAGTTATGTCTTTCTAAAGCTTATTAACTCCTGGATTGCACATATTGATCTGTATCACTGTACAAATAAACCTCATGTGCTGCTCTCCAGAGAGCAGGGTGCAGGTATTTCTGTAGATGCCTGTGCTGATACCTAAGTCATCCACCCTGTGTCCCTGAGGGACAGCCCAAAAGCCGTGGAACAGAGGACATTTGGGGGCAGTGGGGGCTGCAGAAGGTGATGCTGAGGTCGCTCTGATGAGCAAAATGTCACCATGAGCTCAGTGCAGATGGCCCAAAAGGGTTTGCCCAGCAGAGGCTAAAAAAACATCCAGGAAAGTCATCGCTGAGCCTTTCTTCATGCATTTCCCATTGTTTGGAGGCAGAAGGAAATTTGGTGACTCTCCACCTGGAGATTTTGGTGCAAGTTATTTATCTTTTCCATGAGTTGGGGAAATGCCCAGCTTGCAACTTGCAAGGTGAGTGGAAAGTAATGACAATAAACAAAAACGCATTACAAGTGTTTAGTCAATTTTTTTCCCATCTAATGATTCTCCTACCTCATTTTGGAATTGTTGTATATATCAATTTATTGAAATTCACTTCTCATAATCAAATACTAGCCCTCCTTTTGATGCTGCTAATAAAAGTGTTGTGATAAAGTCGAATTAATTTAATTTCTGTCTGCAAAACCTATTGTTGAATGAGTCCCTTTAATACGTTAATCAGACATATAGCATTGTAACAAGGTTAAAAGTGCACACCGATTTCCATTATAAAGATATTCTCAATCAGGCAGAAACTAATCTAACGTTGTAAGTCATTCTGTAATTCAATTGTTCTAACCACAGTACACGTGAAAACAAGATGTCTTACAACAAAGTCTCAAAAAAGCCCTGCAGGTATTTATATCTTTATAGAAAAGAATGATTTACATTTTCAATAAGACTTATTTGTCTTTGGGAAAAAATGTAATTACTTTATTGAGCAAAAATCTAATGGGAGCCTTTTTACCTTGTTTGCTATGTTTTGGGTATATTATCTTGGTGCTGACCCTTAATTGGATTAGGTTAGGCCTGACTGTCAGGGAGAAAAAATTGCTGTGAATCTAGTAGCTTCAAAATTAAGAAAAAAATCAACAGATGAAGTTTAAAAAAAAAAAAAAAAAAAAGGAAAAAAGAAAAAAGAACACAGGGTCTTCCCAAAGGTTTTGTTGGCCTTGAATGGATTAATTTTACCAGCAGCTAATCTCTGCTGCATAAAGCAGCATTTTCCCTTAATGATAATTATTACACTTCTCTTTTAGACTTTCACTGGGGAGGTCCGTGGCATGGCCATGGGGAAAGCCGCATGGCCATGGGGAAAGCCTCATGCCCCTCTGGCCAGGAGCTGCATAACGAGTGAGGTTGTTCTGAGTTTTGCTGGAAAACAAATGATTGTAATTTTTCTGCTGGTGAAATTCAGCAACTCAACTGTTGGAATGGTTTGGAGAGTTTTGGTGGCTCCAACCTTGCTGTTTTAGCAGAGACTGATGTTTGAAAAGAGAAAGGTAGATGGAGGGAGAAAAAAAAGTTGTTGCTGGGGGGATTATTCTGAAGATTAAAATAAGTAGGGTGATGGTAAGAAATGGTGAGTACCAAACCCTGTGGGATAGGAAGGGTTTCCATTCACCACAGGAAAGGAGAAGGTTGTTTTATAGTAAAAAGTACTTTGTGATGTAAAAACCTTTGGGATGGTTTCAGTACGAGCATTTATGGAAATGTAAATCTGAAAAGCTGTATGTACCTGTGAGCATGGTCTGTGCAGGCTGCAAAACAAGCATTGCCTTTTACTTGCTTGTTTTGATATCACCAGTTACAGCAGATTTAGTGGTGAGCCCTGCGCGGTGTGTTTTAAATAAATATTACACTTGCTATTGGATTGCTGAAAGAGCGAGAGAACTAATTAAGGAGATGGGATATCATCACTAAATTTTTCTTCCCTGAGATTTTATGAGCAGTAATTTGAAAAGAGCCATATTAAAGTCATTGAGGAACAAGTTAATGCTGCGTTTCTGAGAATATTGCCCTTCTACTCAAAGATTATATTAAAGAATAAACAGTGTACAGTAGCTAATTGCTAGCTGACACATTATAATGGCTTTATACTTCCAAAATTGAATCCGTCTGGTATAAAGGGAAAAAAAAAAGGGGAAAAGTAACGCAGTAACTTTTTAATTATTTAACAAAGTATTTCTCAAAGAATAATTGAATCTGGGCTCATGGCTGCAGGGGAGAAGAGAGACTGGTAGGTATTGACCACATTTGCAACCCAGCTGACACGGCTGCCGTTAAATACCCTGTTACAGGCTCTGGCTCTGGCTTCTGTTCCAGACTGATGGCAGGTATCTGTTTTTCCTCTCTAAATTAAGCTGCTAGGAATTTATTTTTCTCAGATTGTTCCGTTCTGTAGTGCCCTAGGCACAAACACGGTGCAACATTAAAACCCACAGAAATCTGCCAAGGAAACCGATTAACCCAGGGAAGGAAAATAACAAGCGCATGGCAATTGCCTGGAGCTGTCATGCTGCCTGGCTCTGCCCAGTGAGGGGTTTTTTTAAAGATCTTCGTAAAAAACTGGTGATCCCTCAAGCCAACTCCTTATTTCTCAGTCTGTTGGGATGGGGTAGATTTAATTGCCTGCAATAGGAGGATCTTCTAGGGACCCATAGTAGTGATTGTGTATTAGAGCATGCACAGAATAAAGTTGTATAATTAAACCAGAAGTGAGCTTTGCTGCCTTGAGTCCTAGTTTTCTGTCAGGTTAGATGAATCAGTGCTAGTGTTGAAATCACCTGTTTGAATTTGAAGCATCTTCAGCTTCCTTGGGGAATCAGTCCTAAAGGCAGAGCAGCACCCTGGGGTCAGGAGCAGCTGTGTTCCCCACCTCTGCTGTGCCATGAAGCATGCTGGGGCCATGGGCCTTCACCAGGAGATGGACTCTGGGTACTGCCACATTCTGCTCCTGACCCTGGCTTTAGTCAGCCTGACATGTTCTGGTTTTCTCTGGATTTTGCTCCATCTTCCCTTTTTCTCTGCTGTAGCCCTCCAGGCAAGGCTGACTTCTCCTTCCAAGAATAAAGTCTAAGTTTGGTTGTCTAAGAAATATCAGATTACGCAGATCTGACTTAAAACCATAGTGGTGCATTAGTATGCTACAGGGCCCTGTTCCAGGAAATGTCTCCACATGGGAAAACTGCTTAAGTGTGTGCCAAAAATTAAGCAAATCCTTCTTTCTTGACTCCCCCAGTTGGTTGGCTGGGTTGGGTCTGAGCCCTGGCTGGGGCTACAGCTGCCTGCCCTGCAGTTAGCTGCCAAGGTCCAACCACCCCAACTAAAGTACCAAATTTTGTGTTAAATATGGAATTTACAAAAATATTGGAGGGAAAGGCTGACTTGAGAAGCTGTGCTTTAACTATATATCATGGATTATAAAGACAGAAGGAACAACTGTGATCATTTAGTCTGACTTCCTCTCTACCTATAAATAACAATAAACAGGCTTTTGCTGAAACACAAAGCTGCTTTCTTTGGTGGATTAAACACTCCATGCTGGGGATGCCAGAGAGAAGAAACATCTTGTTTGCATTATTTTATGTAGGTTTGAAAGGGCTGGACTCAAGCTGAGGTCACGATTCATTTGAGAGAAAGGGCATCCTGCGCCGGGAGAAGCTGGGTCAGTGCAAGGGTCAGGACGTGGTGGGGACACTGTGGAGGTGCCTGTGTGCTGCAGCACGTGTGTGGTACATTGGCCATCATGTCCTCCTGGGGACAGGGTGGCATCTCCTAATGGGAGCAGTGATTGGAGCTGCAGTGGTTGTGTCTTTCCAGTTCAAGGCATGTAAACCCTGACACAGCAGAGGGATGTGCTGGTGGAAATCATCCAGCTTCAGACAGTAAGGATTAAAACCCATAAAAAGTCCCTTGTGCTCCCCACTGCTCTGCTGAGTTGATGCACCCTCACCCTTATGCAGTGTCTGGAATAGAATGATGGTGTAACCATGCCATGTGTCAGACCTGCCAGCTGCTGTGTCAGTTCTGTCACATCCTCTGACAAATGTGGCTGTGTGTGGAGCAAACCCTGCTCCTTGCCCTGAAGTGCTCTCTGGGCCCTGTTTCTGCTGTGACCCTCTGCAAAGTATTTTGTGATCCTCTATACGAAGGGTTTTTTGTGATCCTCAATATAAAGGGTGGCAATCGGGATTTAGAACTAGATGATCTTTAATGTGCCTTCCAACTCAAACCCTTATAGGAAAAAAATAAGTTATATTTACTTTGAAAAATGCTTCCTTAATGCCTCTGTGGCTCTGTAGCAGTTTGAAGGACCTGGTCTTCAAAGCAGGTGGTGATGGCCTTCAGCACAACCTGGTCTAGTGGCTGCAGGGGCCCCTGAGCGTTTGTAGCCCATGTTTGCAGCATGTGTTGGGCGTCACCGCAGGCACTGGTGTGACAGGCACTCTGTTATTTTAAGCATTAGTGTTTGTGTGCATTTTACACATTATAGCTCTGCATTATTTAAGGGTGATGCATTATTAAACGTTCTCCTCAGCACGGAGAGTAGGTCACTTCCTCCGATTCCTGTCTCTGCGTGAGTGAGTTAGGATGCTGTCTCTTATGTAATCCTTGCAGTCTGAATAATGGAGATCGTAGTACTATAGAGCTGATTAATAACATTTAGTACTCCATTAATGAGGAATTTTGTTGGAGTGTTCATTGAAGGCATCTGTATTACCATACTCAGTTTGTTCTTTCTGCTTGAGTGCCTGGAACCAGAAGAACAATCATTACTTAGCTAATAATTATGTGCTTCCTAAAATAAAGGCTTGTAAATTCATTTTTATGCCCATAATCACATTTTTCTGCTGTGAGAGGCTGAGGAAGCTGGGAATTGTCTTTCCCGTCTTCCTGACAAAATGTATCTAATGATTAGAAGCATATAGTAAGAGTGTTTGTCCTAGCCAAATGTTTCTGCACTCCTGTTAATCAGCGCTGGTTTGAGAGCCCGGCGCCGTTTGTGGAAGGCGATGCAATCACTGGGGCAGTGTGGCAGATTTAAATCAGTAATAAAAGCCCTGGGGAAATTAACAAGACAAAACATTAACCACAGACTAAACATTAACATATATTAGCATTTTTATTACACCTGTAGAAATGGTAAATGCGCTTGGTTACTACTATTAAAAAGTTTATGTTCTATCCCACATCATCGGGATGTATATTTTTGGTTTAAGCCCTTTAGAATTTAATTAAGCGGAATTCTGTTGCAGCGCTTGAGTAATAGACTTCAGGTTCACTTTTATGGTGACTTTGAAGATAAACAGGGCACAAATGCAATCTTTATAATGCTAATAAGACTTGTGATGTGTAGTGGAGCAGGTTGTTAAGAAGAACTGGGGAAGAAGCACCAATTGAAGCAGCTGCCTCACGGAGGCTTTCAGTCTCACTGGTCAAACTGGGTTCCATCACTGGAGGATGCTTGGGGTTTTGTGGGCACCATTTGGTTCCTCCAAAGACAGCATGTCTGTGGTCTCTTGATGTTCTGTATATACTGTAGCTAATCACCCTCTCAGAAGCTGTGTTCAAATCAATTATAATAGTTAATCTCTTTTCAGTTTAATGTGTGGCTTCTCCCAAAGGAAACTCACGGATATGTATAAAATGACTTATCTGAACTCCAGAGAGCAAAGGAGATTGCGGGAGGAAATCTTCAAAAATGAGGCCATCCCCTTGAGGGGAAAAAAATACTGTGTCTTCCTGGAGAATGAATCTATAAGCAGAAGAGTTCATAGAAAAGACAAATGGAAACTCCATGGAAAGTTTAAGCAAAGGTCAGGTATAGCAAACTCTCCTATAGAGCAGAGTGGAGCTCCTGGGCTGAATGACAAGTGGCAGCAGCAGATATCCAGCAGTGTCTAATGCACTCTCTTCTTGTCCAAGGAGAAGCTGATTAGCTGATTTTTTTTGTCTTTTTTTTCCCCTTCTAAATCATCTAGAAAATTACCTTTAAAATGTTCTTACTCTTAAAAGCAAAGCTCAGATTGGCACTGAGGATCCCAGTGTGCTGCTTTCCAATCCCTTCACCCCTGGATTTCCTTGCTGATGTGCAAGGTAAGATGTTTTTGCCCCATGTAGCCACGCTGCCTCGTGCCTTGGCAGCAGAGCAGGTTCATCAGAAGCCTCAGTGGTATCAGCAATGCCATCCTGCCATAGCCAGGCTGGAAGTGCCCCTCCATCAGCTGCGTGGGTGTTTGTGATGCTTTGCACAGGACCGGCTGCTGTGGTCACCATTTCTTTGATAATTAACCCCAGCCATCCCAGTTTCCATGGCACCCACGTGGATCAGTGCTGTGCTTTACACCCCTGCATCAGCTCAGCCGTGGTGGATCTGGTCCCTGGCTGCTGGCAGTGCCTCGTTCCCTGCAGTCCTCAGGCACCTCTTATCTTAAATTAATGGGGAAGCGTTAAAGTGGGCTGATAGTGCTACTCCATTAGCCTTGTCCCTGTGCTCCTCTCAAATCAATGTTCCCCTAAATCGGGGCCATTTGCAGGCATGCAGCTCCCAGGGGTGTTGGGAGCCAGCTGCTTCCCCATCGGGCATGAAGCTCTGCCCAGCCTGGGTGTGGCATCTCCCTGTGGCTGGAATAAAGAAGTGGGGCAGGGGGTGGTGGTCCTCGGAAGGCAAAGTGTTCCCCTCATGGCCTGGGTCACACTGGCTTGGAGGAGGCTAATTAAATCGGGTAATTAGTGAGTCTGTTAATGAGCTGGGGCTGGGAAATCTTGCTGGGGCTGTTACAGTGTCTGTCGGTGGCTTTGGGGGTTTGTAAATGCTCAGGGCTTTGGGAAGGTTTTTTCTTGCCTGGTGTCCCCTTGCAGTAGTTTTTCAGTGGCCTGGCAGATTCTTTTAAAAATAAAGTCCAACTCCCGTTGACTAAAAAACACACTGGCATTTGATTTACTTAGTAATTTTTTGTGGCTTGATGTGTCAAACTTCAGCCTATTCTGAATTCAGGCACAGCTCTTGCACTGACTATGCTTTAGATAAGGGCTGCTGTATAATTACAATCCCCCTGGTAGCATGGGGAGCCTGAGGAGAAGAGCCAGTGGTTCTGTTCTGTCGATTTGCTTTGAATTTCACATTTAGATTTGTGTGTTGGGAGGAAACCACATATTAAACACTGTTGCTTATACAAGTTTGGCAACTGGATTAGAGATGCTCCCTTCCTTTTGCCCTCCCTCTTGCAGACATACCACCGTGCTGGAGAGCTGACTGTCCTTGCCCCTGCCAGAGCAAACAACACCTGGAGAGCTGAATCATCACACTTGTTTCTCCTCAAGGTCTAAGCTTGTATCTGTCCCTTCTCTGACTGCCCTATAGTGGCATTTTTCTTTTCTTTTTGGAGCCTGCTTTAAAATGGCAATGGTTAGGAAGAGAGTGGGAAGCTGTGCTCATGAGCTCCTGAGCCTGCAGTGTGGAGTCAAAAAGAGGGAGAGATTGAAACAGGATTTCTGAGCTGTTGTCCTAGGACTGCTTGCGGCCCAACAGACTTTGGCAGATGGTCTGTGAAATCCTTCCCTCCCCCAAAAAGCATACACCATGCCGCCCCTGCAAATGAGCAGGCAATCTGTTACTTCTACTTTCGCTCACTTTATTTTAAGTTCAAATCTCAGCCAGGTTTTTGCTTGACTAAACGGTGACAACTCTTTCACTGTGACTTCACAAGATGGGCTGCAGGGCTGGGCTTTTTTCCTGAAAAGGTTAGTTGGTGCTTGAATAAATAAATAAGTAAAAACTTGGTGGAAAGTTTGAGCAGTGCATCCTTCTATCTATAAAGATTTCATCTGCTGTCCCATGTCACAGCAAACACAATCCTGTTTGTGGTTCCATCCTACACAGGAGGGATGGCTGGACTCAGTGATCATGATTTGAATTGGTGATCAGCTGTTGAACTTGATGATTGTAGAGGTCTTTTCCAGCCTTATTGATACAATGAATCTTGGAGCCTTGGTACCCAGGTGCCATGCAGGGCTGTGAGGATGCAGCTGAGCTGCAGCTCCTGTGCAGGACTTGGGAGGAGAGGGGCTGAGCTGACTCCAGTGCTGGGTGGGAGATGAAGCATCCCCACTTTGCTGGGTCCCTTTGCTGTTTGAAGCATGCTCTCGGGTGCTGTCATTGTTCACGCTGTCGTTCAGACCCTCCCCTCCCATTCAGCTCCTCTCTGCATCCTTGGGACAAAAGCCTTGATCCTGGACTTGCTCTTCTCTCAGGGTTTGATAGGTTTTGCCAGCTGAAAGCTGGGCTTTGGAAAGGGATTGAGGGGATTTTCACAGAGCTGGGGAGAATCAAAGGGAGTCATCACAAACAGCAGCTTAAAATACCTGACCTTTTCCCACTTCTCTCCTCCACTTTCCGTGTCCATGCAGAGCGTGGGTGCAGTGATGCTGCTTTGTGGTATTGCTTCCTCTATACCCCATGCCCTGGAGCTTTTGTGTGTCTTGTGTTTCCCTGGAGGAGGTTTCATGGCAGGTCTCATTTCTGACTTGGGCAGAAGAAAAAGTCCACAGCCCCCTGAGCTGCCTGATGGTCCCCTGCTGGTCTGTCCTTTACAGGGACAGTGGCACCAGCCAGGATAGAGCATGGGACATTCAGACCCATTCCACAGTGGGGGGGGGATTTCAGATCCTAAATGTCCTTCTCCAGGTCTCCTGCTGTCCTGTGATTTCCTCCTATTCCAGCCTGCTTGCATCCTGTAAACATTATGAGAGGGATGAGTGCTAACAGAAAGGCCAAAAGGCAAAGAAAATAGCTCAAAATGTGATCCATTTTCTGAATCCCTCCCTCCCCGTTTTTGAAACCTGCCAAGTGATTTCGGGAGGGCAGTAGGGCTGATACATTCTTATGCAAAACTTGGTTTTGGCAAAGCAGAGAGGAGGCAGAGCCAAGGGAGGACAGGAGAGGAAAAACCAGGTAAGATGCTGCAGAAACTGCTCCCCTGGCAGCTGCAGGAGGAACTGCTTTGGCAGAAGAAACTGCAGGTTGCAGAAGGACCAGTGGCAGCATCTCTTCTCACTGTGATGTGAACAGAAACTGCAGTGCCCAGCTCCCAGGAGGTTTCTGTTTTACTCTTTGTTTTATGGCAGCCTGAGCAAACAAACTGTGCTGCTCTTGATAATGAAAGAGGTGACATTACTAATTTATTTGCCCACCCAAATGTAGGATGTAATAGAACAGAATTAATCTCTTCTCTTTACATCTTTATCAGATGCTTGTAGCTTTGAGTGGTGGGTTGCTTTTAGCCTCTGGAGTGCAGCTTACTGGGATTGCCTTGATTCAGTGTGATGTGGAGATAATTGAGGTGCTGCAAGGAGCTGCAAGGAATGGGCATTTTTTGGGTGTGTGGTTGGTCCCAAGCCTGGATGTGGGTGGTGGGATGAGGCTCAGAGAAAGTGAGGGTGGTGTTAACTGTGGTGCCTTCGTGGTCCCAGCAATCAGCCAAGCTCCTTTCACAACCCAGCATGGATGAGTCCTGCAAGAGGAGGACAGGGTGACAGTGACAGTGGTGCCACAGAGGGTCAGATGTCCCTTGGTTGTGTCCCAGGGAAGGAAATGGTGGCAAACCCATCCACAGCAGGGGCTGCAGAGGTGGCCACTGCTGGATGAGTCTCAGGACTTGAGAGAGTTTGAAAGAGGCACTTTGGATTCCTTCCCTTGCTGCTGCAGCCAGTTCCGAATCATCTGTATGCTAATGGGCTAATTTGTGCCATTAGCAGAGCCCTGTTAATCAGGGTCTCCCACGATATGGCTGGGCTGTGGCCCCAATGCTCGCTGTATTTTAGGCCCTGGGTGTTTTAATTAGTAGTGATGTGTATGATGCTCATCCCTGGGCATCTGCAGTGCAGTCTGTGCAGATGCTGAGCTACCTCAAGATGCAGAACCAGAGTCTCAGGATTTTCCTTCAGAGGGGAGGTGTTTCCTAAAAGTCTGACTAAAGAGCTAGAGTGCAGAGTTTTGAGATGCTGTGGTGTTCAGAAAGGAAGGGTCAAGCCCCTCAAGCCCCCTCCTGCCAGCCTAAGTTTAACTTGACACAGGAAGATTTGCCTGTCACACCTGCAGCTCAGGGGTTTTGATAGCCACAGGGTCACTTCAGTGCCTGGCATTTTGCCTGAAGCTCCCTGCATTCCTTTCCAGGAGGTGGGTATTTGTACAACAGCCAGGTCGTAACCTTAGGACAGAGGTTTGCTTTCAGGTGCTCGCTGAGCTGTGAGCAGGATGGGGATGACAGGATGACAGCAGCTCATGTGCAGGTGCCAGTTGTGCATCTCAGCTGTTTTCCTGCAGTCCCAACACTTCCTCACACTGCTGTGTTTGTGTTTTCCAGATCAGCTGGTTGTGTGGCCACGCTCAGCAGAGGCAGATTCGATCAGCTAATTATCCAGAAGACCTTTTCATTGACAAGAAAGTCCTGAAAGTGACTCACGTCGAGCAAGAAGAAACTCTGTCAAGCAGGAGGAGGTGAGAATGCTCAGGCTGAGTGTGGTGCCTGCTGGATGGGCTGCAGGAGCAGCCACCATATGGAATGGCCCTGTGGAAGCAGATGGGAAAGCTCCTTATTTCCCTTACCCATAAACCTGGCTCTGAGCATCAGAGCTGCTCTGTGGTGGGCTCTGAAGTGCAATGAGGCATCTACATGGGTTTTCTCACCTAGTGCACCCAGGTTAATACACCTGCTTTGTTTGGGTTTCTTGGGCACTGCTATAGTGTCTGAAATACATACAGGTGTAGGTATAGATAGAAATGGTTGCTCCAGCCTGAATTATTATGTGTTACACCGTGTGTAGGTAAGGGGAATGTGTTTTGTGCTTTTTGTGTAGTGTTTTATAGTAGTTCAGAGATGTTAACAGCCTTTTACTGAATATTTTCAAAGAAAGCAGGTGCCTCCACTGCTGGCACTGCACCCTGTGCTTCCTTCCCTGTGTAAGTGGAAGCTGTAATTAAATGGGCTCACACTGATGTGTCAGGGAGCAGCATTTCCCCTCTGGGTCTGAAAGCACACCCAGAGATATGCAGTGCCTTTACTTCTCTCTTGAACAAAAGAAAAATCCCTGTGGAGGAGAAACAAGCAAGCTTGGCAATTTTTGAAACTGTCAATAGACTAAGCTGGGAGGATTTCTCTCTGAAGAGTAACAGGGCCACATTCTTGATACAGTTCCCATGAGATACAGGACCAGGGCCTGCATTCCTCTGTTGTCTCAACACGTTGGAGGTTACACAGCCCAGACTCTGACAGAGATGTCCTTTGAAGACTCTGAAGGCTAATGAAATCTGCCTAGATGAATTACATGGGTTGATACCTGCAGATACGGAGGAGTTCCTCCCTGCCCTGCAGGGAGCTCTGCTGCCCAGGAAAGTTTCTTTCTGCCTGTTCTCCCCAGCTCTGCTGGGGTTTGTGGAAGAGGAAAAAGGCAGGATCAAGGACGTAAGGAGCTGAGTGCCATGGGCAGTGAGGCTCCTGCTTGGCGTTTGCCATAACTGATGATCCAGGTCTCACCTCATTTTGGCTTTGCAAATGGTGTTGGTTGGGCCTCTGCCCTGCTGCAGGAGATGGATGTAGGAGGTGGTTCACTCAGGAGGTGACTGCCTGAAGCACCCCTCGGATCTGTGCAGGGGGCTGTAGGCTGAATTCCCACCCTTTGGAGGGGCTTTGACTCATCAGACCAACCCTTGTTCATTTGCATGGGCAGTGACAGATGGGTTGGTGCATGGGATGCCCAGGCAGGATGTATCGTTACAATTTGGGATGGCTTAATTAAAGACACGTAGAAATCCAGTTCTTTGGGGGGCATTATAGCAAAGTTTATTGAAAGACAGATTCCTTTTATACAGTATTTCAGTACAATGGGTAGGATTGGTCCTTTAGAGCACCACCTTCTCATAAACATTGTTTACCAGTAAACAATTTGGAAAAGCACCAGGTGTCAGGAGGAGGCTATCTACAGGGGTTGTTTACAGGGATTGTTTGGGGTTCCTGCTCAGGATTTCCCAGGCCAGAATGAGAGTGTTACGTGCCTAGCTTTCTCACAGGCTTCAAACCACTGCCTGGAGCCTAAAATCTATTTTCTGGCTGTCAATTCCCACAAGGATGTGCTGTGGTGGTCAGAGGCAGGACTTGAGTGACCCTCCTCGGGCTGCGGCTGTCCCTGCGGGGCTGTGTCAGCCCCAGCACGGCAGGAACTCGCTCCTCGGCAGCCAAAAGGCAGCGCAGAGCACAGCTTTCCTCCTCTTTGTGTCGCCTGCCCCCAGCTGGCTGTCGCGGGCTCTGGCTGGAGAGGGAACCCTACGGAATCCCAAAGCAAGGAGGGATGGAGGGAGCTGGACATCCCTCTGCACATCAAACTACTTAATACTGCAGGGCAGCTCCCCACAGCTGGCAGGGCATGGACAAGCCCCCATAGAGCCCACGGGGGATGCTCCTGAGAGTGCTCCCTGCTCCAGGTGCTAATTCCTCATCATTCCTCCCAGGGAGCAAGGAGGCTGAGCAATAAGTCCTTGCTAAAGGGGGAGATGTGCTGAAACCAAACAAGACGACTGTGAAGCCAAGTCTTACAGTCCCTGCTATTCATATTATCTTACATTTGGTGCTGTTTACCTAATTAAATCTGCCTCTATTCCCTGGTCACAGCTGCTGAGTGTCCCTGAGAGATCAGACCTAGGCTGGGGGGCATGTTACATCCCACTCCCAGAGCCTCTGACACCTCTCTTGCAACATCAGAGGTCCCATGGTCAGCCTGTATTCTGGCCCTCTGGACCACTGCTGCAGATGACCAGCTGGAGATCCTTGTTGCTGGGAAGGGAGGGCACAGGGTTGGGATGCAGCCTGATTCACATCCTCTCTGTGTGGTGCAAGCACTGCTCCTGCAGCTCCTCCTGCCTTCCTGCAAAAGAGCCATTCTGATGAGTGCAACCTGCCCCTTTGACTGCAGACTGTGACCTCATGGCCAACCCAGTGCATCCCTTGAAATCATGTCCTTTTGCTGGTGCAGTGATGAAACACAGCCTTAGCCATGTGTACAGATCTGTGCTGAGAATGTCACCTCTGGTCTACCACCAAAAATGCCACCTGCCCTTGCAGCAATGCTGTGTGGCCAATGTCAACCAGACAAAGCCCCTGAAGGGCCTTTGTTGCCTTCTGCAAAGCAGAGGGGACACTACAGCCTGAGCCCTTGCTGCTCAGAGGTACCCCATGGATGGGTGGCCTGAGCCAGTGGCACCTTTCCATAGGTGCTGTGAGAGTGCAGAGACTCTGACTTTTGCCTGGTGCAAAGCTGGGCTGAGGTTCTGCTGCCTCCACATCCCTCCCCATCACCAGCAGTTTTGCCCTGAGAAACATGGGCTCAGCCTTTGACTGAATAACATGAAAGAAAACCACAAAAATCTATTTTGGTTCTGAAATAAAACTGATGCTTCATGGTTTGTTTGCACCAAGCTGCTTTAATGTTGTGTTTGTGTGACTACCTTCACAGGTTAAAATGCACCAACCTTGTCTTCTCTGCTTCTTTTAACTGAGCACCCTTTTCTTTCCCTTTCTTCCAGGGAACTGATTGCAAAGCTGAAGTCCTACAGCAATTTTTACAGCAGCTTGCCAGAGTACATCTGCAACCACGGCTCTGCTGCTCAGAATGACACCTTTTGCTGGAATGGACAAGAGGTTGTGGAGAGGTGAATCCCATCTCCCTTACCCTCCTTCTCCCCTGTTCTGCTTATCTTTTGTTCACCAGGCACAGGAGCAGTCTGACCAGGACATGACTTGCTCCCTTAAGGACTTTGTGCAGAGCCAGTGTCCAGCTGTGCTGCAGCTCAGATGGATGAGCAAGGTCTGCACAGAGAGAAGTGGTTGTGTGCTGCCCTCCACTGAGTTTTCTACGTAGTGAAAACTCTGCATCCACGATGGGATTTGGTCAGGGCAGGCCAGAAACAGGAGAGCAGCTGCAGCTTGACACTGTTCCCATGGGAGAGTGCACCACAGTCCAGGGATGGCTCCTTGGGAGCAGCAGCAAGGGCATTGTCCCCATGCACTGCACGGGGTGGGATGTCTCCAGCAGGACAGCGTGGTTGGCGTCCCCTACCCCACCCAGGGAGGGTCAAGGAGGACTCCCTTGTTGAATTTCTCCTTGCTATGGCTCTCAGCTGGAGGAGGTGAGGACCACTGAACTCTGGTGGTGCCCCCTGACCATCTTCCCACCACCAACTCCTGGCTGTCCTCTCTGGATGGAGCCATTCCCACCAAGGTCCAGCTTATGCTGTGGCAACTTTGCCTTGCCTCACTCTCCATTTTGGAGGATATACTGGTGGTAATTGAGGTTAACAGAGGCAGGCATGTGCAGGATTCATACCATAAAGAGGAAGGAAGTGTTAAAAGAAATGCAGATTTTTCTTGCAAAAAATGCCCCTTGGGAACATTAAATAATGTGGAAATAGAACTTGGAAATGTTTTTCATAATTATACATAAATCTCCTCTAATCACTCTACTTTGCAAAGCATCCTTTGCTATTAAGTAGTTTGCATAAGGGAAGAAATAGAAATAAAATCAGGAAGTGGTGAAATGTTGAGATATTAATTATGACTTCTTGATCAGTAACTTCAGGTGGTAATTAGCCTGTACTTGCACTACTGACCTGAAACACTGAATAGACTGAAATAGCATCAAACTCTATTTTGAAAAAAAAAAATGACTCAACATCTAAGATCACATACTTAGTATAATGTACTTACGTTGCCTAAGGAAAAATGTGTCCTCTATTGGTACTTGTTTCTGGAATATTACTTACTTATTTCTTGAGTTTCCAGGCCTAACTGAGATGTTCAGTTGGAAAGGAAAAGATTATTTCAATATTGTCTCACTGACTGTTATTTAAAACTCCTAAAACAGGGCTATAAACACTGCAGCTCTGGAGAGGGGTCCTAGGGTGAGGCCTTGTCTTACAACAATTCACTGGGGCCACGGCCAGTGGCCCTGGTTTGGGTCCTGCTGACACCACAGCTGGGTGAAGTGGTAGCAATGGAAGGGTGTTGAGTCCAGATCCTCCTGCAAACGTAAGTCCAGAGCTATTTGCAGATTAAACCTGACTTCAGGTGATAGATGGCCTTCAGCTTTCTGCTAAGAATACCAGGGGACCATCGTGGGCACAATATGGCACATCACATGTGGGTGCCATGGCATGCAGAGGGGCAAGGCAGGGAGAGGACAAAGTCTGTGTGCATGAAGGGAGCACCAAGATTTCAGCCCCTGGCTGTTGAGTTAAGGAATAAAAACTCAACTGTGCTTGAAGAGTGCCTTTCCACTTGTCTCCTTGCCCCCTCTGATCTGTTGCTCTGCCAGCTCCTGTGAAATATCAGTGACAGTTCCCTTGCAGGCAGATATTAGAGGTTTTTGCTGTGAGCAGGGAGATCTCAGCTAAATAAAGCTGAGCTAAGGTAATGGTCAAGGGTGCTCTTCTCTCAGGACCCACTTGCAGAATGTTTCAAATAGAAGCAAACATGTAGTTAAAATGATCTTTATGCTGGCTGCTTCATGTGCTTGGACTTCCCAGCTTGGCATCTCTCTCAGGGTGTCTGGGAGGATTCCTGAAAATCAGGAGCATATAAGGTAACAGCACTCGACTACCCCAAGCTGCCAGTTCCTTTATTTCAATGTTTTCCCCAAGAGGGAGCCAAGCAGCTGTTCATGGTGTAGCAGCTCTTACTCAAGCTGTTCTGAGAATGTGTGTTATGTACTGGAGAAATTCTGTTCTCCTGCTGGACTGGTGTGTGTCTGTTGGTGATCAGACTCCATCTTGCCACTTTTTTGCAAGAAATTTGATGTGGTTTGAGTATCTAGTGTTAATTCCAGGGTGCTGTCCTGGTGCTTATCCCACATATGTGGTGGCTGCCAGAAACAAGGATGGTGGAGACATGGTGGCACAGTTCCTGTGGCTGGAGTGTTGGCATGGAAGGGTACAGGCTCTTTGAAAGGACAAGCAGGGGAGACAAGGATGGGATGTCTGTGTCAGTGACCAGCTGGAGTGCCTGGAGTTCCATCTGGGGGTGAATGAGGAGCTGACCAAGAGCTTTTGGGTCAGGATTCAAGGGCAGGCAGAGACAGGTGGTGTTATGATCTAGCTCTGTTTCAGGCCACCTGACCTGGAAGATTGGGTGGATGAGGCCCTTTATAGACATGAGCAGCCTCACATTCACAAGCCCTGGCCCTCATGAGTGACTTCAACCCTGGTCTCTGTTGGAGGAACAACACAGCAGGGCATAAGCAGTCCCTGGGTTCCTGGATAAACTAGAAAGCTCCTGCTGAATCTGCTGGTCAGATGGAGACCAGGGCAAAGCGAGGGTTGAGTGGATTCTCTGCTTCCATGTGTTTCCAAGTCTGGTGCTGTGTGGGTAATAGATAAAACTGTTTGAACTCTGTTGGGTCTGTAAGGTCAGTGTGAGGATCTGTATGAGCATGTCCAGGATTTGATCATGTTCTTGTAGGGATTGTGGCTATTTACTTCTTGTATTTCTGATGTAGCACCTGAATGTTCATTAAGTTAGAAAAGAGCCCTACTGATTTATCCGTTTCCAGATCTCCCTGTCATGACAAAATTCATTGGTTATTCTAAGCCCTTTTCCTATAACATGTTAAACCAAGCCTGGAACAGCAACTTCACAGCCCTTGCCAGTGCACCCAAGGACTTGATAATACCAACAATGTGTGTCCTGCTATTTGATGCAAACAGTCTCTTCTGCACCCTGCAATCCTCCTCCTGTAGTTTTTCTGGCTTGGTATTTCCTCTGTCTTGTTTATCCCAGTGCTTTTTTACCCACAGGCAATGAGAGGGTCTCTCCTCCCCATGGACTGGATGTGCTCAATGTCTTTCCACTGAGTCTCACTTCCCAGTTTGAGCCTTGAGCCATCCTCTGCTTCCTCCTTGCTTTTAAGCCCCTCTGCTCTGACTGAAGTTGGCATGTTTGGGGCTCCAGTGCAATGCAGCTGGCTGGAGTATTTTATCTTGCTTTTAATCCCTCATTTTTTTGAATCTTACTTTGTGATCATTTGCTTCTCCATGTTGGCCCATCTAATGGCAAGAATTCATCCTCCTTCCCGAGGTTTGATCCGTGGGTTAATAGTTTGATTGTCATCCCTATTGTGGATTTAGGATGTGGTGCCCTCAAAATGATTGCTTGAAAACAGTGGCAGCCACACAAAAAAAGTTGATTTTTCTGTAATGCAGAACAGTGCCTTGTGTCCTTTGCTGTGCTTTTGAGTGGTTGAAGAACATAAGCCAAAGTGGGAAGAAAAAATAAAAGGCAACACATTCCTGCTTTTCACACTTCTCAGAGTGTGCAAAAACACAGTGTGCTTTTATGGGACGCCACAAAGGTTCATAGCAAAAGCCACATTTCACCACTTGCAAAGAGCTTGTTGAAGGGTCACAGTGCCTGGGTGTTTGTGGTAGCTGGGGACCAGACCTGCTGGATCTTCCTCAGTCTCTGTGCATCCCTGGGCACCTCTTTGCAGCTTTCCAGGGCTCAGTTCCAGGCACTGCCCTGAGACAGACAGGCAGGGTGGGTGTGCAACAGCTTAAAGTGAGGGTTTCTGTGATGCCCCTCCTTTCCTCTGTCTTCATGCCCCATCCTCTCACAGACTTCCTGCTGGTGGTGTTAGGTGGTGAAATGTTGTCCGGCCTCTCTTATCCTTATCTCCATCCCTAGCAGAGAAAAAACAGAGGTCGATTCTTATCACCCAAGTCCTGACTGAGTAATTAACTCATTTAAAGCCTTCAGCTTAAAGTCAAGTAGGTGTTGATATGTCAAACTCACCTCAGTTTCTATGGGAGCTCAGCGTTGGAATCTCAAAGGTGATTCGAACTTTGTATATATAGTATCCTATCGGGGTTTTGCAGCATTTAATACTAAAAACCTATTAAATCTAGAGTCTCAGAGTTCAATAATCTGCTTACATGAGTATATTCTTTTCAAGCTGTTCTGAATAGAATGACAGCAACATCTGCCCACTGCAAAACTTGTAAGCACATTAAGCCTTACTGTTAGATGCTGCCATTTCTAAATTTCTCAAGACAAATGCGTACATTAATCTAAATCACCAGCATAACTCTTGTTTTCTTTGTACCAATTCAAAATTAATATATTTTTAGCACCTTGACAGATTCTCTTCTTCAAGCTGGAAGTCTCATATTTCCCTGCTGTTGCCAATGTACTGTGGTTTGTTTTAATCATGCAAACCATAAACAATGAAAGCACAATTGGAAGCAAGACAGAAAAATGAGATTCTGTAATTGGAACAAAGGAAATTCCATGCCAGCAATAACCCTTTAGTTCCTGAAGGGTTTGGTTATTTCTGGCAGTGCTGCAAAATATCTGATCCAATGGAATCCCCAAAGAGGGGGCTGTATAACTTTCCAAGCCCATAAAACATAGCTTTGTAGCAAGTATTAGCTTTAATGAAAGACTGGTAGGCAAATTCAGTGGGCTATTGAGTGGCCATGTTTGTTTCCAGAGTATTTCAGAAATGAAGGTCATGAATCTTCCTCTATCCTGCTGCTTGGTCTCAGGTTTAACTAATTTTTCCACAATCTATTTGTCTTGAACTGCAATAAGAATAGAGGGAGACTTCAGGCTGTCTATAAACTCCCACTGTTTTGCTATGAATATCACAGTTCTTGCTGCTCCTTCTGAAGTCCCATCTCCCAGAGCCAGGTGATTACCTGAGACCTCACATCTATGACCAAGCCATCATCTGCAGCACACTCACTGGCTGTAGAGCTTTGTGTGGGGCAAATGGGAAGAAGCAGCACTTCTCTTGGCAGGGATCTTACACAGCAGGATCTAAGGGTGCTCTCAGAGGCTTCCAGGTGTTGATATTTGGATATCCAGCAGAAAATGGTTCTTTTTCATTAGGTGAGAACACTCCCCACTGAGAGCGTTGGATCCTCCTGTTTACTTTTGAAGCAGCTTGTTTGGAGCTGCTGGTGGTGTAAATTGACTGCGGCATCAGGAGCTCTGCAGGGACTGCAAGGACTCTCTGCAAGCAAGCAAACAAAGCCAGGAAGACACCTGAGAGCCATACACCCCACCCCTCCCCTGCCTCCTGCACTCCCATGAAACAGATGCTTGAAAATGGTCATGGAATGGTGGGGACATTCACCCCATGTGGAAGAGAACAGCTGGGGTGGACCTGCACCCCACAGTCAGCCCGTGTCTGGAGTGGGGTATGAGTGACCAGATGTCTCTAGACAATCTGTCTTTGGAGAGGAAACTCTCAGGGAAAGAATTGTCACCTCTTCTTGGAGGCTTGTGGGCACATCCAGCAGTTACACCCTGACTGCAGGGCAGGATGAGTGGGTTGGAAACAGCTTTTCAAGCCTTCTGGCCCCCACTGCTTTCACTGCTAATGTGACACTGAGGTTGTGTTACTAAACCAGAAATTAGCAGGGTCAGAGAGTAAAATGTTGGCTTCACCACTGCACCCACCTTTACTGACCCGTGAAAACCAGCTGGAGAGAAGAGCTGGGTTCCTGTAAGGAGTGTGGGGGGCGTGGAGGGAAAACTTTTCTTCCCTTTCTCCCCTTTTTCATCCCTTTTGCCTCCTATGTGGTGAGGACTCGGTGTCACCAGTCCACATGATCTGCAGTAAGTCACATCTTGAAATGAAGAGCAGCTCTGGGGGTCTGGGGGAATGTTGCTCTCAAGCTCAGTCATTAACTCTTGTGCAATGAAACCTCTGTGTTGTGTCTGTTGTGTTTGTCCTCCACCCACTCTCTCTGACAAGTATAATTCAGTGAACACAGGTAGTAGAGAGAGAGAGCCTGTGAGGGATCCTGTGCTGTTTAAACTGGAGATGCATTTGAATAAATAATTTGCAACTGGAAGGCAGGCATAAATTAATTGTTATTTGAATGACATACTTACTTTCCTTTTTCTAAAAGGTGTAATTCTTTATGTTTGACTTTCAGGATTACTTTCTCTAAATCACATGTCAGGCTATTGTAGTAACTCATCTCAAAGCCTAGCAGGGCCGAGTAATATGAACACACATTTTACACTCGTTGCCATGTATTTAAATAACATTTGTCATCTTGTCTTCTTTGTTCTGAAACGAAAGCTTGGAATGAGCTGCATTTAGACTGGAAAGACCAAACATTCACAGGAGACATTTGTGGATGGTAGAGAGGAAAGAAGATGAAAATCCCTCAGTTTGACAGCATACTTGGCCATTTATGTCTGGTGGGTGAGAAGAAGCAGGAAGGGTCTGCAGTACTATCCCCACAGAAAACTTCAGATTATTGGTGTTTTCATAAGGTGGTTGTTTTTAAAGTAATTTTTAATGAGCGCTGCTTATCAGCACATTTAACAATGTGACATTTGTGTTTGGAAAAATACCACGTCCCCAGCAAGAGCCCATACCCAGGGAGCCCAGGCAAGGAGATGCTCTGACTGACGTTGAGACACGTCAAAGAGAAAAGTATTTTGGGCTTTGCTTGTGAAGTGTGAGCCAGACCATGCTCATGTTGCAACACTGATACCCTTTCCACATAGAGACCCCCGGGGTGGGGGACTTTATCCACTCTGCATATTTGCTGTTCCATGCTGGTATCAATCACCATGGCAGAGGCATGTGGTGGGTTTCATGAAGTGGCACAAGTGTCCTGCAGAAGGGCAACGTTTTATTGGCATAAGCTGAAAACAGCTGGAGAAGGCTCAGTGATTCCTCCTTTTCTGCACTGACTGGAGAGCATGGGAGGAAGGTGATGCTTTGTTTTTTTTTGCCTGCGAGCCCAGCAACTCCTCATCTTGGGGGGGACACAGAGGAGCCTGCAAGGGCACTGTCCTGGGACCCCCAGCTTGTTGGGGCTGCAAAGGCATCTCTCTGCCATATTAAGGCCTGGCTGCTCAGCCCGAGCTGCAGGGAGGGGTGCCAGCTGCCTTTTCCAGCTTCTCTGGCATTTCAGGAATGCAGGTCTCTCACTGAAGCTACATTTCAAAGCCTTTAACCCTTTGGTTGGCTGCATCCCACATGCCTGAATGTGGCCACTTCAGGCTGGTGCTGGGGCAGAGTGGCACAGCTGAGGGGAGCTGGTGCCCCCCTTTGTACCTGAGCACACCAGAAAGTCTCAGCTTGGAGGAAGTGTCCCCCAGAGCACCCAAGTCCCACACAGGACCGTGTCTCTGGCTGCTGGGATGTAGCGGGTCCCCATGCATCTCCTTTTTTTGCAATACATGCTCAAAGATGTGCAGCTAGCAGGGCCCATTGCCTTGCTGCTTCAAATGACTTGTGTAGTGGTGCAAATGGTTCATTTTGGGTGGGGTACCTACCCTTGTATCTGGCCAGGTGGGAAGCACCAGGAGGTGACACTATTTCTCCATCACTCTTTTAGGGAGAAATCCCTCTGCAAGTGCTTTCAGGTTTGCTTCCTCCTCTAGTAGAGTTTTTTCTCCTGAGAAGGCTGATCTGAGGTCCCCACCACCCCAGCAGAATCTTTTGGAGAGCAGTTTCAATCTCTGGACATGGAGTTGTAGTATAGTATTGCTGTATTGTTGTGTTCTTCCCTCCTGTACTACGTTGTGTAGGCTACAAAAATCCTCTCTGGCAGCTGTTGTGTGGATTTCAGAAGGGATTCGCCCACTCAAACCCAAGCTATTGTGCTTCTTTGTATAAAACTGTTTAGGTGAGAGACTGTATTAATTTAGGGATGCACCAAGTGGGCTTGGTTCTGCTCTTGCTAAAACCTGTGTGAGTTTCCTGATTAAATCTCTGTAACCACAGAAGACCTTTCAGCAATGTACTTCTGAGTTCCACCAGTGTTTTAAATTAAATTTACGGTGACACCGAGGATAGGAATTTCTTTGTCATGTACAAACTCATGTGTGCTGTGGGTGTTTACGTGCAGTCTCCAGATGTGTTTGTCAGGTCAGCACGGTGGCACTAAGCGGCCGTGTGACAACTAAGCAGCAGGATTAATGTGTCGTTGCTCTCTGTCCCCCTGCAAAGAGCTCAGCAGGAGTTTCAGCAGCGCTGGGCAGGTCTGTGCTTGCGGCAGCAGCCTCTTCCCACGAGATGGTGCTGGGAGCCTGCAGGGCTGTGCCAGGAGCGCAGGGGCTGCTGCAGCCTGGCCCTAGCCTGGCCCCCTTCTCCCAGTCACTCAGCTTTCAACCTACACCGACCCTCCAGCTGCACGTGTGAGGGCTTTTCTGAACTGGGACTGACTGTGTCTCAGGTGCAGCCTCGTTCTGTGCTTCCCAGAGGAAGGCAGCTATTAAAAAAAAAGGCGTTTTGCAAAATGCTGAGTCCTAATGGGAGGCCCCAGGGCCAGCACAGAGCTGGTGCTGTAGGCAGGGGCTGGGATGGCTGTGCAGGCAGCTGCTCCTCTGTTCAGGAGTTGGTGGGAGAGCCAAGCTGATGGATCTCTTTTGCAGTGATGCCTGTACCTGGAAAAGCTGCTTATACCTGGAAAAGGAGTATACACAGGTGTGTGTTCCTGTGCTGTAGGTACAAACACCTCCTTTCTCCTGTCCTTTTTTCCTCTTGTCATCTCTTCACTGCAGCATCTTGCAGGGTTGCCAGCCATTATTGGACATTCATATGGGGAATGCCTAGTGTTGGGGACCCAGCTGGAGGTGAAGAGAGCTCCTGTACATGGAACTCCTGCTCTAAAATAGCCTTGGAGTGGAAATCTGCCTCAGTTCTGTAATTGAACTATGTGAGTATTTCGGGTTGGGGGAGATTGCTGCTGCACCAGCGTAGATCTGGGGCTGCCTTTGCATCTCCACATGTCTGAGTAGATCTCATGCTCTAGTTTAGAGTTTAAGCCAAGCCCCTGAGTATCCGTGAGCCCCTCTGTGCCCTGATAGTTCTTGTCACCAAATGTCCACATGCCTCTTGCTTTCTACCCTAGCAAAGCATCCTCCCTGAGTTGGCCCCACCATCCCCCCCCCTTCTTTAAATGCCTGCTAAAGTCCTACTTTCTCCCCAAAACCCATGTGAAATGGGCTGAACTGTGATTGCCTGAGCTTGCCTGGCAGCATGAGGATGGAAAGATTAGCTGGGCAGGGGAGCAGGGAGCTGACAGACAGGGAGGCAGGACTAGGGCTGGTGCTGGGAGCTGGGTGAAAACACAACATGTAGGAGATGAATGCAGAAAGGAAAATTCATGGTGTTTACCCGTGGCACTGGAAAAACAGATGTACAGGAAAGCAGACTGATGCTGATGTTATCTCTGTGATCTCACTTTCAGAGGCTGGGGTTTGGTAGTGCCTGTCCTGGCTGCCAGCTCTTGGAGATGAGGACTTGTTTTGTGCTTGTAGAGCACCACAGCCCATCACTGGGGCTGTAATGAATGGCAGCAGCTCAGAGCCTGAGAAGGCACTGGTGTGCTCTGTGCCACTGCTGTGGCTGCCAGCAGACAGTGGTGGCAGCCAATTGCTCTGGCCCAAACCTGAGCTTGAGTTTGGTGCTTCTCTTGTGCTGGAGCATCATCAGCTGTTACTCAGATCCTGAGTGTAGGGATGTGTTCCTCCAAAGACAGACATGCAGCAGTTGTGTCCCTCTTCTCCTGCCTTTAATTGCTCTGGTAAACTTTGTCATTCCATAAATCCCACAGCAGGGGAATGTATATTTCTTTCCCAAGTGCTGATGCAAAAGGCTGAGGGCAGCTTGGCTGCCCTCCTCTGCAGAGCTGCCCTGGCAGTTTAATCCAGTCTGTGGGGGCTTTGCTGGCCCTCATGGTACCCGTGTAAATAGAGATACCCCGTGGTGCAGAGCCCAGCACTGTACCAAAGTCAAGGTACGTTCTGTCTGAGCTCTTACTTTGATCCCTAAGGCTGGATCTCATCAAAGACTGAAATCAGGATTGTTTGACAACACCTATTTTCCATTAGCAATGTTGACAGCATTAATTATATTCTGATGCTTTAATTCTTTATTATTGAAATCACACATCAGTGATAGTCATTATTTTGCAAGGGGGTTGATGTTATGCTAATCAGCTTGCAGTTAACTGGGTCATCCCACTCATTTTTTTTGGCTATGGGCACAACACTACTGCTCTTGTACTGGAGTCTCTGTGGTCTGCCAAGATTTATTTTAAACAAACATGAGCAAGCCAGAATTTCTGAGCCAGCTTTTTTAGGACTCTTGGGTGCAAGTTATGTGAAAATATTTATCTCTATTATATACTGTTTAACATCTTCCTTGGTTACTAATGGACTGGAAAGGACTTCATTGTCCTCAAGTGATACAACTACATCATCTTGCTGCTTTGCAAAGTCAGAGCAAAAATGTTTATGGGAATCTTCTGTCCTTTCTTTGTCATTATTAACTGTCTTGTGCTCTCTGTTTTGGAAAGGGCTGGTGCCTGTCTTGGGATTTCTTATGTTCCTACTGAACTTTAAAGATCTCTTCTCTATTAGCCCATCACAATGTGGTCTCCTCTGTTCTCATTCCTACAGGTACAGTCCCCAGACCACAAGAAATGGAGCAAAAGCTCAGGCTGGCAACCATGAGGTGAAGATTAAAGGCCCGGAGCCAGTGATCAGCCAGATTATTGACAAGCTGAAACACATCAACCAGGTTTGTTGCAGAGGTGCCAGCAGGGGTGTCTCCGGAGTGGGCGGTTTCCAAATCAGTTTGGCCTCCCCCGCACTCTCTCTGGGCTCAGACAGACAATCCCGGGTGTCTCCACCTGCAGCAGCTCTGGGAGCCCTGTGTGCAGAGCCAGTGCCACCCTGGCCCTGCACAGCACCAGCCCCACAGGGCACATGTGTAGTGTGGTGTGGTTCTGCATGGTGCAGCCTCCCAGGACTCAGCCTGTGCCTTGGTCGTGTGTGGATGTATGGCTGCAGTATAAGAATGCTTCTGCTGGGCATCCATGCCCTTGGCAGTGAGGTCCAGGAAAGATGGAGCTGATGGGGTGCCCTTGAGCATGATGTGCTGGCAGAAGGTCATGTAGCACATACCCCATGTCCCCTCTGGTTGGAGGAGCTCCTTTTGGCATTGCTCATGGCTGGCAATAAAAGGGTCACTTTTTTCTTTGCTCTGTCTCCCTGGGCATTCTCTCCCAAGTCAGTAATGGGGGCAAGTTACTGTTGAATGGGGAAATAGCAGAGCTGGATGAGATCCTTTCTTCTGGGGAGGAAGCTTCCTTCCCACTGCCTCAGACCTGGCATCCTTCCTGGGACAGGCAGTATCTTGTCTCTGCCCATTATGCCATGCCAGGTTAGGCCTGTGAACAAGCCCTGCTGCTGCCAGGGAATTAGGTGGCAGCTCTGCAGGGAATTATTGTGGCTGAGCCTTCCCCAGCACTGCCTCGGCCCAGCGGGGCTGGGGTCTGGCTCTGGACTCTGCTCTACCCTCTGTGTCACTGAGTGTGGATGTCACAGTGACTGGCAGAGGAGATATTTTCCATAGGCAGATAGCCTGGACCTGCTGCTTTTCCAGGACCCAGCACTGGGACCTCACAGGGCAAATCCTCAGGTGGTAACTCTGTTAACACAGATGAGCTGCCCCATCTCTCCTGGGAGAGCTCTTCCCAGTGGGGACCTTGCCCAGGGTTGCTCTGGCACGAAGCTCTGGGCAGCAGCAGTGGGTTCCTGGGGTTAAGCCCAGCTTTGCGTCCCAGCCGGGTGGGCCGTGAGGGCGGCTCTGTTTGGAGTTGCTGGCTTAGCAACTTTTCTGCTAACCTCTGCTTTCCTGCTCTGGGACTGCCAGGGACTGTTTTCACAGCCATTCCCAGTTTAACCCCCATGCCCTCCAATGCAGGCATGCCTCATTAGGTGCTGTCTGGGAGCAGGATGCAGTGAGGGGTTTGGGGTCCCCAGGAGCACCCCACAATGTGGAAGCTGCCATGTGCAGTGGCCCTACAGCCTTCTCTGCCTTCCCACAATGTTCCCTGTGCCGAGAGGTGCCATCTGCCAACAGCCCATAATTATTAGAAGGGGAAAAGCGAGGGGAATAGCATAATCAGCTCCCTATTAAATGGGATAGAGGGCAGGCTTCAACCTGCAGGTGATAATGATATTTTGCCATTCGCAGTGAGAAAGTTGCACTGAACAAAACATGGTTATTATGTACTTGAAACTGCTGACATAAAGTGGTTGTGAAATGCTGGCTGCCAGACTGGGTCAAGTTAGGTCTTTGCTGAACAGCTTGGGCTTCTGAGGAGTGGAGGTCTGTGGAGTGGGAGACCCTGGGTAAACACTGCTGTGCTCAACTCAGCTGTTTGCAGCAACAGTGTGTCTCTGTCAGCTGCTGCTCAGAGAAAAATTGTGGTGAGGGGGTGAATATGGTCAGCTCAGTCATGATCTCTTACATTGCTTCCCCCCACAGTGGCTTCCAGTGTCAGGTTGGAATGTGTTGTGGGGAGCAAGTAAGCTGTTTTGGTTTGAGCAGCATAAGTGTAAGAGCCTGAAAAATGTCAAACCCTCTTGTAAAGCTGTGTTTGAGAAAGGGGAACTGAGAATAAAGTCAGGAGAAAATGGGAAGTGATTAATGCAAATTAATTTCTAAGCTTGCCCAGAGAAGCTGTAGCTGCCCAATTCCTGG
The DNA here is from genome assembly GCA_037834095.1 of Argya squamiceps. NCBI lineage: Eukaryota > Metazoa > Chordata > Aves > Passeriformes > Leiothrichidae > Argya > Argya squamiceps. Next base: position 7,280,464 of record JBBMKD010000194.1, read on the forward strand.
AAGAGCTCATGGATGGGGTTTGGAGGAAACTGGTCTAAGGAAGGTGTCCTTGCCCATGGCATGGGATTGGAACTACATGATCTGTAAGATTCCTTCCCACCCAAACCAATCTGTAATTCTATGATATGATTCTGTTTCTGTGGAGGGTCTCTAGTCTATGGTCAGTAACTTACATACCAGGGAAGTAAAAGGAGGTTACTTAAATTTGGGATTTGGGGTGTCAGAGCTTACCATCACACTTATTTTCTTGGCTGAAGGAAGTTTTGAGCTCTCTTTCACATCTGGAATGCATCTTGATTGCCAAAGAGTATTAAATGTGGAAGGAGCAGCCGCTCTGGATGAATTATAGTTGTGTCTTTCAGGTGTTGGCTTGGGATTTGGGAAGCAGTGGGAACTCCTGAGCTGGAGAGGATTGAAAATCTCCTTATCCAGCAAGCTCAAGCCAACAATGGCTTTTAAGGATTTTCAGACATCCAAGATCTTTCAGAGAAAAGACCATCTTAATGGTGTTCAGAGCTGTAAATTGGATTCTCATGTGACTACCTGTAAATTGTGACTCTTGTACAATGTTGTGGCTTCCTCCCAGCATATTGTGTTGGAGATACACCCTGGATTTTGTGGGTGTGGGCCGACTCAGGAACCATGCTATTGTACAATTTTCATAGAGGTCCACAACTTTTATTTTTACTTGGAGATTTTTGCTAAATATCTATAATTTGCTGATGACTTGGCCTTTTTTCCAGGATGCTCATGCTGCTGGAAGTGTCTGTTCTTTCAGTGTTGTGTGTACAAATTGTGCTTGCTCTTTAGTTAGTGTCTTCTCAAACCTAATTTAGGTAAATGCACACACATTCACACAAGAAATTCTCATCAAACAGTTGCAGTTTGAAATGAGAACGAGGTTTGTGTATTAAAATTAAACCCATGGGGACTGAAAGAAGTAGAGAAAATCTAACCCAGAGAAAAGGGGAAGGGAAAGTGCCCCAGACTGTATTTTTTTGTTTTGAGCACCTATCAACCTAAAATAAATAAATGAATAAAGCACAGTGCCTGAGCTGTGTGCTGTCTCAAGTCAGCCCTTTCTGGATGAGTCCCCCTCAGTGCTGCCTATTCATCACATCAGACCATTTTTGTTTCACCCAAACGTGAGATTGTGGCTGGTGCTATTTTTTGTGCATTGGTGGGTGAGATGCTTTATTATTGCCATATTGGAATTTTTTTTCCCCCTCAGTTCTGTTAGATGTCTACCAAGTTTTGATTTGAGTTATTTTTGTTGTGTGCCCAGAGGCATGAACAGGCCATCCATAAATATTAGCATTGTTATCTCAGCTGGGAGGCTAAGGGTCACCTTCAGGAAAATGAGTTGGAATTGGTTCCTAACTTTTATTTCCCAGAGCGGATGGGGTCTGTTTCTCGCTAGAAGGGTTTTCACTCATCCCTTGAGTAAAACTATATTGAAACTGAAAGGTTATTCAGTGTCAGCACAGGGTCTTGCTGAGATTTTTTGTGGCTTGGTAACATCCCCAGGCAGAAAGCTGTGTGCAGGGCAAGCCATTTCCTCTGGTCACTCCATTTTCCTCCAGCCACGGGGATGTTTGAATGGCTGACAGATGGGGATGAGCTTCAGGTTTTAACAGCTATGCATGGAGGTGGGAGGTGTGGTGTAACATGTCCCATGCCCTGGGAGCCCTGCCACGCTGGGTGACCTCCTGTTGGCCATCCTCCTCCACGGAAGGCTCTGGAGAGAGGACCTGAGTGATGCTGGAGTGAATGCAGCAGGGATCTGTAGTACCAAATCAGCTGATGTGACACTCTCGGTCCTCCCTGCTGTCCCTGTCTGTCCTGAAGTGACTTTTATGTCCTTTGCAGTGCTTTTGGGGCTCTGACACCACTGCAGCAGATGCTTTACTTCATTCTTAATCCCATAACCTCTTTAAGCTTGCGCCCAGTTGCAGTCTCTTTTCATGCTTAGGTAAATCCTGGTGTTTTATCATAGTACTGTCTCGAGGAAGAAGAACACAATTTTTTAAGAAAAGGAGGGGGAAAAGCACATCAAAAATTAATAGTAAAATCCTTAAAAGGAAACTTAGCTGGGGAAGATGTGTCTTTACAAAATTGAACAGCCTGGAAACATATTGTACATTTCCAGACACTCGAGTTAAGGGCTCATTTAGAATATTTCAGATATACTGGAGTTTGACAGTTCTTTGGTTTCCACATCAAACAATCTGTAATTTATTGCCCCATATAGGGACTGTGTTTTTATCATATTGCATATTTTCTAGCCAGAAATCTAACTACCATATAAGCTCTTGAAAAAATAAACCCTTTGGGGATGGGAATCCAGGCAATATGCTTTCACAGACCCTGAGAAACTCCCTTTGATTTATTTCCTTGGAAATAAGGGGAAGACACAATTTCTTGGAGTATTACAGCTGTTCCCCCAAGCAGGGTCTTGCTGCCTTTCTTCATGTGCTCAGTGTAAAGACCCAGTCCTGCAGTGAGCCCCATGTGAAAGAACCTTAGAGGAGTTTTTGCTCTTAGAGGGGTTTGCAGGAGGATGAGAACAAAATTTAGAAGTTTTATGAGTCAGTAAAACACACAGCTACACTTGGAAAGGGGGGAAAAAAAAAGGCTGGAGGCCCAGAGGTGTGAATGACCAAAGAAAAAATAGACCTGAAGTTTGCAAAAAAAAGGCACGTCCTGGCATTTCCAGAGCCCTGTTTGAAGCTGGTTTGATCAAGCAATATGTCCCATATTTGTTTGTAGGTTTAATGGGCTGTTTCCCGGCGGCCTGGCTGCTGGGAGAGGGCATGGTGGAGGTCACCCAGAAGTTAATTTGGAAAGAGGCCAAAAGGCCACAACTTGATTGAATCAAATGTAAACAAAATAGGCCTGGGAACGGTGTGATGCCCTTGTGCCTGAGTCCTCTGCAACCTCTTTGCTCAAAATACAGAGTGGTGGAGCACCAGGGACCAGTGAGGAGGGTCTGAGCCCACCACAGGGAGACAAGCTTGGGGTGGCAAAGGGACCCAGGCCCTGCTCAGGGCACGCAGGGAAATATGAAGTTTATTATGGGAGAGCCTGGGGAGCTGGGGACTTTTCAGGAATATATCTCCCCCTTCAGAAAAATCCATTACTTTGACGGATTTGGTGAAAGTTTCCCTGTGCCTGCTAGGCTCTCTGAGGTTTATTATTCCCACTGTATTTTAATTCCCCGATCAGATGAAGCTGCATACTAATTAGAAAAATGTGCAAACTGCCAGATTGTTAAATAATGCAAGGCACAACACTAATCACTTGAAAATACAATATTTAAATTGCACCAAAGCAAGTCACTTTTGACTCATTTTCCACCTTCAATAAGTTAGCACTACAATGTCTGAAGTGCTGTATATTTACAACATAATCTATCACGTCGTCAAAAGAAATGTTAATAAATACAATAATTACTTGGACACGCCTTTTGTTCATCACTATTAAACAGTTTGTAACAATTAAAATATTAAAACCACATGTTGTTGAAAAGCAACCAGACATTGCAATTATTTTTTACTAAGGCTATTAAATAAAATGACAGAAGATTTTTATTTTAATGATAAATGCATTTTAGAATGGATCAGTTAATTCTTCTTCAGTACACAAAATAATCTACAGCTCCACCGAGTCTAGGCCTGGTATTTAAGTACTAATTCCATTGTCCTTTTAGCTGTGTCTTGGCTCCCATTAATGCAGGGTAAATGCTCTCCCACTGTCTGCAAGTGGTACTGACAGGATTTTGCCAGGGCAGTTAAATCAGGGGAAGAGTGACCCTCGGTAATGAGAATGTGATTAAATCTGAAGGTATCTGACTGTCAGCTGACTTTTCAAACCCAACCCCCTTCTTTCCCCTTCAGCAAGAGCCAGCATCTGCCCACAGCAGACATCACTTGTGGCAAACCTGCAGGTTTATTGGGATTGTTGAGGGAATGCTGTATCCACAAGTCACCCACACTGAGTGTTTTTAAGCTGCCAGAGATTGTTTGTACCTGGTGTGTTTGTGTGCCTATTTTCAAACAGAGCTGGATCCTGGAGAGGTCTTAGGTGTGTGAAGGGTTTCAGCTTTGTCTCTGTGTCTTCGGCTCTGTCAGGTGCTTCAGGTGTGTCCTGCAGGGACCATCCTCCAAACAGTGCTGTGGAAATCAGCTGTGGAAAAAGCCACACCAGCACCTTTTAAGGAGATTCATTTGCTTTTGTGTCCAGAACACGCAGCTGATGCACAGTGGTGCCTTAAAACAAACACCAGATATCCTGTACCAGAACTGAAGTTTATCCTGTTGTGGAGGAAACAAACCTGAAGGAATCTTTGTGCAGCAAAACCTGGTGTAAGTGGAGCTATTGATAGCAGATTAACAGTTAATCACAGTTATTCTGGGCCTGGTTAATTGTATCAAGTGTCGCCTTGTGCTGTGACTCAGGCTGTAATGTAATCAGTAAATGTCTGAGGTAGGTGTCCTCCCTGATGGGCCCAGTAACAAAGGACACAGCTGTCTGGGACGTTGGGTAGTTTTCTCATGTTTTTCTCCAAAATTTGACTCTCCCATCAAGGTTTTTAAAATGTGGTCCAGACTGACTGGGAACTGGGATTCAAAGAGCCTATCTTCATTGTTCAGAAGGTAGCCTCTGGTCTTCTCAGCTGCAGAAGAAATCCAGTTGCTTTTGTTCCCAAGAAAAAGCCTTGATAATGATGTTACTTTTAATTACAGTTTGAGGTGGTATAAGGCTGCTTACTGATGGTGTTCTCAGGGGCAGGAGGAAAAGACAGCACTATCAGACCCACTGTGGGCAGAGAGGGCCAGCTCTGACAGGAATTTCCTTCTCCAAGCCTGGGCTGTGCTGTGGGAATGTGGTGCCCAGCTGTGGCATGGTGTACAGGCAGTGTGGCACAAATGCCTGTGAGATTCCCACTGCACCCTGAACTGCTTCTCGTGCTGGGCAGGTTGGAGCTGGGAATTTCCCCAGTGCAATTCTGCCATTTCACCCAAGCCCTGTGCCTGCAGGGGGGACAAGGCACACTTGTGGCAGGTATTTCCCCTGTGCTGACAAACCCTTTTCCTAGTGAGTGAGACCCTTTTTACCTGGCTGCATTTGGGCAAGTGTAAATACCCCTCATGGCTCAGGAAGACTCTTGGTTAATGCTGATGCTTATTAAACTTCTTAGCTTGGTTTTGACCTGTAACTGGCTGCAGAGACTGGGCTGTATTTTTGTGCTTGTGCTGCCAGACCCCATGCAATGAGAGATGGCCCTTGCAGCACATCAAACTGAGCAAAGAGAGAGGCTTGGGTTGCAGCAAGATTTGTTGCCTCGCTTGGCTGTATTTCCAGGAGTGATATTTAAGAGAAGGAAATATGCTTGGTTGAGGACATGTGTAAGAAGATGCTGCTGATGCAGCAGGGTCAGCAAGGAAGTGGGAGGCAGCTGGCAGTGGGTCGGTGTTTGAGCCATCAACAAATACCGTGGTGGGGAGGAAGTTACCTTTTATTTTTGGCAGGACCCCTCAAATGCCTCCTGCCTATTGGTGGGGAAGGAGTTTACTGACCTTTTCCTGCAGCACATAACCTAAAAGCTGTGGGTGAGACTCATATAGGTACATTTCAGGGCTTCCTCCGTGAGTGTTGTGTCTCACTGAGGGAGGGTATAAAGTCACCAGCTTTGAACTTAATTTAAACACTGAGTTGCTTCAGCTGTTCAGTTGGTGTGTGCATCTGTGTGTGGGAGAACACACCAGGCAGGGCTCCTCCTGACTGCAGCTCCAGAGGCCTGAGCCTTGCTGTTGAGTACATTCAGTGATGAGTTGCAGCCCAGTGTGTCAGCAGTGCCCGTGCTGGAGCTTTGGATGTATGGTTCCTTATCCTGTTGGTAGACCCATCCTAGGTGCCAATATTGACACTAAAATATTTGTGGAAATGTATTATATGGAAAAGTTATGTCCTGGAGTTTTTTTGGTTTTTGAAAGCAGCATCCATGCCCTGAACACAGAGGAGAGCTGAGACCTTGCTCAGGAGCCAGTCCAGCCTTCAGCCATTAATTAGAGACCAGCTGCTTGATCCTGCCTAGCTAAGAGATTTGGGGGTGCTTGCCATGGAGTCCTCCTCCCCCTGCCTGATTTAAGTCTCTGCTGAAATCAACAGCTTGATAATTAACCCCACACTGGGGTTGTCTTGTCTGATGGGAGATAACTGGCTTATAAGGCAGCTGTTCAGTTCCCTGTGAAGCTCAGTGGACCAGGGGACATCTATCAGAACTGCTTGTAGTTGCTTTTTGGACTTCCAGAGCCTTGAAGGGGAAGTGAATGCAAAAGTAAAGAGCAGCCCCGAGGAGGGCAGGATGCAGCCAGAGTGACTCAACCCCAAAACTCAGGTGTTGGCAGAAACCTCTGTGTAACACAACCCTGTGTACAAAAATACATGATTTGAGGAGTGCCACTCCACTGGGAGCTTTTAGGGGGAAAAGGAAAGCGGCTGGGACAGGGGTTTGTGTTGCAGAAGGAGAAGAGGAAGGAAAAAAAAAATCCTTCCTGCCCAGGTCTCAGCTTGCTGTTTCCTACCTGGTGCCAAGGACAAGATGTTTGTCTCTCAGGCAGCCCTGCCGACATCACCAGCAGCCTGAGAGCCACCACGTGTGCTGAGCCTGAGCCAAGAGGAAATCTCCCAGCTGCTCCAACAGGCTGGGCTGGGCAGGAGGAGGCTGTGGAAGCCCCTGGCTGCTGCACCCCCTGCCTGGGTCACCTCTACAGAGCCTGATCACCCGATCCCCTCTGCAGAACCACAGGGCTGTTATAGCAAATGGCTTGAGGTGGTGTGAGACCTGCACACCCTTCTAGGTGCTCTGGCATCTAGGCCATCCCTGCTCAGATGCCTGAAGGATGTGGTGGCAATGAGGTGGTTGATGGCTCCACCTCTGCCCATTTTGTCTTGTTTCTTGTGCTCCTACTTTGCTTGTTGTCTCATGTTTCATCTTCTGGTGACGTGCACTGTGGGCCTTCCTGAGTAGTGTTTGGGTGTTTGGGGTTCTGCTCCAACAAAACTAAACAAAATATGGAAAATATGGATAATAGCAGTGATGGATCCTGGCCCACATAGGCTCCCACACCCCTCCTTCATTCAGCTGCCAATGCCCTGAGGGGTGGTGGCTGCTTGAATCATGGAGAAATTAGTCCAGGTTTTCATTTCTAGTGATGCAGAGCAAATGGAAAGGAGAGGAGAAGGCAGCTGGGGCTACTGGCAGGAGACTGAGAAACTTTGTGGGGAGAAGGAGCAGGGATATGATGCCAGAGGAAGAACAATGTGGAAAGGGGACAAGACAGACAGCCCTTGCAGGCAGCAAGAAAAGGAGCATCTTTGCAAAACCTTTTCCACCACTCTTGGCAGATGTGGGTAGTTAATGTGCTTGATCAGCCCAGGTTAAGTGAAGAAGAGTTGGAAGGGGGTGTTTGCAGTAAATAGCTGCATTCCTATGTTTCTTCTAAGGAAGTGGTACCTTGTGGAAGTCTTTCTGATCCAGAAAGGAATTGGCTGAGGCAGACTCCAGCAAAGTGCTGAAGGCATCATCTACTGCCTGGTCCAACCACGTTTGATGATTGGTCTAATTATTGGGTTTTTTTAGTTTGAGGGATGTCTGTGTTTGATGGAAGCAGATGTAGGAAGGGATGCTGAAGGGCCAGTGATAGTTAAGGCTTGGAAAGGCAAAATGAGAGAAGGGGCTGTAGTAGTCCAAAGAGAAAAGCAGCATTTTTCCAGCACTGGCATTGATTGTAGAGCTCAGGGGATAAGCCAGAAACAGACAGGGACTGCCCAGGACCCCACCAGGCTGGGCTGGACACCTCAACCCTGCTCAGCACCCACACTGTCCCATTCCTTCCTACTGCTGCACAAAAACAAGCCAGAAGTAGCTGAGGTGGAAGGGGAAGGAACTGGATTTAAGGTAAATGAGCTGATCTTAAAGCCTGAGTAATCTGTTTTTCACATGTACCCAGTGATGAATGAGCTTTTGTTCAGGCCAGGGAAGTAACACCTCCCCTGCCTGGGGGACAGCAGAGGAGGAGCTGGTCCCTGTGCCTGCATTGATGCCAGCCAAGGCTTAATCTCCATGGCAGCATCCAGTCCTGGGCATCAGCCTGCCCTCACCAAACCAGAGCAATCCATAATGCCTTGGTAGCCCCTTCTGCTGCCAAAAGAGATTTACTGTCCAGTGCAGGCTTGTGTTAATTACTGCCAGCACTTAGGAGTCTTTATCTGTCTTCCTTTACCCATAGGGATGTTGTCAGTTTGGATAGCTAATCTGGAATCAAGCTGATGATCCATAAAGTAGGGCCACCCTTTGGTCCATAATTCACTGCTGTCACCAGCTTCTTTGCTATCAGGAGAGTGACCAGGAAAACTGATTTACTGGCAGCCAAGATCATCTCCTCTTACTGTGAAGACAGTAAAGTGGTTCCTGCTCTGCTGGTAAACCCCAGGTGATGCTTGATAGGGATTTTTCCTGTTCCAGGTATTTTGAGTGCTAGAATTAAAGACTAAAACATTTTTATGGCTAAGGAGCCACAATATAAGCTCAGAGCTATGGTTCATAATTTAGTCACCCCACACCATGGGCTAGTGTGGAGCCACAAAGCAAGAGTGACTCAGGATCAGTGTGTGGGGAGGGAATTCCAGGGCTATCCCTTGCTCATGCTGCTCAGAGCATACAGGAGATGCTGTCTGGAACTTGGTTTGCTGAGTTCAGCTCCAGTAGCACAAACTCTGTTATGTCTTAAAGGAGGCAGTACTGGGAAATGCAGGATTGGCCTTTAGAGCAGCTGAGAAAATGGCCACGTCCAACTCATCATTTTTCCAAGTACTGAAAATTACTTTTCCATCTCCAAAATCTGCTTTCACTTACTAACTTTTGATTAGTGACCATTCTTTCTCCTGCTGAGCTTGAGGTAGGAGTTCAATGAGGAACAGGTTCCTTCTCTGCCATGTCTGTGCTGCCACAGTGCAGCCAACTGGAAGGATCATAAGGAAACCACAATTCAGATGTTCTCCTCCCAGAATGGGCTCTTCCATCCATGGGCCAACACTGTGATGAGAAGAGCAGTCATGCCTGCTGGTGTGCACACGCTCATGTGTTCACTCTTGCTAGACAGAAGTACAGATCCTGGTATTTACAGATATTTTTAAAATTTTAAATATCCTTATTTTCAAATAGAGTTTGGTACTGGGTAGCAGGGAACACTGAATTTTTCTGTAAATATGTGTTGCATATTTTGTTGCTGCCCAGGAGGGGGAAAGCTCTCTGGAGCTTGGAAAGAAGCAATGAAAAGAATGATGCTGCTGATGTTGCGTTGAGTTTGTGTTGGTGCACACTCCTGTGCCACCAAGGCACCTCTCCACAGTGGATAAACCCAAGGGAGCTGGGAAATAGAAATGTGGTGTGGAGGGCACCAGCACTGTCATGAAAGTTGGTTAAATAATAAAGTATTTGCTAATAAAATATAATTTTTTCCATGCTATTTCCAGGGCTAATAAGCAGAGGAAGTGGAGAGAATCAATTCTGCTGTTGCATGCTTGTGTATGATCAGGTCACCAAATTCAAAACACATGAGTTTTGAAAAAGTCCACAACTTCAGCCTTATAAAATGGGTTCCTTTCCCTGATTCTTGCCTGTGATCAGATAATGACCTTCGTAAGCAAAACAACCCCAGCTGTGTTTCATAATGGGAATATACTTCTGTACATTGTAATGAGCTGTTAACAGGGAACAGTATCGTGTGAAAATCTGCACGTTTCCCATGATGCTGCCCTGATTCAAAAGCCACACATAAATTATTTGGTATTGCAGATTTCAAGGTCAGGATTGGCCACATAAGATCTAGTTTTTCACCCCCAAAACCCAATGTTTTTAGCAGGCTGGAATTTAAAATACAAAAGGCTGATCTGTTGGGAATTTCAGGAGTTGTGTGAGGAATACCTCAGTACCTGTGTCAGGTAGTCAAAAGTGTGTGGCTGGAGTGATGAAAGGGAAAATAACACCTTTGCTCTTCCAAAACTCTTCCTTACAAGGCTCCTGAAGGAAGGCATCCCATGCTTTGCAAGCAGTCGTGCTTTGGTGAAATTCACTGAGTTTTGGGAGTTTTCTAGCAGAGCCAGGAGCTGGTTTTCACTGCTAGGATGATTTCCCAGGGTTCCCTTCCTGATGCCAAGCAGCACATGGACACATGGCTGGGGCTCCAGAGTCATTTGTGCACTGAGGCACTTTTTCTGCTGGATGTGAATACTTGATTATTAAGCATATATTACAATTCTGAATATTATTTTAGCTGTAAGTTTAGTCTCCATCCTCTCCAGCTTTTTAGGTTTGATCGTATTCCAGAGGCTTACTAAAAACATGCGAAGAATTTCAGCGAAACTCTCTGGAACACTTTTTGTTAAATTCTTTCAGTCATGCAAGCTAAATTAAATGACAGCTCTGTCCACCAAAAGATTACAAATATCAATCAAGCTTCTCCCCTAAACTCATGAAGGAATTAACTGTTTTTCTAAAAGTCTTTTATTCCCCTTAATAATCTCTTTGGCTGTTCTCTTTACTTTACATATTTTTGAAGTGTGTTGAAAGGGATGATTTCTGCCCTATAGGAGCACAGTGCTTGTAGCTTGCTGACAGTATTTAATCTGAATTTGTGGGCACAATTTTGGGTATTGCTCAAATTGATATTTGCAATACTGAGGGCTTATTTCCAAAAGGAGAAAACAGCTATTAAACTGCAGTCCAAGAAACTTGATGCTGAGCTCTTTTCAGAGATGGGAGATTAATGATAAAAAGTATGTTGCAGCTCCCACTGTTTATGTTAAAACTGGAAAAATAGGACCAGGTGGCTCAGTGGGCTGGTGGGATGGGGAGCTCTGAGTAAAATGGTTGTAAAAAGAATGAGGAGTTAAAAAGATTTCAGCATACAGTGGCCTGTCCAAGACAAGCTGAGTCATTACCCCGAGTCGCTGCATCTGTTTTTGTCTGGTCACTGTGCAGTTATGAATAATTGTGTAAATCATGCTGGGATGCCCTGGGGAGCTTTCTTAGGAGGAAGGCTCGGCACACCATTCCCATCTGCCTTGTGTTTTAGGCTGTAGGGAGACCACAAGACAAAGCCAAACAACGAAGATGTACATGGAAACCAGATGTGACTGCCCAGTGTCCCTTGGAGTCCCTTCTGCCACTGCCCTGGCACTGGCCACCCTACCCATCCCAAGGGTCATGGTTTAAAAGGGATGGGGTTGGAAAGTAGAACTGATGGACACCTGATCTGTTAGAACGTGTAGTGAGGAGCAGAGGGAGTTTCTTGCCATGGATGGGGGAGGAAAGCCCCACAGCCCCCTCGGAGGTGCGTGGATGTGTGTGCCCGGCCTCCCACAAAGAGTGCTCCAGTTTACATTGGCTATGTTGTAAATACAGTGTATTTTTGCCATTATGGTTTAACAAAGAAGAGCAGATATGACAGTAAGCTCTTACAGCTGGGCGGGTTGTGATTAAGTTAAAGCTATCTCACTGTTGCATACTACTTTGGTGATCACCAGACTGTGTATTTTCCTGCCTCTCTCACCATGGGCTTTAAACCACAAGACATGAATAAACTGTAATGTTAGGGTACAGTCAGCTCTGCTTGCTATTTAAGGATGGGGAATCTATGCTCAGTACACCAAATATAATTTCATAAAACATGCAAACCATCAGGGAGGTTGTGGAATGGTTGATGGACTAGGGCTGCTGCTCTGGATGAAGATGAGACATCCAACAGCATTCCTGGGTCTGGAAGTACCAATGGAGTGGAGTGGGATTTCCACCCCATGCCCGCTCTCCTGCTAACTCTTCCATTGGTTTTGTATCATGGGCTCTATTTCTCCCACAGGGAGCTGCAAGATTTAATTGAACATCTCTATAGCTATCAGCAGCTGGGGAGGGCGTGCCTGAGGATGGAGCTTTTCTCCTGGCAAAGGAAAGAGCACTGTGGCAAAGGGATGTCACGTTCACTTGATCCAAAGTTGGGGCCCACGTGACGTTTCTCAGAAAGTTCCTGTTTTATTGTGGCTACAAAGGCATAGAAATTAAGCTGCTAATTTATGGCGTGCCAAGGAAGAAAGTAGTACTACAAGAAACGCTCAGTTATTTTAATGTTTGAAAACACACAACTGAAAAATCCTGATTTTCCCTTGCCCCCCCACTGAGCTTATTAAATCTGAAAATATCCCAAAGCTTAATTCTCTCTGCCAGAAAGTTCTTCTGCTCTTTTGGGTAAGTCATGAAAGTTGTGCTGCCTGGGCTGTGCAGTGGGGTTCCGTCTGGCTTGCTCTGTTCCTGGGATGCAGAGAATCAAGGATCCATCCCACAGAGGAGCAAGAATCCCACAGAGCAGCAAGGATCCCACAGAGGAGAGAGGGAGGATCCCACAGAAGAGGGAGGGAGAATCCCACAGAGGAGGGAGAGAGGATCCCACAGAGGAGCAAGGATCCTGCTCCTGAAGAGTTGCCACCCCTTCCAGCACTATGGGCTTGGGTTTTGGCAGTGGTGCACTGGGTTTGAGCTGGTGTGTGTGCTCATTAGCTGCTGTGCATGAGACACCCTCATTCCACCCCATCTGAGAACTGCTGTTAACTGGGGGCTTTCCTTGGGGGAGCAAAGTACAAGTGATGGTGTAAAGGCTTAGGTGGTTGGCATCTTCAGTTCCTGGGCAAGGTCTTCCCTGTGTTACCCCTAGTGCTGCACTTGCCTTTTAATTGTTATTTTTTGTGGTTGCACCACATTCTGGGGGAGGCCTGTAAATGTCTAAACAAGTAAAATTCCAGAAAAGTGAACTTAACCAGCCATAACTCAACCAAAGCCTGTTGGAGGCCATGAAAGCACATCCCTGAGTTTTGAGGAGAGGAGCTGCATTTTGCTGCCTGCCATGGATGTGGGACTCACCCAGCGTGGTTCTCACACCAGGCAGACTTTGGCATGTGCCAGGGAGAGCTTTGCTGCAGGGTTTGCTGCAGCTGAGGAACCCAAAGGGGTCCCACATGGAGACATTTGTTTTTCATTACGTTATTCTCCTCTAATATAAACACTAAGGTATGTGGACATTGCTGTGGACAGGGCGAGCCAGATGCCAAAGGCATTCCTCCAAGGCTGTATAAACTTCAGGAGATAAATATTTTAGAAACTGTTTTTTCTAAGGCTAGCTTAATAGTTTAAAAATATAACCTAGATTCCAGATATTAAAAAATGCCTTGCAAGGCATGCATATTGCTGCAAGAGATGGAGCTAACCAAACCCCTGAAGCATGCAGAAAGCTTCCATTTTTTGCAGTATCTTCTCTGTTACTTACCCTTTTCATTTCTTTTTTTTTTCCTAGCTCTGAGATTAAATTCGAGAAGCTTTTAACAGCAGAGTGGCAGTGATAGAAATTTTCAGCATATGTTAACTGGCTGACTCACACTTTTTCAAAGGGGATCTGGGTTTATGATGGAGTAGCCAGCTGCTTTCAGCAACAGCAAAATGAGGAAAGTCAGCAAAGAGAGGAAGCTGATAGTTTATAATGTGTCTAACCCCTCTGTGTGCTGTGACAGGAGTGTGGGGAGCTCCCACCCATGTTTGGAGAGTGGTCCTGACCCCGTGCTCAGGGGAGGCATTCAAGTCCCTGCCTCAGGGGTGTGCAAACTCTCACTGTTACTTAGGACTCAGATTTAAAACATCCTTTAAAAGATGCTTTCGTTCTGTCACTTGGCTACCCCAAAAACTTTCACTACCATCCTGTGTGCTTCAAGAGTGAGAAATGAGATTTTTAGGTTATGTCTATGGGGTCCATACAGACCTGGTAACTCTGCCATTTCCTTTCATGTGTCACTTCTAAAACGGGAGAGAGTCCCTGAAAGTAGTGAGATTCCCTGAACAGAGGTTCCTCTTGCTGCTGTTTTTTCCCCTGTCTGACCTACCTTTGGACATGTGTTTTGTAGCTGACCCCAGAGCCTTGGTGACACTGGGGTCTTGCACGGCTCATGTGATTCTCACTGGGCAGAAGCCGAAGGGAAGAATTACCTAATGTGTTTTTGCCTGCTCCTTTTATTTCTTCCACTGAAGTTTTGTGTGCAGCTTTGTCCATGAATGAACCTGAGCTGCTCAGTGCTTTGGCACAAGGAGTGTATCAAGGTCTTGCCCCGTTTCCCTGGCTCCACTGAACCTTGTCCCACCCGTGTCACCCCAGCGAGTGCAGGGAGGGTGGAAGGGAAGCAGCTGAGTGACTGTGGCCCCTCATGTCTTTCAGCTGCTCAGAGGGATGACTTTGCCCCGCCGAAAAGCTCCAGGAAAAGCTGCAGAGGAGGAGGGGGAGAGCGGAGACTGCGACGATGAGGACGAGTGCGGCGGAGGCTCCGGGGACGGAGAGCTGCGAGTGAGGAACCAGCTCCGGTTCTTAGCAGGTGATGGGGATGGTGGCACTGCAGCAGATGCCCCTCTGTGGGTTGTAGGTTTTGGTGATGGTGTGGGGAGCTGCCCTCTCTCTGTCTGCTCAGGTTCATTTGCTGCAGACACCCCCGTGCCCTCCACAGAGGCCCAGAGGCTGCAGACACCCAGAATTATGTTGGCTGTGGGGGCAGTTGAGGCAGCAGCTGGAGAGGAAATGCCTCTCCTTTTCCAGGCTGGTTCTGTTGGGATGTATTGAGGGCAGCCCATTGGAGAGGATTTGAGGCAAGTTGTAAATCTGATGTAGGTCCCCAGTCACCCCCTTCTCTCCTTCCCACTGCTGCCTGAAGTCCCGAGATTCAAGATTAACTTCTCAGTTTCCTGGAGGGCATCAGAAACTCAGGAAGACTTCTTTGACTGCAACAAATGATGGTTATTTCTGATGTAGGGTTTAGAAGCCCCCAATGATTTTTTTGCAAATACCTCAGGCTCATTCTGCAGAAGTGATTTAGGTACTTGGAAGCCCAAAAATTGCTTTGATTGCCAGTGTGAGTCATGTCTTTGGTTGTTCTGAAAACAGCCCTGAGGCACTCCTGATATTATTAATGAGGTAGCCCCTGGTCACCCATTGGGAGGAGAAACCAAAGGACCAGTTGTGACTTGGGCAGTCACACGTGCTGCTGGTGTGGGCCTTCTCCTAGACCCACTGACCACTCTGTGGAGCTCAGCAGCATCATCTGGTTTGTTTGTGTGGGCAAGCCCAGGCTGTTGGAGGCTGTGTCCAGCGTGGATGAGCAGTGCTGGATGTGGTTCTGTGGTCTGGAGGCTTGGCCCAGTTAATGCTGGTTCCAGAGCTACACAGTGCTCCTCGAGAGACCAGACAACTGAACCTGGATAAAATCAGCTTTGCAGCTTTGAAGTTTAAAAGGCAAATTTGGGCTCCTAAACGAAGCACAGATGTTTATAAATTCCCTCCCATTGGTCTGGGATAATTAAAATATCCTTAATGAAGTGAGAGCTGAAATATTAAATGCCAGTCTCATATCAAAGATTATTGACACATTATGTAAAAGGCATAAAATACATATATTCAGATATTAAGTAAGGGAAAGAAAAGACTTTTCAAGTCCTCCATTCAAAGTCTGAAAGAGAAACATAGAATTTTGAGAGGGATAAAACACAATTTCATCCAATACCTAAATAACAAAGTTTATGTTCAAGAAATATGGGTTATTCACAGTGTCCTTTGCTGAGTGCAGAGATACGTGTTTCATTTTCCATGATCTTTGTGTCACACCTTGATGCTATTTTTAATGTGTTTCTAATTTCCTCGTAAAGCCTTCCCCACTCACTATCGTCAGTGATCTCTGAAGTTGGATATGTGATCCTTTCTGCCTTATTCTGCTTATCTAGGCTACTTTAATCACTGTATTGATCTCCCTGGTAACTTGCCCTCCTGGCAACTCAGACCCCTCCTGTCACTGTGGTACAGGAACATGCAGCAGGAAAAGAGGACTTGTCCTCCTGTGCTGCTCCTGTGGAAGGTGTTTGCTGCTGCCTTTGCTCTGGGTAAATATTTAAGTTTAAAGCAGTTGTGTCTCTGGGGCATGGGGCTCCTGGCAGGTAAAGTCTTTCAGGTTGCTGAGAGTGTGGAGTTTGTCCAGCAGGGCTTTAAGGCATTGACTGAGCTCAGAGGGCACAAGCTGTCCTGCCAGGGAGACCTTCTTCCTTGCTTGCCTATGCTGTATGCTCTTTTTTTGTGTTTTCCTTTAGAGCAGAAAGGTGAAGCTGATATGACAGTGACAGAATCCTATTTGGTTGGTATTGGATATAAACTGTGACTCTGTTGAAGTTTTATGTTGGAAACCAGCCCAGGCAAAGTTGCTGATGGTGTGGAAATACTCACTTTCAACATTTTTGAGAATGATATTTCTTTTTGCTTTGAAAGGGTATTTTTCAATTAATTTTTTTCCATCATATCACATGTACATTACAAGAAATAAAAGGGACCAGAAACCATTCCACATAACCCCCCCACTTCCACAAATTGTAAATTTTAGGGTAGCATGCCGATTTGAAATGGTGCCAGGCTTTGAAATCTGGAAATAGTTTACAAAATGAACTTTTGCATTTAATGTGGCTTTATCTCTCTCCTTCCCAAGGTGGTTACCCTGTAATAGAGACAGAAGGGACTGGGAGTGGCTGGGGTTGTGTTACTGAGTCCCTGGTTTGATTCTCTGCTGGATTCTCTGCAGTTTTAAGGCAGGAGCGTGGATGGCAGGCTGTGGTGTAGTGCAGTGGTCAAACCCAGCCCCCCATCTGAGCATGTTTGATTCCTTCTGCTGACCCTCAAGGTCTGCAGTCAGGGGACAGAGGATTTTTTGGGGGATTTTTTTTTCCCTCTTTTTCTCAGGTGCTTTGTTCAGCTTGAGGAAATTGGCAGTGGAGAGCTCTTCCCTTCCAAAGGCTTTCCCAAGCCTTGCAGAAGGACTTGGTGATGCCTTGAGGAGGAGGAGGAGGAGAGGTGAGTGTCTTGGGCTGGCAGTGATTTTGGCTGTTGGTGGAGTGAAAACATTGGCAGAGTTTACCACCTTTGAGGTCTTTACATCTCTTGGCTGCCGTGGGAGTTTCTCCTGCTCCCTGGTGTGGGTGCCACTGGCCCTGCCAGCTAACTGCAAAACATCTGCTGAGCATTGCCCTCACCAAGTTGTCCCTTCAGAAGGTCTTGAAAATAAGGAGATGAAAAAAGAGCAAAAGAGGGGAGGAAAAAAGAAAAAGTCAGTCTAAAATACAGACTTAGTTTTGATTTATCGCCTGTTGTATAAAATGTAACCTTTGTTTCCTATTTATAATGAGCCTGTAATAACTGGACAGTCAACCTAAACTTTAATCATTTAAACATACTTGTAAACTGTCAAGTCAAAAGTTTGTGAGTGACTATAAACATATGTTGGTGAGCCCTATATGCTAATAAATTCATTATTATGTTGCCCCAGTGGGAAACACGGAGATGGCAGGCTTTTTTTTTTTTATGATAGGTCTTTTATTGTTTGTCACATCTGCAACACATTAAGGGTTTTGAAGGCATATGATGTTTACAATAAGGGGGAGGACTGAAAACCTCCCAGCTCAGAGAAAAGTGCATCCTGTTTGTCAATGGAGTACCCATGGAGCCAGCACCCTGGCCATGCAGCTCTAAAAATAGAGCTCAGCACATACACACACATATATTTATGCCACACCAATGGCAAATCATGTCTGAAAATGAATTATAGTATTTCCCCCCAAATTATGAGTCAGTGCAAATGTCTTCCAGGCTCTCTGTGATGCAGACATGTGTTCCCAGCCTGCTAGGATCCGTCATCCTGCACCAGGCACCCAAAGGAAAAAGAGCCTGGGGTGGTTGGTGCTTTGCTGGTGCTCCAGACAGCCACCCACTAATTAGCTCACCTCGGGTGTGCTCACTCCAGATGCCACTTGGAACCAAAGAGGTCGTTGCCAGGGAGCCTGAAATTAAAACATGGGTGCTGGACAGGCTCCTGTGCCAGGTGTGGGCTTTATCAAATGCTGGGGGAGAGGAGGTGCAGGCATTTCAGGTGCTCTGCAAAGGTAGTTTGCTTCAACTCACCTGTGCCCCTGGGCTTTTCACAAGCTTTGCTGGGAGGAAAAGATCTGTTTTAGTAGCTGAAGCACCCAGAGAACATTCTGAACAATCCAGCAGTTTGGGGAAGGGGTTGGGAGTTTGAGGGAAAGATTTACTCTTGCAAAATATCTGTGTTAGGCAGCAACAAAAGTTGTCTTGGGAACAGATGGATTTGACAGAATTAAGTAGAAATAGTTTGTCCTGGGAAGGGAAGTTGGCCTCATCCCATGAGATATGTAAGGATAGATGTGTGCAATAAAAATATATAAAGATGGCTCTGGAAGTTTGTGTGTAAAACAGCTCCCCTGCCTGGCTGCTCCTGCTGCAATAACCTGCAGTTTTGCTCTTGGTTGTCCCTTGTCTAGTTCTAAGGGGGAGAGAGAGTTTGTATTTTAAGCCCCCTAAGAAAGCCCCATGTTTTCCTGCACCCTGCCCATTTGCTGCCAGACCCTTTGTGGGTTTCCAGCAATTCATGCCATACCTAGGTGCTTTTTGAAGATTCAGCACAGTCTCCCCCTTGACTCACCCAGATCTGTAACTCTTTAGTAACTTCTAGCCTGCTTTGCCACTGATTTATCCTCTCAACGGGTTTTTTTCTGAGTGCTCTCATCACCAAACTGCAGGCTTAAATATTGCCTCTGAGCTGGCCAAGTGGGGTGTTTTCCCAGGTGGAAGGGCTGTTTGTTGGTATCCCCTTTTTCCATGTTACAATGGCATTGTTTTTGGGAAACTGGAATTCCAACTGGGAATTTGGGATGCATGTCATAGGGCAGGGGAGGTCTCTGTGTTTGTGTGGGCACAGAGTGGGACCCCTGTGTTTTCTGTCTTGCACCATGTTTTTGGAAGCTGCTCTGCAACTCCTGTGAGTTGCAATTTTCATCCTGTTCTGCTTTTAAACAGCTCCCAATGCCCAGAAAAGCATTTCATTTTTTAGAGGTCTCAGTGCTGAGATGTTCCTGCAGCTCAGCCTTTGGCAAGCTTTCTCCCTTTACCCTGTCTTCTCCAGGTTTATTTCAGGAGGGTGCCATCAATCCAAGTTCCCTCCCTGAGGCTTCTCATCTCATTTTGGGGGTCAAACATGTACCAGGGGTTTTCCCTGTGAATGGCAGAGGGGGAGGCCAGCCAAGGTCATTTTTGGGTGCTGCCCTCCTGGTTTCTGCTGCTCATTTCTGTGGGAAAAGTTCCTTAGAAATGAGCATTTGTGCTGGAAAGGGGGATGCTCCCAACCTGGGAATAGCAATCAGAGTCTGCCAAGGCTCACTCCACGTGTGTGCTGGGAGACAGACCAACACTAGTTAAAATATTTACAAGATCATGTATTCCCATCCTTTATCACAGAGATCCTGCTCTGCCAATGCCTCCAGGGTGCCCCTATCCCAGCACCTGTATCTGCTGATCCTGCTCTGCTCCATTTACTGCTGGGTCTTGGGCTTCTTATCCCTCTGCTGAGGCAAGCATTCTCAAATACCCAAATGACCTCTAAAATTCTCCTTCCACAGGTGGGAGACATCCCCATCTGTGTGGGTTTTGCTGACAATGCAGGCCCACGTGGCTGCAGTCCCATCCTGATGAACAGCCTGCAGGCTTGGATGGTCCTCCTGACAAATATCATGTGTGCAGTACCAATATTTACTGTGCCTGGCTCTGCTCAGCCTTCAGCAGGGCTGGCCTGTCCTTGGCTCAGGCACAGGTGAGTAGGGTTGGATTGACACAGCATCCTTCCCATGGGCTCTTCTATCTGCTAAAAGCTTTAGGGCTGCTAACTATCATTTTAGTAGCAGAAACTTTTTTTTTTTAAACTTTTTCTTTTTCTTTTTTTTTTTCTTCTCCAAAGAGAGTGCTGTTGAGTGCTTAACTGAAGCAAGGATAGCAGAAACATGCTGTTTTACAAGACATTCATCCTGTCCCAGAGTGAACAAGTGATAAGGCCAAATGTAAGCTAGATTATCCTGATGGAAGAGCTGGAATTGTACCGACCAAAACAGTGCAATAGCCTGATTATTGCTTTTCAGTTTCAAATGTTTGTGTTTATTGAGGTTTTCTTTTAAGAAGATCTGGTTCAAAGTCAAGAATTCCTCATCATCGTCTAAATAAAAGCTAAAAGATGGAGAGGGAGTCACATGTAGCAGTTGACTGACCCTCTAATTGAGTGGCAAGTTCATTAATTTACTTTTGACGTCAGCAAAAAATGATTTTTTTTTATTGACAGACTGTGAAAATTATTGGTGGTGTTTGGAGAAGGCCTTGTTCATAGCATCCTTCAGCTGGCTGTGCTGCTGTGACTCTTGCAGGCCTCACACTCTACACAGTGTGTGCATTTTGAAGGGTTCTTGTGACCTCTGTGCCCCGAGTTCCTCTTAAAAAACACTAAATTCATAACTGAAGAACTAGAAAGTCATCTATCAGAATCTGTACTTTAAGAAAAGCTACATATGTGCAAAAACCATCTATGGAATCAGCAAGTAAATCCACTGGACATGTTAATCCCATGGTTCTATTTTTTTGTTTGTTTGTTTCAATTTCCCTTCATTTTTAAAATGGTTTTTTTAAACTTTTTCAGCGTTGTGCTTACAGATCCAAGTCCATCTGAGCAATTTGTATCTGGTATTTTTAGGACTTCCTCTGCCTCGGTCCATTCTGACCCAAAGCTAAGAATGATGTACCAATTTTTAAAAAGCTGAATCAGAGGAGGGGATAGTCATAAATCACATGATGCATCACATTCCCAGTGTGAGCAGACACTGGTCTAAATCCTTCTTTTGGAAGATGAGGCTGGTCTGTAGGCTCAGTGTGGGGTGACTGGGTGAGGCTGAAGGGCTGGAAACACACTAAAGGCCAGATGAGATGGTGCTTCTGCTATGACATGTAAAAATGTGCCAAGGTCCCTGGAAATCTGTGACTGCTCATCACTCCCAGATGTTTATAATGCCAGTCTGCTGGCAAAAGGCTCACCCTCTAGTTAGGCTGCATGTTTGAATAACAGTTTGTACTATGCCAGGGTGTCTAAGGAGGTGCTTTTCAACAGTGTAATTTGTGGGCTAATGTTTCTTTAAATTGTTACTGAGTGCAGCATCTTACATGACTGTACGCCTCAAAACAATTTCAAGTATGCAAAAATGTGCCCAGTTGCAATAGTGATGGCCATATTTATCTTTAAAGGATGATGAATCTGTTTTTTGTGGCTGAAAACACACAAATTCTGATGAAGTTGGGAAACACAATTCCTGATTTGGATACATTCTTGCTTTTTTGGGTTTTGTGTGGGTTTTTTTGTTTTGTGGGGTGGGTTTTTTTGCTTTGGTTTTTGTTGTTTTTTGTTTGTTGGTTTGGTTTGGTTTTTTGTGGGTTTTTTGTTGGTTTTTTGGAGGTGTTTTTTGTTTGTTTTTGTTTTTCCTTGTGGAGAGGCAAAATAATTTAACTGGTTTTTTTTTTAAGGGACAGAAATAAAGGTGTATTTCAGCCAGAAGCAGATCAGGTGCTACTTGCCAAAGGCCCAACAAGATAACCTTACACTGATAGTCAGGGCACCGTATCTGCACATTTTGTTGTACAAAGAGAGGTTTGTCTGCGAGCCTGATAACAATATAACATGTTGATTGACTTTTCACATAGGAGAGGGTGCCCCTTTCATGAGTGGCTTGGCTTTTACTAATGCCTTACTGCAGGTAAGCTGATAAGAGAGATTATGGGGATGTAATAAATGAGGCTGCTGGGCACAGCCCTGCTCAGCGTTGTGGGAGAGGGCTCTGGCCCTGGAGTGTGTCCCAGCTGTCCTGGCTGATGTGTGTGCCCAGCACTTGTGTCAGTGTGCCAGCACTCAGCTGTCACAAGTGTCACAGCACAGGGCTGGGCCATCCCCCTCCTGCCCCGTGCCTGCTGCAGCTCCTGTTCCCAGAAAATGCACTCAAGGCCAGCTTGGATGGGGGTCAGAGCAACCTGCTCTAGTGGAAGGTCACTGTCCCTGGCAAGTGTGGTAGAACTAAATGATCTTTAAGGTCCTTTTCAATGACAAAAGAAGAAAAGTTCACAGCACCAAGGTCCATCAACGACTATAAAAAAATGTTTGCCCAAAAAAAGCATCTAGGGGAAATTACAACTATGTCAATAGCTGAAGACACAACAAATGTTGGGCCAGGTGGCCTTGTCTCATTGAAAATACATAGGAGGAGGCCCTGGTCTCTCAGCTGTGGAATCTTGAACTGCTGTCCTTCCTCTAGCCCTGAAGATATCCAGGAGAACAGATGATGTGTCAGGTGGATCATGGAAACCCTCACTCACTGGAAACATTTTGGGTACAACTTTCAGAGCACTTTTTGAGCCCTATAGGGAAGAATGCTCAAATTCTCCAGGCTGCCTTAAAAAGCCTGACCTCTTGGTTCCCCTCTTCAAATTTGAACAAATGTGTTTGTTTTTGTGCAGGTAGTTATTGTGGCAATGACCTGGCAGTGTGAGTTGCAGCATCACATTGTGGAAGCAACCAGGAGCTCTGGGGAGCTGGTGTTTACTTAGATGTGGTTGAGTGAGAGTCTGCATGGCAGCATCTCCCTACCTGAGATCCAGCAGGTTCCTACATGCTGCAGACAGCAGCAATTGCATTTTGAAAATTAGTTTTTATGTCTTTCCATAAATATAAAGGTATGTGACTATGAATTAATCAAGCCTGATTAAATGAAGCTCTGAGTTAAAGTAGCTGGAAGATGCTGAGATCTGGACATAACCTGGATGGAGGAAGAGGCATTACTTGAGGTGAGGTTTTCAAAATTAAATCAATGGGCAGCCCATGCTGGACTTGTGCACAGACCTGACTATAGAGCCTGTTGCTGGCTGCTGTTGGTCTCCAGAAGAAAGAAACACAGACCTACCCAGAAAGCAGCTTCTTTTTCAGTCCTTGCCAAAAAGGTATTAGAAAGGGGAAGAAGGATGCTTCTCCAGAGAAACCTCCTAGGATCCTGGTGTTTTAATCCTCATTTCTTTCTGTCTTCTCACCCCTCGCTTTGCAAGTGACAATAGTGTGAATTTGGGTCTGGCCTGCAAATCACTCATCAGTCTGTGCATTACCAGGACAGGATCAATTACTGAGTCAACACTGCTCCATGTGCTCGAGAAACAGGGGATCCATCATCTGTCAGGCAGGAGCTCTCCTCGGCTGTTGTGCATTAGCCCTGAGCTGTGCACACACATCTGCTGGGGCTGACACCAGCAGTAACATGAACTGAACCAGGTGTGTTTGCCTGAGCACAGGCTCCCCTGATTCCCAGGTGTATCTCCAGCAGATCCCTGACCCCTGGTGCTGGGATGGATGAGCTGTGAGCTGGAGGAGGGATGTCCTCCTTCCCACGCAGTGGCTGCCACTGTACTGTGCTCTGCCTTCTCCCTCCACTCCTGCCCTGGGCCTTTCACAGCTCAAAGGAGAGCCCAGATGAATTTCTTATGGGAACAAATTTCAGGCAACCAAGTTGCTCTGGAGTCTGCCAGCTTTTCTGGGTCTCTGGGGCATCTTCCTTGGGGCAAAAGTGCCCTGCCTTCAAAATTTAATCTCCCCTCATGTTGCTTTTAGGGCCAGCCAGAAACTTTCTGATGGGAGACTTTGTGTTGCAAGCTGCCTCTGCTGGAACTGGGAGGCAGCGAAGCATGCTGGAGTTTTGGATGGGATTTTCTTGTTTTGGAATAAACTGAAACATCTCTCTCTGCTCCAGCAGCAGGGAAGTGAAGCAGCAGCAGCCTGAAGCACAAGGTAATGCTGTCTGCTTTCACTCCACAGCAACTTCTTGTCTAAAAGTCTGCTCGAAATTACATTTTTAATTATACCACAGGAAAAAACAAAACCAAAAAAACAAAATAATTGATTTGACTTCATTAGAGTTGTATGCCTGTTTAATTTTTTTTTATTTAAACAACAAAAAATTTGGACATATTTTGCTTTTGTTCTGCTTTGGAGCAGTAGCACATTCCCCTTCTTTTATGGGAATGGAAATCTGGCATGCTGACCAGCTTCTGTTGTTTCAGAAAGTGTCTTCAATGGTATTTGGGGCTCTCAATGACATCTTGCTGTCTGTTCCTGCTTTTCATTTGCTCTTTGCTTCCCGTGGGACCTGGGATGATGCTCTGCCCTTCCTTCCTTCAGGAGGCTGGGCCTGTGCCCAGCACAGAGCTTGAGTGTAAACCCACCAGCACCTTCCCTTTCCCACACCTTCCTTCCTTGGAGGGCCCTTTCTGTGTATCCCATCTCCAGGCAGGTGGGAGCTGGTGCCTGAAGCACTGCCTTGGGACTGAGTCTTTGCTGGGTGTTGAGGGACCCTGTGCACCACTGAGTGCCCACGATGCTGCTGCATCCCTTGGTGGCTCTGTGATGTGTGGGGAGTTTTCCACTGGCAGGTACTGCTGGCTGCTGAGCATCAGGTTTGGCAGCTGGAGAGATTGCCAGGGCATCTGTCACTGCCTCAGTTCAGTGCAGGAGTCCCAGCAGGATTTCTAAAATGTGAATTACGACTGCAATGTGAGACACATCCTTTTGCTTTGCTAGGTTTTTTTTTTTTTTCCTCCCTCCTTCCTGTTTGAATTCAGTTATCTTGAGTCTGTGTAAAATTGCTGGACTCTAAGCTGTTTTGCTTGTGTCTCATGGATACTGGAGACGCTTCCTGCATGGGGAGGCAGACATCTGCTCCAGCCTGTTTTTGGAGTTTTTTGTGTCAGACAGCCTGCAGTTGGCAGGTGGGAGCCGGTGGTTATTATCAGAATCTGAGTAATATCCTCTGTCTCCTTGATAACTCTCTGCTGGCTGCTCTGCAGCTTTGGTATGTTTGCCTGTCCTCTTCTGGTTCTCTGTAGATCATTCCAGTGAAAAGTAAATAAATAAAAAAAAAATGTTGTGTGCTCCCCAAAGCCATCACAGAACACAGCCTGTGCAGTATCTCTTCTCCTGTCCACATAAATCACTGCTAAAGCATGTGCAGAGAATGTGAAAGAATGCATTTATACCAAAGCACTCTCCTTTCCCATTCCCTATAACAGCAAACTTCCCCACTTGTGCTCCAGTGCCTGTTCTCAGGGAGCATCTGATGCACCATGTCCCTTCCTGACTCTTGTAGCTTTATTTAAGTGTGGGCTTTGGTGACATGTAGCTTTGCCCTGGACAGCTGGAGTCTGGCAGCTCTTGTGGGGATGGAAGTCCTGAATCTGCCCTCTCCAGGCATCTCCTTGCTGGTTTGCATTCCTTCCTTCCCACCCTTCCTTGGCTTAATTTACCCCAGAATCATCAGGGATGCTCTCCAGTCACTGCAGTTAGCAGAGCTGAATGTTTTTTCCTGGGCCTCAGACCAATCCCCCAAGTCTGGTGACCTTCTTGTCTCCAGTGAGTAAATACCAGCTGGTGGGTCAGGTTTTGATCCTGGAGGTTCAGCTGATATCTTTCTCTCTATTTGGTTTCTCTAAATGTTTTTTATGGCAGCCCTGAGCAGCTGAAGGCAGCAGAGGTGGTACAGCACCATGGGCAGAGTGGGTCTGGTGCAACCTGGAGTTCCCAGCTGTAAATATTTGCACACTAATATTCAGTGTAAATAATTGCACTGGACTTGGCCCTCGGGTTCCTGTGGACTTCAGCACCAGCTTGTGTCTCTTGTTGATACTTAAGTGTCTGCTGGGCCAGACACCTAATATTATTAGCAGACACTAAATAGGTCTCTCTTATTTAGTGGCCTTAATTTATTAAATCAGGCAAAAGTGCTCTAGGAAGAGGAGTGCTGGAAAAGGGAGCAGAGCAAGCTATGAGTTTCTAATTTGCTGGATCAGGCCCCTGGAGATCCATGTGATCTGGTGCACTAGAGGCAGTGCTATTGCAGTGACTCATAAACAGATGTGCCCAATTTACATTGCAGCTTAATACCTTTGTTTTAAAAAAAAAATTGGCCTTTTTAAAAAGACAAATGTGTTAATGCAGATGTTTCCAGTAAAACAAATACTTGTGTGATTTACAAACAACTTCCTACTGCCAGAACTCATCAGAAAATGTGGAAAAAAGAAAAATGGTTCTGTGTACCCAAAAAAAAATCCAAAATAAGGACATAGCAAGGCAGTATTGCTACACCCTGAACAAAAATTACTCCTGTGCTTGGGTTGGAAAGCAAGAGCTTAGAGCCTGATTTCAGTTGCTTACAACTAAGGTTCACCCTGACAGTTGTATAAATTAAGGAGCAGAAACCTGTCTGTAAAAATACTTAACCAGCTCCTGTTATGTAGGATACAGGGT
The DNA here is from genome assembly GCA_037834095.1 of Argya squamiceps. Taxonomy (NCBI): domain Eukaryota; kingdom Metazoa; phylum Chordata; class Aves; order Passeriformes; family Leiothrichidae; genus Argya; species Argya squamiceps. The sequence goes on from JBBMKD010000194.1 coordinate 7,306,804, forward strand.
AACTGGGACCACTATGTGGGATTGCCTGGAGGCTCCTAAATCCCCTCCATCCCACTGAAGCCTACCCTGGGGGCCTGGATGGCTGCAGGATGGCACTAACCCTAAAGCAGAGCTAACAGATAAGAGTCCCTGGAGCAAGCCCTGCTTTGAGGCATCCCTCACTGGACATCTCCCCACAGCACAGGGGGATATTGTCTCTGCCTCTGCTTGACCTGCAGCTCAGGTGTGCCTGTTCACCTGCTCCTCCCAGTTTTTGGGAGGGTAAAGGCAGGTGTGCACTAAGAAACTCCTGTTGTTTCTGGTCTCTCTGAATTTGCTTCCTGCCCAGCTCCTGCTTGCCCTGCAAGCCCAGCACTCCTGTTACAATTTGACACCCCATGTGGTCTTAATGTATTTCCCAGGCCACAACTCCAGCACAGCCACCACTCTTTGTTAGCTGCAGGGGCTGGCAATCCCCCTTTGCCTTCCAGCTCTCTGCAGCACAGGTATCATATTTTTTTAATGCACTTGTCACCTATTTTATCCAGGCATTTGTTGCAGAAGAAGCAGTGACAGCAGATGTTTGTGGGTTGGCAGGCTGCTCCTCTAAATCCATTGTGAGTGCCCTGGGAAAATGGCTTGTCCAGCTTCCAAGAGGACACAAAATCGTCCCGGCAGATGGAAAGATGGGGAGGCATCCAGCAAGCCTGAATGGAGCAAAAGAGGCGAATCAGGAGGCAGAGAGGGTTTTGTTTCTTTACTAGAGCATTGCAGGAGAGTGACCAAGGCCATGTCATATGTGTGGATTTATTCCAGTGGAAGATATCACCTCAGCAAGTGCTGCAGTGAGGATGGTTTCTGGAGCATTTTGGAGCACCCCTAATGTTGGGGTGCCTGCCCATTGATCTGCTTTCCCTGGGTCTGCTGGGGATGCCTCCTGCAGCTGGAGAAGCTGGGAGGATGGGGCTGGAGGATGTCTCACCCAGGAATGGGTCACACACAGCAGCCCAGCAGCACACAAGGAAGCAACAAGGATGATGTTGCACCTTGGCACTGGATGTTCCATCAGGGATGTCCAGTTCATTATTAGGAAAAATGACTGCTAATGTCAGAGACTCTTGAGGAGTCCTTAGAAATAGGGATTGAGCAGATGCCCTGAAGGGTGGCTGTGGGATGGGGCTGCCCCTTGCCCTCCCAGCTCCCTGGTGTGTCAGCTTCCCATGCCTTGCCATAAAGAGTTATTCAGAACTGAACCTCAAACAGCTGCCTTCTCAGGGGGACCTGCTGGGACGTGTCCAGAGGAATTAGAAATATCCTGGGGGGAGGATTCTGCTGCTTCAGGGTGGCTCAGGGCACTCAGAGGTGCTTTCCTCAACTCTCCTGTCAGTGTTCCTGAAACCTCATCACAACCTCGGCTCAGTTTTAGCCATTAGTGAATGAGGCTTGTGCTTGGCTCTCAGGGACCAGAAGGTTTCAGTGCTTAATTAATTTCTTCAAAGTGGAGGGTGTAATTAATGCCTATGGTGTGCTTTGAGACCCTTGGGCAGTGTGAAATCTGGTTTGGTCTATGAAAATCATCACTGGCCAGCACCACGTGCCAGGCACAACCATCTCAGTGTGGCCACTCATCCTGTCACCATGTCTGGGGGTCTTTTGGTCTCCTGGTGCTGTCTTGTGGAGAGCCATGAGCAGATGTAGCCCAAAACATCTTATTTCCCCTCCATGCTGAAAGTCCCCAGTCAGTGCAAATTGTCCTGGGGGCAGGGAGCCAAATGGGAAAAAAAAGTCCCTTACTCCTTAAAAAGGAGGCTTCTCTGTCTCCTCCCCTGCTATGCCCACACAGGCTTTTGTGATTTGTTCCTGAATTCCCTTTGTGTTTTAGCAATTTCTTCAAAGAGGGAAAATTATCACTAGTTGCTTCATGCTGGTTTTAGAATAAACCATCTTTCAAAGTCTCGGCAAACTGGGTTAAAATTTTATGTATTTTGGCAGCTTAGGAAAGCTAGGCAAATTCCCTTCCTGATATCTATAAAGCTATTTTTTTTTTCTTACTCTCAGCATTGTTTTTGTGGGTGTTAAACGTGAACATAAAGGAGAGTGCAACAGATTGCAGGTATGTCGAGTTTCAGCACAATCAACTGCCGCTATTTAAAGAAGATGCTCTTAACCAAGTCTTTAAAATTCCCTCCTCATTTATCAATTTTCAGGTGTACAACTGCACAGAATTGCTCCCTGTCCCACCCCCTCGTGACACCCATTACTCACGCCCTGGGTGATCCACAAGACACTTTACACCACCAAGCATTAACAGAAATAAATTAACACTTTAAAAGTGTAAATGTTGTATTTCATAGGAGTCAGGCAGGATATTTGGAAGGGAAAGAAATGTAAATGGAATGAAATTCTTAAGCAAGATTATTGATATGACAGGACTAAAGAGCTTGGGATTCTGTGAAAAGTGCCTCTTTTCATCCCTCTAATAAGTCCATTACTTGCACTCGGGAATATTTTAAGGTCCTTTCATGCTGAATCTGGAGTTGAGCATGCTTTGCATTTCAAGCTTTGTCTATGAATCAGTAGAAGCCAAAGTTATTTCTGCTTTAAAATAACAGGAGCAGGGAACAGCTAATCTCTTTTCATTCTGAGTCCTTACATTATTTTACTGGACAGAGTTTGTGTTGGCTACAAAACAGGGCATTCACAAAATCTATGAGAAGGAATTTAGTCTAAGAATGAAGCCTAGATTGCAGTATGCATAAAGACTCCTTTTCCTAAGGCCATTAAGAAATTCCAAATCTGAGCTATTTTGAACAGTGACATTAAATTAGCCTTGCTAATTCCAGTAATTCAAGCCGATAGCAAAGTTTACAAATCTACTAGATGAGGCCTTCCCATAATTACAATCTCAAGGTGCTTTTCAGCTAAGGTGAGTTGGCACAAAGAAAAAAGATAAATAAATAAAAGGGGGAAAAATGCTCTTTCTGTTCTGGCTTTTGAGATGAATATCTCTAAAGAACAGTTAAGCGGCTGTATTGCATCAATAAGACATCCCCTGTCCTGGACTGGCAAGTTCATTTTGCCTCTAATGTGCAAGTGGAACACAGAGGAGAGACTGGATTTTTTCCCTCCTTTGTTTTTCCTGTTGTCTCTTTACAAAGGAGAATTCCTACTGCTGGTGCTTGTAGTTCAGTTTTTAGTTGTTTATTTACAGGTGGTAATTCTTCCTGGGAAAAAAAAAAAAACAACAGTGTGACTGGTTACCCTCTTTTGTGGGCAGAAAAAAAACCAAACCCCAACCTTTGGAGGATAAATCCAGGTTAGAGCAGGTGGAACAATGATACAAAGGTGCAGCCTAATTATCCCTTTGTACAAAGATGTTGATTTGCAGGTGCCAAAACAGCTAAATATTCCCAGTATGATAGAAAAGTTTTGAGAATACGTTTTCAAAGCCGTAAGGCACAAAAACATGAAACAAATAAAACTGAGTGCATTATTTAAAAGGGTGTTAATTTTATTAGAACCAAGCTGAGGTAACATAAGGGCGAACCTAAGTATTCACATCAGCACTTAATTCAGGCTGCAATGTTCATAAAATGTCCTTTTGATCAAGCTGTGAGTGTTTTGATCCTTATTCTATGAGCATCATTCAAAGTGACCTAACTGTAGCTCCAAACAGGCATCTGCAGCTGCAGAAGTCCTTGAGCAATAACAGGTCAGGAACTTGAATGTGTGCTCTGCCGGGAATGCTAATATTGCAATCTCTTTTTGTTGTTGTTGTTGTTCCAAATAAGAAGGAAAGGACAAAAACTCTCACGAAATAAAAATTCCCAAAAGAAAATTGTCCTCCCATCATCAACTTGGATACACAAATCAAAATATTAAACAAAATGACAATTTTAATCTATCAGAATAATAATGGCATGGCTGCTAAATAATTTTATATCATCTCCACATGGGTGTTTGACCTTTCTCTTCTTGGTAGTATTGTCATCACTGGCACATTGGTGGTTTTTAGAAGACCTGATTTAAGAGGATGTTTTTCTGATGGGCACCCACAGGATTGGGTGCAAGTCCTGCAGCTCACAAAACCATGGCAGCACATTGCACAACCACATGGTGCCTGTTTGGAGTAGGGATGGACCAAAACTCTTGCAGGAACCTGGCAGTTGTCCCCTCCTCTCCCTGTTGCAGGCAGGTTTCCTACCACTGGTGCACTCTGTCCACAGGCTCAGGTACATGCAGCAGATTGTGTCCCAAAATTCTGCTTATGGCAAAATCAGGTAGAAACAGCTCTGCTGTTTTTAGGGGCTGGAAGGAGCTGCTTTTGCTCCTCAAGGTTGGGATGATGATGGGAAGGAGTGAGGTGGGGTGGGGGGTACAAGCAAGACTCTTTTTCTGAGGCAGTGAAGAAATGGGGGAGGCAGAAGTGCAATTCTTGATTTCCAGGAAACTCCTTATCTCTAATCTCTGTAAGCCATTTTAGAGAGGATTTTGTGATTTTGAAGGGATTTACAAACTGGATTATATAGCCTTTTTATTTTGATTTTCCACTGTGATTGTGATGTTCACAAGAGAGAGCCCTGATTGCTTCAGATAGGATGGAGAAGGAGGCATTTGTGGGCTTGGACCTTGAAGCCTTATTGAGTTGTCACCTCCTTGTTTCACTGCTTGCTGGGTCAATGAAGGTGTCACCAGAACAATTTGGATTGTCCCACATGTGCCCTTGTCCCTGGCACCTTCTTGTGGCTCTACAAGCTGACCCAGGGAGATGCCAGGCATAAGCCCAGGGCCAATCCCCTCCTTCCCTTGCTCCCTCCTTCTGGAATGGGAGCAGTCAAGGTGATCTCCTTGATCTCCAGCATGGTCCCAAGCATGACAGGGAGGCTCTGGGCCCCAGGAAAGTGTAAATGATGGCAGAGGTCCAGCACAGCCTGAGCACTGCAGCCACAGTGTCCTGGTGCTCAGCAGGGGTGACACTGGGATTCCCATTGTCACCACCATTCAGATCCAGCTTTCAGCACCATCATTCCACCAGTGCTTTGGGGTCAGGGTTTGCCCTTGGCCTGGGAGGGAGGCAGGGAGCAGAAATCAGCCAGGGTTTGTGTCAGATGTTGAGGCACCTAGTGAGCAGCTGGGTTTAATTTGGGTCTTTCTCCGCAGCCATGCAGTGCAAAGCCAGGTCCTGATTTCAGACTACAGAGCCTGTTCCTGGGGCTGCTTCCAGTGCAGGGAACATGTCCTGAAGCTGTTAAAACATTCCAGCCTACGAATCCAAACCTTCTTCTGTATAAAGTGGAAAAGTTGGGTATGGTGAAGTTTCCCAGGACCTTCTGCATTACCTCATTTTTAGAGGCTGAAGTCACTTTAATGTTGTTTTAATGCAGGTCCAGCTTTTATTTTATTATTATTATTATTATTATTTGTTTATTTATGCAGGTTAACACAATGAAAAAAGCCAGGCAATGCTGTTGCCACTTGGCTTCCTTCCCTTGGCAGCTCTCTCACCTCAGCTCCTGCTCTATGCAAACATTCCCCTGGCATGGATGGGGGGACCTTGCTGTCCATCCATGCTGGTGATCCTAGGCAGTGTCAGAGCACAAAACCTCAGGAAGTTTCTCCAGGAGCAGAGGCAGGCTGAGCAGAGGAGCAGGTAGTATCACCATGCCAAAGCCTACCTGCCAGCACTGCTGTGGGCTGAGCAGGTATGTCCATGCACAACCCAAATTCCTGGGTTTTGACCTGAAATCTCACTTGAGATATTTCCCTTAGCATCATGAGTTGTTGTAGCCTGGGGGATGTCCAGGGGTTTTGCACTGAGTGTAGACATTGCACAAAGTCCTTGTCCCTTCTGATTGAAGAGGCACATTCTGGGTTGCCTACTTGAAGCAGGAATGCCACAACCCCCTGGCCTCTGTGTCCTGGGCACTTTCAGGTCTGGTTTCCACACACAGTGAGTCACTAAAGAAGGTGTCAGATGTTCCTGGGTGCCATAACACCACCATGAGTTTTCTAATCAAGCATTGAGAAATATCCTTCTGCCTTGAGGGCTGCTTTTAGTGGGTAACATCTGGAAGGCAGCAACCATTGCATTTTCCTTAGGATTGCGTTTTGTCAGGTCTTGCTAATACCTGAATGTCCTGAGCTTAGAGAGTTGAAGGCCAGTATATAGCAAGAAAGAGTTTCCTCTCCTGGTCATATCCAAGAGCTTTTGGGGAAGAAAACATGAAGGAGAAAATTTCAGTTAGATGGGAGTGTGTTGTTTTCAGTCATTAGAGGGAATATGAAGCATTTACTTTTGCTCTGCTGTCACTGGGAACCTTACTTCCCAAAATCAAAACTGCATGGAGATGTCTCAGGTGACAGCAGAGTGATCAGAAGGGACCTCTTTGGGATTTAGATCTTGAAGGTCTCCAAGCAGGAAGAAGATGTCTCAACATCTGGATGGGCCAAGGTACTGGGGGATCTGCAGGACCATTGCTTGATCCAGTCCTGTATTGCTACCACTTAAATAATTTCACTTCTATTCATACTCTTCTGTTTCCAGCTATTCCTCTTTTTATTTGTTGACTCCTGTCTTTGTAGATGTTTTTGGCTGTACATGTTTAGCTCCCTATTTTTCAGTGCTATTCTTCTAAGCTCCTTTAGGTAGCAGCTCTTCTTCTGGACTGTACATCTGGATATCAGACCAGGGTAATGCTGCTTCATCAGCAAAGTACAAGGACTCTGGCACTTCCAATTAATAATGCTAATGAGATTTGTTAATTTTTAATAGATTACATGAGTGCATTTTGCTAAACACGTTTTTGTGGCTCCACTCCATGAGTGCAGTTCAGAAACTCTTTCACGCTCTGCCAAGGGGAAAACGAGGAATGCAATTGCAGATGCCACATTCACTTCAGGGTAGATCTAGGAAAAAACAAGGAGCAAAGAAGAATGTAACAGGTACATTTTCAAAGTAAACATAGGCCCTTAGGCCCATAGGTCCTAAATTATGGCCTTTCCTTGTCACCAGCCTCTGGCCAAGGTCAGGGGAAGAGCAATTGCTGGAATTGGGATCATGGTGCAGCCCCTCTGCCTGTACACTGTGTTGGGTTTTGAGGGTGTTTTGTCCCTTCACCCCATCAAAAGCTTGCAGACATGTGTGGAGAGACTTTTGTGGTAGTACTGGAGGTTGAGGAGTCAGGGGGTGCATACTGGCTGCCTTTCAGAGATCATTGCCTCCTGTACCCCAAACATCACCTGGTTACACACCTGGTGTGGGACTGAGATGGAGCTTCCTCACATCTGGATCTCCCCAAATCAATTTAATGCTGCTTTCCAGAGAGCAACTGGAAAGGGGGAGCTTCCTCCCCATCAGTCCTGGGTTTGGGGAACTTCCTTCCCTGTCAGTCCTGGGTTTGTGGTGGTCTCTGGGTCGCTGGTGAACACGTGCTGCAGGCCATAGGCCATTGGTGGCACACCAGCAGCCGAGAGGCGGCAAACAGGCACGTGGGGGAAAAATCTTGGTTTGCAAAGCAGCAATCCCAAACCTGATTCCTTTGGGTTTCTGCCCAGGAAGTTGGTTTTACCCGTTGCTGCTGATCCATGCCAGTCTCTCTAGGCCATGTTGCCGACGGCGGCAGGGTGATGTTAGGCTGGATTTTTTCTTCTTTTTTTTTTTCCAAATCCGTATTGCCAAGAGCCGCACCTCCTAAATTGCTGTGGAGGAGGTGGAAAAGCAGAGGCACAAGACCATGCACATGCTGCACATCCATCTCAGTGATGTGTGCCAACAAAAGCACCATGGCCAGCCCTGGCTCAGCGCTTTAATTAAACACCGGCGCGGCCGCACCTACGGCTGGGCTGTTGCAGCTCGTTGTGCAAGAAGACAACTGGCAAACCTGTTGGTGCTCCAGGATTTTAATGGTAATAAGCCAGAGGGCGAAACCTCCCTGATGAGATGAAACCATGCTTGGCTAGATGTTTGGATGAGTTTAAGGTGTTTTGGAGAAGCAGAATGTTGGGAATCTTGGCTGTGTCCATGCAGTTGTGTCTGTTGGTGCCATGTAACCCCAAGGGATGGTTTCAGGTGTTGTCTTTGGGGAGGCAGAGGTATGTTTGTAATATGAGCTGTTTGCATGAGAAAACCAGGTAACTGCAGGCTGAGGTGAGCAGAGGTTTTGGTGTTCCAACAGGAAACATTTGGGATGAAATTGGACTGTTCTTCTACATTTCAGGTGCAAACACCTGTGAGAGTGAAATGGTTGGTACTGTACAGAAGGAGAGATTTGGGAGCCAAGGTCAGGCAGACTGGTCTGTGGAATAGGCTCTTATGCTTCACCTTGTAATGAGTCAACAGTTTGGGCTTGACTCAAACATTTCTCCCTTTAAGAAATCCTGTCCTGTTTTGAGACAGCCAGTCTACTGCATCTATTGGCAACTTCTTCCAAGTTACTTGATGCTTAAAAAAATTAAACAAAGCAACACACTCTGGAGATTGTTGTTTTCAGTGGCAGTGGTAGCATGTGCCTTCCTAAGAAAAACAGTCCTGAAGGAAAGATGCAGGCAGATGCTGACAGATGTAGAAGCTTGCTAAGCTGCCCTACCTGTCTGTGACATTTCTGCTTGATGTGTTTTATGCTCACTGGAAACGTGATCCATTCCCTTCACTCCATTCCCTCAGTGTTTCCATCATCTGCAAAGCAGGGCCATCCCCACAGCAGCTCTGTTAGGCTTAATGGTTTCACCTGTGTCGGGATCCCCTCACACCCATCACGGCTGCTCGAGGCACTGGCAGAGCTGTCAAGTGCCAGGGGCAGGCAGTTTTCATGCCTGGCCATCCCTTATGGCTCTGTTACTATATTGGGTCCATTGCTGGAACCATCTGCTGGGGCAGGCTTGGCAAGCAGGCAGCCCAGATGCCTGGCTGGGAGATGACATTCCCTGGCTCTGGGCTCTGGGCAGCAGCTGAGCCAGCCTGAGGCAGCAGGGCTCTTGGACGTCATTTGCCAGACATTTGCTAGCAGTTCTTTGCTTAAGGCCATGCTGTCCTTTTTGGGGTGAAAAGGGGTGTTTTGATGGGCAGTGTTGGATTTGCCAGAGGAAAGCCTTTGTGCCAATACTCTTCCTCCTGGCTCCTGCTGTGCCAGCTGCCGTGGGACATTTTATCCCAACTCAAACCCAACTTCCTCCCAGCCCAGCTACATTTTGTAGCTGTCCCCAAAGCCGGTGTGGTTCAGCAAGAAGAGCTTTCCAATGATTCCTGCTCGTGCAGAGTCAGTATGCCCAACTCCAGCCCTAATCCATGGGAAAATGCCTCTGCTTTATCCTGTGGATGCGGAGAGTGCGCGTCGTAGGGCTGGCGCCAGGTTTTGTCCTCCACGCTGCGAGGCCATTGAGGCTGCTGCCGTCCTGGGAGCACAGCACAGCAGCTTTGTGTTAGAGGGGCTTTGGTTACAAAAGATGCTTCCGGAGGGACCGGCTTGTGTGCGGCTGGAGACCTTTCACCAGCTGTGTGAGGATTCCGGGAATCGGCACGGCACGCTCGCCTTGCGTGAGGACGGAGGGGGGGGAGGAAAAAAAAAAGCAGAGCTAATGATTGACTGTTATTTTAAAGGGATTATCTAATCCGTGGCCCAGAGGACAAGAGGGACCAAAATGAGTGAAGATTGAATTTGTAATTAGTGCAGATTGTTGGCAATGCCCCCTGGATTCTGATTATAAACAGAAACAGATTTTTCTAGTTTCCTGCCCTCCCCTGAAAGTCTTTGCAGGCCAAAGGGCCCCTTTGTACTGAGAAACTGATGCCAATGAGTTGGGTGATCAGAGCTGGAGTGGTGGAGATGTTTAATGCAGAAGGTGCCTGGGTAGAGGGGGGGCAGAGGAGTAGCTTCTCTCAGGCTATTTTGCAGCACAAAGGCAAAGTTTTGGGTGGAAGTCCCCAAAATGGAGTATGTGGAAGGCTATTTTCTGTTACCCCACCAGCCGTCCTGCAGCTCCATCCCTAATGCTGAGGCTCTGTCACTCTGGGGGGCTGTGAGAGCAGAGGCACAGGGATATGGAGGTGACCTGGTCTAACCAGGGATTCTAACAGAAGCTGGGAATCATAATGGAGCCCTCTCAAGAACTACCTGGTTAGGAACATTTGCTAATTTGGATCCCTAATTTTGAAATATGTTTAATATCAATAATATAAGCAGTGGGCAGAAACTGATGCACAGGAAACTCCATCTGAATATGAGGAAGAACTTCTTTCCTGTTCAGTGACTGAGCACTGGAGCAGGTTGCCCAGAAAGGGTATGGAGTCTCCCTCACTGGAGATATTCAAGAAATGTCTGGACTCAATCCTGTGCCATTTGCTCTGGGATAACCCTACTTGAGCAGGGAACTCGGACCAGATGACTCACTGTGATCCCTTCCAACCTTACCAATTCTGTGATTCTGTGATGTATATTTTTTAACGTTTTATTGCCAGATCATCTGGCTGAGGTCTGTTAGAGGCTCATACTTTTTATTTTCTTTTCCTCTGATGTAGCAAAGGTTATTAGAAGTTAAGTGAAAGGGATTTGCAAGGGTTACAGATCCATTATTAACAAAAAATAAAAGATGTTTGGCTAAATCCATCACGCCTAAAAATACAGTTGGGCACAAATAAGGAGTGGGATACAATGGAAGGAACAGTGAAAACAAACGGCACACCCAAGCACTAAACTTCTGAAGCAATTAAACAAGGTGAGGAAAATAGCACTCTAATCTCTGATGCCAAAAGGGTTTCTGTTCCCTTCTCTTTAATTTGGCCAGAAGGGAATAGCAAGGTGATCACCATCCCCATTTGGGCGAAATGCAGTGATTTTAAAAAATTACCCTTACTCAAGTTGAGGTGAAATCCCGGAATTTGAGAATTTCCCACGCGAAGAATATGTTTGGAACACTCATTTTGGTACGTCCTGGCTGAACATTTCCAACGGGATTCAGCTGCTGCATTGAGACCGCGCAGGAACTCGAGTCTCATAAATTACATCCCAGAACAAGACTGTAAATGGGGCCATCAAAACCCTTTGTGCTGTTAAGGACCTTGCTGAAACACTCTTTTGTTTCAAATTTCTTTTCTAGAGAGAAGGCAAGAGTAGTCACTCAGTTCCTGGGGGCTTTTTTAGTTTTGCTAGGATGTCCAGTAAGAGAATATTCCTCCCCAAATACTCTCACAATCACTGGTCTGGGAGCATGTGGGTGCCTGATAATATTGTGATCCCACAGAGCATCTTTTAGGTTTCAGGAGCCTTTGTAATGTGTGGAAATACCTTCCAAAACACACTAGGGCAGGTTGTGATTCAGCATTGTGCTAGCTGAGGAGTCTTGTGTCAAACAACCAACTGTGAAATAATCTGCTGTGATTTTATTAACTCCAAATCCCTTCACTTGTTTTCCAGAAATGAGCTTGGTAAAATAAGGTGGTGCAGGCAGGCTGCTCCCAAACTGCCCTGAAGCTGCAGCATGCCTCCTGCCAGAGGGACTTGTTCTTTCTGTGCTTGGAAAGTCTCCCAGCACATCCCTTTCAAGGTGGCGCCTTTCTCCCCCTGCTCTTCCCGTGGGTGTGCAGCGCCAGAGGACAGCAGCATATCTATATTATTTAGAAAAAAAAAGCAGGAAAATTGTGGTAAAGAGGAATTGCAGTATTTATGGGAACCTACTGGAGAATTCAGTTTGCCAGGAGGGCTCTGCTTGCACCTGGCCCTCTGTGTGTATGGATAACTGCTCCCTTTGAGCCATTTCTGACCCTCTTTGATGGCTTGGGATGACTCACTTGTCACGCTAACGGCGTTCTGCTTTTGTTTTGCAATGTTTGGGTATTTTTTGATTAAGAAATACTGCCTGTTTGCCTTGGCAGCGGTGTTCATTGGATTGATGTGGCATTTTTTAGATAGAGTGTTTATTCAGTCTCTTGGATTCTTTCTCAGGGGTGGGGTGGGATGATCCAAACCTTTCCAACATACTAGTGATCCAGGAGGCTTGTAAAAGGCTTGAGCCATGGTCTTTTCTAATGGAAACCACCAGTTTCCTCCAACTCCAAAGGTCAGGCTCTGAGGGTAAGACAAACAGGCTTAACTGATTCCCATTTGGGTGAGAAAGCTGGACCCCAGAAGGAGATGGCAGCAGCACAAGCAGGGGAGCAAGAGCCCCACTGCCTTGAGACGAGCATGGGTGCACCCACTCAACCCAGCTGATTGACAGGTTCAAATTGACAGGTAGTCTTGCTAATGGCATCTTAAAACACCTTTTTCTGTTTCTTCTTGGCCCTGAGATTTGCTGCTGTTCTGTCTTTCCATATTGTCTGTTTGGACTTTATTCTTTCTAACCCAGCAAGACAAGGGTGACTGTGAGTTGCTGCTCAGCAGGTCCCTCGCAGCCAGTGATGGGTTGCCACAAGCTTTTCCCTCTGTTAATGTCAAACTCCTCTGCCAGGACTATCAAAATTTTATACTGGATGTTTTCCTGGATTGAAAGCCACATGTGCTTCATCTCAAAATCTCCATGTTGCAACACCAGCATGCCCAGGGTGCATGATCCACTCACATTCCTTCCTTTGATGAGGCAGACCAGGGATGGGATGTGTTCTCAGTGCTGTAAGAAGCATATTTTGCACACTCTTACATAAGATTGCAGGAATGCAGAGCTCCTCAGGTCCTACAGCCAGGAGGCTTTGGTGAGCAAGGCCTTCTGCTGACTCTGGGTTTGGGGAAGTGTTAAGTGCTCACCAGGATTTCCTCACTCTTGCATGCACATCCTTGTTGTGCCTGGGGAACAGACACAATTTGCATTGCTAAAAATCACCTCCAAAGCTCAGCTGGTTTTCTTTGGGAGTAGCTCTCCAGTAAGGCACATCCCTTACCTCTTTTGTTTTCTTACTGGAGCACCTCACAGTTGTGATTCTTTGGTCTCTCTGAGCATAAGACTTGGTGTAGGGTACAGAGACTGGTGGGTGCAGGACTGACAAGATGTTTGCTAAGCTCTTCTGACCCATCAAGCCCTGTGATGCCTTTGGCTGCACCCAGACCCAGCTGCCCTCAGCAGGGCTGCCCCCAGAACCCCAGTTTTTGGGGGGGACTGGTTATGCTGTGCATCAGAATGTTGACACACACCACCTGTTACTGATCACCTTTCTCCTTCTGCTTTCAGAGCTGGCCTATGACCTGGATATGGATGACATCTCTGCAAATAAGCAGCTTCTGAATCAGCAAAGCAAAGATGGTGCTGCAGTCCCCAGCAGCAACCCTGGGAGTGCAGCCACCCACCCCAGTCCTGCTGCTGCCATCGCCCTGGTCCTCCCCCTGCTGCTGGGCCACCAGCCATGAGCAGTGCTGGTGGCATCACTCCATGTCTCTCCATGTCTTTTTTTTCAGTGAGGAAGATATTTGGAACCTCTTCTGAAATATATGCATATTTCCAAAAACAGGACAAATGACCTGAGTCAGTTTCTCCAGACTCTTCACAGAAAAAAACCCCAAATTAAAAATTGGTTCATGGCAAACGAGTAAATATCTAACAGTGCTTTTTAAAGATAATCCTGTTTTATATAAGCAGGTTCATATTAAATTGTGTTCCTCGCAGTTTTTGAACACTGAGGTCTCCCTTGCTGTTAAGGTGAAGACCATATTTCATTTTGAGTTGTTCGAACATGCATGGGGTACAGAACACCTATGGTTTATGAAATACTCTCAGCAAATGTCATACCCCTGATCCTAGTTGACTTAATACAGATTTTTTTGTGTAGCTTGAGCAGTTTTTGTACTTACTCCAAATTCAAGTCTCACCCCTGGGAATCTGGTCAGGACATAACAGAGCATGAGAAGACAGGGGAGAGAGAAGATCAGACAGGGGGAAAGATGCTGTGGAAGAGAACCAGTCATGCCCTGGGATTGTGGTGGAGATATGCTCCCCTGGGCACAAAACCCACTTGCATCATGGCAAGTTGCAGGTGATTTTACTGCTCACCTCCCAGCCTGAAGCCCTTCAGTGCAGGTGGCTGATCACCACCACTATCCCTGTGGCATGTGCAACAACCTGGTTTCATTCTTCAGAAGTGAAGCACCTCCTTTCCCATGGGAAACCTGCAAACACAGCTCCAGCCAAAGGACAGACAAATGGGGATATACACACTGTGCTTTGCAGGGTGAACAATGGCTGTCCAATGTGTTGTGCTGTGAAACGGAAAAAAAAAAAAAGGATTTACAGGAGCCTGAGGCAGATGAGACTCTTACTCATGTGTTTCTTTGCATGTTCCTTACGTAAGCTATCACTAAAATAAAGATTGGTTGCTCTATAAGTGGTGCCCTGGATGTGTGTGTGACCATGTTCTACTGGGGTGGGAAGCCTGAGAACACCAACTGTGCCCAGCTCAGGGACACCAGGGAAAGACTTGGCTTGGTCTGATTAAATGACTGGGCTGGGTTGGGTTTGGTTTCTGGCCAAGATGGTTGCATATTTCTGTTTAAGGACTGCTATTACTAGAGTGTTTATATCTGCAGTATCTTAAGCTGCAGCATGTTCACGTACGTGTGCATACACCCCCTCACACACACGTGCATGCCTCACATATTTGTGTGCATCAGTCCTCTTTTACAGCAGCTTTATGTTTAGGAGAAAGTAGATAATTCTAAACCATGCAGTCAGAAGGTTTGGAGAGTGGAAGCTTTACCCAGTCTGAGTGGTGGGGCTGACCTGTCTGATTTGAAGGAATTGTGTGAAGTGCTTTGGGTTTGTGGCAGGAGAGATAATCGTTCCTCCACTCCTCTGCATGGAGATGGTAACTCCCAGTTCACCACTCGTGATGCAAAGGAGCAGGTCTGGGCTAACCCATGGCATGACCTGATGGGTAATTGTTAGAGACCTGTCCTCTGGGTTGCAGAATCCTCATGTCCCATCCACACCAGAGTGAGTGCTGGGGGTGTTGGGGCAGTGCTGGTGACATCTGGTGTTCCTCCAAGGGCTGATTTTTTCCATCCATGGAAAAAATCATGTGGTTTTACATTTTGCATGTTTTTGTATTTTATATTTAACACATCCACAAACCAAACTGCAATCCTCTCTGTCTCTTGGGACTGTGCTTTGACCCCTGGGTCAGAGGGGTCCTGGTGCATGGGGCGGTGCAAAGGAGAGCTAATGGTGGTGCTGGCAGAGGCATTTCTTCACCTTCCTGCTGCTCAGCTCTTGTTCTGGCCCAGCTCTTTGCATCATCCCAGCTCTCTGTGCTGCAGCTGGCTGAGCCCATGAGCCTCTGCTCCACCAAAGGGAATATTTTATTAGCGCCACTTGAATTTGAATTGCTTCTCCCCTTCTGATCATTTTCCTTTCATCCCCTGGGAGAGCTGGGGGTGGAAGTGGGCTGCTGGGTTTGTTCAGAGATGATGTGCTGCCTCTGCCTCGCCAGGTATCGCTGGTACCAGTGCAGGGACATCATCTCCTCTCATAATATCTCAGAAATATTCTGTGTGCTGCTGCTTCCTTAGATAAGCAGCAGGACGGGAGGGTGGCAGCAATTTTTCGGTACAAGTCCAATGTTTTCTCTCTGAGGAGCTGGCTGTGCCTGGCTGTGTCTCACAAAGCCTGATGGGTTCTCCCACTTGATTCACCACAGCACGATGCTGATGCTTCTCAGCAGAAGATCCCTCTGAGGCACGCTGAATCTGGTTTCCCTTCGCTGTTTACCAAAGCTATGCTTGCTGGAGACTTTGTTATGATCAGAGATCATAAAAAATAGCCTTTGAGCCCACTACCTGCCAAGTTTCTAAAATTACAGATTATGACTTGAAAAAGCAGCTGTTGAATTTTCCCCTGCCCTGTGTTTGTGCACGTGTTTTAACTGGGAGTTTGCAAGGAATGCCCTGGCCACCGAGGTGGAATAGAGCTGATGTTGAGTTTTGGGCAGTGTTTCATTCCCATCACGAGAAATAAGGAATTTAATTTTTCCCTGTTTGTTTCTCTACACCACTTCTGTGTACTGAGATATGCCTTGCCATGGGATGGGCCCCTCCACCAGGGGATGGGCACTGTTACCTCCCCTCTCCATGTGTACTTGGAACTCCAAACCTTGTCCCAGGGTTTAACTGCTAATATATAGTCGAGATTATTTCAATTTTCTTCATCATTGATATTATTATATATTATTCATGAGCATACATATCATATATCTGATAACATGTTTATATGAGTCTAGGAGGAGGGAGGCTTGAGCTGCTGGCAGGTGCCAGGGCTGCAGCTCAGCTGTGCACACAGCACCATGATAACACAGTGATGTGACTTCGGCACCAGTAGTGGCCACTTCTGGCCAGCAAAGTGTGTCACCAGAGTAAATACCTGGGGTTTTAGCTGAATAGAGGAGTTTATGGCATGAAGGTGCTTCTGTGGAAAAAAAAACAAAAAAAAAAAACCCCAAAAAAACCCACAAAAAAAAAAAACAAAACCAAAAACCAAACTCCTTTTCAGATAAGTTTTAGATTTGTGATGAAACCCAGGGCCAGTCCTGAGCTGTTGCTGACTCCAGTCCCCACATCTCCCCGTGCAGAGCCATGGACTCCTTGATGCAGCTGCCAGCACTGTGTCCCAGTCGTGCCTCGTGGGCTTGGGACCTTGTGCTGGCACCAGATAAAGGCCTGGCAACCTTGGGAATGTTTCCCATCTCAGGTGCTTGAGCCCTCACTCCTGCCAGTTAACCTGAATGCTTCCTGGCCAGTTCTGCAGATCCTTTAAGCTCCACTGGCAGCAGTGGGGTGGCAGGAGCCTGCTGGCCCCATGCACATCCCACATGTGGGCAGGACTGAGCAGCATCACCCCTTGTGTATTCTGCAAAATAAAAAAGTGCATTAAAGGTAAAACTGCATTCCCTGGAGGGGCTTGCAAGCAGCCTTAAAAAGGTGACAAAGCTGACACCTTTCCCTGTGTCTGAGGGTGGTGATGAGATGCAAACATGTGCTTAGCATGTGTAATGTATTTCTGCACTAACCACACATCAAATGATAATTTAAAACCAAAATATTTTTGTTGGATGGGAAGTTCCAGTTCATTAATCAATTGACTAATAGTTTAGTGCTGGAATGGTAAAATCTAACACACTGAACAGCTGCTAGAAACAGCTGGTGCTTACAGCTCATGCTGTTAGGGGAAGGGAAATCTAGAGAGTCTCAATTTCGTTTTTCAGGGAGCTTTTCAGAATTCTTCAATCATCTCCATGAGCAAAGCCCTCAAGCCCTCTGGAACACGGGCCTAACAAGGATCCAGGGCTGGATTCACTGGGGCTTCAAATTGAAACAAAATGCCCCTTGCATGGAGGATGCAGAGGGCACCATCAGAGAAACCCAGCAGCTGGACATGGGTACGTTCCTGTGGGTCTGCAGAAGGGGGATGTGAAATCCTGTGCTGTCAGGTAATTTGATTTACTTTTCAGTCCAAACCAGTGCATGCAGAGCTATGGGCACAGCAAAGGAGATGCCACCAACCAAAAGGGCACTTCCCAGCTGCTCCCCTGCCTGGGAGGGTGGTCTGTTGGTCCACAGCTCAGGGTCCAGGTGGAGTGGCACGCTGGGGACTGCTGTGCTAGGAGAGAGGAGGTGACTGTCTTGCACAGCCTCCTGCTCTGCCTTGTTGGCAGCTGCTGGTCCATGGTGAGATGGGTGGGAGGAGGTGGTGGTGCCAAGGGAGCAGGGACACAGGCAGGCTGCAGCAGGGACCACATATGGGATGTTTCATAAGTCTCTAAATTAAAATACACAAAACCACACAAACACTTAAAATGCTTGAAACAGCCAGGTGTGCTACTGAGATGCCTCCTTGCCATGATGGAGCACACAGCTCAGTAGTGGGACTGGTCAAGCCCACCAGAAAAGCTCTGCCCTGCAGGCTCTCCATCTCACCTAAGCTAAAGCAACCCAGAAATATCCTTTGGTTCCCAAACACGTGGGTGCCTTGGTGGGAATTTCCTTGACCTTTCCAGCAGCACTGCAGCTCAATGATTGACAAGTGCTGCTAAAACTTTACCAGATCACACACCACACCCCCTAGAAGCAGGTGTCCATTCCCAGAAACCCAGAGATTTTTAAGTTTAAGCTCCACAGCTGGGCACCAGCAAAAATCAGAAATTCTCCCAGCATGTTATTTGTTCCCTTAGCAAGGAGTTAGGTATGGAGGTACTGGGGGAATGAAATCTGCAGCCAGAAGGGAATGGGGTGAAACTATGACATTGGAGGATGCTTGCTGGTCCTTAGTGTGGGAATTTGGGTTTTCTCTTTGGGACATAATGAAGGCCCCTATATGAAGAGAAGGGGTGGATTTTACTCAGCTCCAGCCTGTGGCTTGCTCGTGAGAGACCTCCCTAAGGAGTAAAAACTGGGGGAAAAAAGCAACCCAAACCCACAAACAACCCCCTACATAGGCTTGTCACAATCTTAGTAAGGGCATTCCCTGGAGATGAACTAACTGAAATTTTGGCATAGGAAGATGAAGCACTGTGGCATGTTTATACAATCAGCAAATTTACTGCCTTCAAAAAAAATCCCAGAAAAGCAGTGGGTATTAATCAAATATAATTTATTTTGTCAGACATTGTATCCTTTTGAAAATAAACATCTTGGTGTTGTTTTTCTGAGAGCATGCTAGGATCTGAAGTACACAGCCATGCCTCAGGGCTGCCAAGTGATGTGTCCCACAGTCCTTCCTGACAGATAAGGCCATTCCCTGAAAAGATGTCATGTCCAGATCCTGGTGAGGTTCCCCATGAACCACGTGCCAGCACTGCAGCCCAAAAGGTTTGGAGAGGGGAAACACACTCTTGCTGGAGTGGGTTTTTTCCTCCTGGGAGCTGTGTGCTGGGGCAGGAGCTGGCACTGGCACTCAAGAGCACTTTGTGGGGAAGGAAGGGCCCCATTAGAGATTATCCAGCATTATTTCAGATGCTCCTTGGTGGCCACAGGGAGAAGGACGACTTCTCCCAAGTGATCCAGCACATTACCAGTGTTGAAAACCAGATTTTTCATAGCAGAAGTACAGATTTAGCCTCAACCTCCCAGTTTACTTGCTGTCTTCTCCCTTGCAGGAGCCCAGCAGAGATCTCAGCAACTTCTTGCTACAAGTCAACACATTTGGGGATCTCTGCCATTTGTTTTTGTTTGCTTTCACCATCTTCTCTGCTATTATTATTTCAGTGTGCAAAGATGCTGCACATCCAGAAAGGAAATCACTGCTGGATGGCAGCAGCACAACCACCCTTCACTCCAGCTCTCTGCAGGCAAATCACTGTAAAGAAGTGGAAAGTCTGCCTGTAACAGCCTGCATCCCTTCAGTGTCATATTATATTACCATCCACCACGTTAGCAATTGGGAAAATAAACAGGGGCTGGATAGCAAAGCAAGAGGATGTTTAATTACAGATGTGAGGAAGAATGACGTTTGTGTACATTCCACCCAGAAGTGGATTAAAGTGGTGACCTTTCCTGTGGTGTGAAAGGGGTTTGTTGCGGAGCTCAGGCATCTCGTGTCACTTCAAGATCTGCCAGACATTTTGTTGCCCCTGTTGTTTATGGTTAATGTTGGATGATGTCTCTTGAATCTGAACCTCAGCAGCTGACAGAGTTTTCTGAGAACTTGTCATCTGGACTCCATCTAGCAAAATTCCTGGTATTGGGTGTATTTGTTCCCATTTGATGGAAAAACAAAGTTTTATGGAAAAAAAAAGAAAGGAAGAATGGTGGCATTAGTGACTCATGACATTGAGCTGGAACTTGTGGAACAATCCAGGATTTGGTCCAGGGTCCCAGACCCATGGTGTAAGTTACTGCTATTGCCTGTCACCATGTGTGGGATAAATATTTCCTGAATGTGCTAATCAGTATGGACATTTTGCCATGGCAGTGCCACATGGGCATCAGGGATGGCTTTGCTGTGCTCAGCCTCCTGTGACCACGTCAGAGGAGGAGAATACTATTTCCAACCCATCAAAGTACCAGTACCTTGCCTTCTTGAACCATTCTAGCAGGGCCCTGTCTCCAGATTCTTGACTGTTCTGATAGAACAGGAAAACAAGGGAAGGGGAGTTTTTCTACTGGTGTCACCAGCCTTGGTGGTGTGAAATCCCCTGCTCATCACCTTGCTGATACTGCAAGCCCAGGCTGGGCACTGCCACCTGAGTGGCCATGAAAGCCCTTGCCAGTGCTTCAAGAAAATGCTGAGGGCTCAGAGGGCCAGGCATGGGGCAGGAAGATGCTGTGTTCTGGAGGAGTAAAGGCACTAATTGGTCTGGTTAATTGCAGAGAGGGTCAGATCAGTCCTGTGGGAGGACACTGGTTTGTTAATGAAGGACTGATGGCAGCAAAGGGGGCTGCTCTGTGCCTGTGACCAGCAGCTCTTTCCCTAATTGCTGCCTGCTCCTAAGGCACAGCTCTGAAAGGATCTGGGGCACTGCTGCCCTGAGCTCCAGCCAGACAGCCTGGCTGGCTCTGGGGAACAGGAGGCCTTTTGCTCTAAACTGGATGCATTTCAGTGCCCAAGGCTGGGGTACAGGGCAGCCCTGTCCTCTTTCCCCATGGCACGGGGGTGAGGGGCAATAGCAGCTGTGTGGGCTCAGGTTCTTGTCCTTTCACTGCCTTGCAATGCTCCCACACAGAGCAAGGGACACTGAGGCCTGGGTTTAGAAAATCCACTTTCAAGCCATGACAGAGGTAATGCCTTTTTGAGAGTCACAATGGGGAGGAAATCTGTGGCATCAGACTCAGCTCTGGCACGTGAGGATGGTGCTGAGGGTTTGACCAGTCCAGAAGGCCACAACACAAAGCTACTTTGGGAGGGAGAAATTTCATTAACATAACAGGGATTGCCTTAAAGCTGGAGGTGATCCAGCAGAAAGACTGAACAGGGAAATGAGCCTGGCTGCACAGGCTAGCTGTGTCACACAGCTTGGAGACAAATGTTTAGCAGCAGCATATCTGCTGGTGAAAGAATAACTAGAGACACGGGTCTTGCACCTTTTAAACACTCCAAGTCTGCAAATGTGGAGATGGGATTTGCATGCTGCTTTATTTAGTATTGTAAAAGCTGTGCCACGTTTATGGAAACCACCCCGCAGACACCAAATGCGTGACTGCAAAAGAACATATTTTTGAAAAATGTAAAAAAGAGCAGAAAAATGGAGAAAAACTCTCATCATCAGAGTCCCAGCTCCAGCTCTGTGGCAATCCTAGAGGAAGCTATTGCTTCCCCTCACGCTGGTGCTGCGTCACAAGGCTGAAGGGTTTCACCACTAATAATTTGTGTCTTTTCCAGGGACAGACAAAGAAGCCCTCTAAAGCTGGGGACTAACTCATCCCCCTGTGGGGCCACTGCTTCAAGGGTTGCAGGTGACAGGCAGAGAGGGGAGATGGCAGAGGGTGATGTAGGTGGCAGGAGCCAAAGTCTCCAGTTTTGGGGGGCCAAGCAAGGGATGAGGGAGAGGCAAGAGCACTGGGAGGTCTCAGCACAGAGTGCAGGTAGGGTATGAGCACTGAGGGAAGGAGGGGACCCCCAACTGCTCCATGTGTGGCTGTTGGACAATCTTGATGTCACCTCCCTCTGCAGAGACCTCCACAACAGTCACTCACTCCTAGGGGGGCAAAGAGCTCTTGTATGTGAGGGCATGATAATGACAACTGTAATGAGAATAACATAATAATAACAACCATTGCTCTGTAGCCCATCCTGCACACTCATTCAAACCTCTATGTGTTTTCCATGTTTCTTGCCTGAAACTTGTTTTTACAGCCTTTGAAGAGTGATCATTTTAAGCATGATATAGACAGATCATTTAATTATTTTTAAGGAGACTGATTGATCCCACTGCCTGATGGGCTGCCAGGCTCCATTCTCTGGTGACTGTCTGGCAGAAGCTCCTGGTCAGTGTGGTCTTGACCTGCTAATCCAATCTCTAAAAGAGTAACTCAAGACCCTGATGTTCCTGTTTGCTGACTGTGGGAATAAGTAGATTCCCCTTTTACCACCTCTTTTACAGAGTCTCACATGGCATTTTGGTCAACGTTCTGCTCTTGATCCTGTTCCTGACAGCTGGGATGGGTGTGTGGATGGTTTGCAGGGCTGTCAGGAGTGCCTGGATGGGCTCTGGGCTGCTGGAAAGGGACTTGCTCCAGAGCTCCTGACTTGCTCCTGATATCTTTGTGAAACCCAAGGGAAGAGCTGGCAGGAAAAGCAGGGGCTCAGGCCATGAAATCACTGCTACCAGAGGTGCAAAGGAAGGTCAGAGCCAGCCATAACCAAAGTGTTTTTCAGAGGGTGTCTGGAGCATGCAGGAAGGGATGAGGGAATGCTCTGCATGTAAATCCAGCCAAACCTGCTCTGCCTCTTTCAAAGGGGTCTCCACCAATGCTACCTGTCCCTGGGTGGTGTTTGGCCAAGGGATTTGTGCAGTTTCTGGTGCTCCATCCCAAAACAGTCATAGTCAGACAAAGTGTTAAAACATAATTTGCTCAGTGTTCCTGAGTGTGATGAGCCCTGTGGTACTCACAAAGTGGGAAGGTGCTGATGCTTCACCTCCTGTCATTGTTCCCATGCTCTTTTTCTCCTCAACTGCCTCTCTTCCATGGGGTCCTGGGCAGCTACATACCGATGGTGATGTACAGGTTAATTAGACCCTTTGTTTTTATATTTTTTCCAGTTGAAAGTGTCCCTCTGAGAGAGGCCAAGATGCTCTTGCTTTTGAAACACACTTCTTCTGGGGGTTGAGAACATCCCCTATCCCAGCACTGCTATCACAGGGGCACATTTTTCTGCACAACCCACCTCTGGCAAGACACAGACTGAGGCTGCAGCTTGTCCCAGCAAAGGAGGAGCCCATTGTGCACCAGGTCCTGCAGTTGAGATGTGGCTTAGGTGACTCAGGAGCATGTCTGTGTCTCTGGGACATGTGTGCCAGCTAACAGACTCTGGCAAAAAAACACCCATAGGAGCTGGTGTCATTGTAAATGTCACAGTATTGTTATCCCAGCAGTGTCAGAGCTGGTCAATGAGTCAGGCCTGCCTCAAAAATGGAATTAAAATTTAAAGAATTTTTAAATTAAGAAATAATTAATTTGGATTTCCATTCCTGCCATCTGTTTTTTTGCATGATTTGGGTGTGAGTTTTCAGTTTTCCCACTGCAGCTGTGGGACTTGGGAAAAAAAAACCAACAAAACTTCTTTAAAGAGCTGAGACAACAATTTCAAGAGCTGGGCACTTACATTAAGTATTGTGAAATCTAAATTGCAGGATCTCAGCATTGCTTACGGTTACTTTCAGGCAGAAAGGCTCATGGCACAGGAGAAGAGCAGGCACACAGCTACCTGATGCTTCTCTTTCCCAACCGAAACAGAGACGTGAGTCACAAGGAAATTTTCCACAGGGAACATTTTTTTGCCCATTAATAGCAAAAACAGCTGAGTGGGATTTTTTTCCCTCTCTTGTACAAGAATCTGTGGTGAGCATCTGCACGGGATCCACGAGAGCTGGTTTTTTTAGGGTGGGGACAGGGAGGGGAGGGTGCTGCAACGTGGAAAGGTGGTGATTTTGCACAGGGGCAGTTTTGGAAGCGAAGCCTGGGCACGGCACAGAGGGAACATCCCTGGAGCTGCTCTTTCAGACCAAGGTGGAGCCACTAGAGTGCAAATTGTGGACATGACAGCCACCAGGATGCCAGGTCCTCCAGTGAAGGGCTCTGCAGAGGGTGTTTTGCAGAGTCTTCACCTCCTCCAAGACAGTTTTTTCCAGACGAAGGAGATGTGGAGCTGTGCCCAGCCCTGCACTGGTCATCCTGGGAGGTTCCCAGCCTGTGCACATGGGGGATGCTGAGCATTGCTCCCACACAGGCTGTGGGAAGTCGAATAAGGTATCAAGAAAAGTCCTTTCTTCTTTTTACTTTTTTTGCTTCGCCCCTCCCTTAATTCTTCACCCATCCTGCCCTGTGTCTGAAGGCCATGGGCACTGCCAACCTGCCTGTTGGATTTCCAGGGGAAGGCACGGGATGGGCAGATTTGGCCACACATCAAAGGGACAGTGGTGCTCCCGCCGTCCCCATCCCATGCGGGCACGCTCCGGCCCCGTGGCGCAGGACCACACACACCGCCCGGCACATCAATCAGCCCTGGCTGAATCTCGCCACTGGCCACCTCCCTGACCCCACTATCTCCCTCCTGTTCCCTTGGGATTCAAGTGCAAATGCCCTGGGCCGTGGGCTGTACAGCCCCTAGCACCGGCCTCAGCCCTCGATGTCTGCCCGGGCTGATGTGGGATCTCCCTCCAGCTGCGAGACCACCGTGTCCTGGCTGATTTACAGCAGGAAACATCGACCTGCAGGGTAACCAATGGCTGGGGGAGTTTTTTTCCCATCTCTTTTTTTCTTTCTTCCCTCCTGATCAGCTGTTGCAATAAAATTACTTTCATTTTTTTCCCCTCCTTTCTCCCCAATCTATGCCCAAACCGCAATATCGGTTAAAAATATCATCTGTGAGAGGAAAAGGCAAATAAATGAGTACATCAAAGCCAGCAGCCTGGGGCTGTTGGGTTGGGAGAAGAAATAGGGCTAGGCCTTGGGCTCATTATCTTGCTGATATCTAATGCCACCACTTCAGAGTGTGAGAATGGAGCCTTTTTTTTTCCTCAGCTGAGCGTACTGGCCCTGGTGTTTGGGAGCACAAAGGCCGCCATCCACCCCAGCTCTCAAGACAGACCGTTGACATGTTGCTCTCAGATTTCATTCCTGAAAATCTGGAACTGTATGCTGAATAAATAACATGATCTTTTTCCTTCATCTGGAAAGGATAAAAACAATTGCTGGCACTATGAGCCGATCATTCTTTCTTTTCCTCCCTCCTCCCTCCCACTTTCCTTGCAAGCCCCGACTCACTATCTGCAAGTCACAACTTGCATATTTTAATTTGAAAACTTTAAACCATGGGGCATGAGGGGCAAGAATGAAGGAGAATGAAAAAAGAAGATTAAAAAATATACGTTTCAAGCAGCAATGATATAACCATGAATGTCTGGCAGCCAGTGTGCTGCCCCGGCCCTGCTGGACAAGGAGGATGGAGCCGAAGGCCAGGGATGTACACCTCTGCTGTGGTATGGATGGTGCTTAATCCATTTAGGGGCTGGGACGGTGAGGAGGGTTACACACCCTCTGGGATCCACATTATACCCTCTGATGAGCATTGAACCTGGGAGGGGGACAGGAGCTGTGACCACTTTGATCCAAGGCAAAGTCTGGTGAGTCCTCTCAAGCAGCATGACTTGAGCCAACACTCAACCTGCATCCCAGTCTCCCAGCTTGCTCCTTCATGGGTTTTGCTTCCAGCAGTGCATTGTTGGGAAGAGGAGCCACATCAGCCTGTCCAGCCAGGTGATCCAGATGGTGAGCAGTGTGTGCTGCCAAGTACCTTCTGCCTGCAGCAGTGGGTGTTTTAAGCAGGTTTTGTTTACTTCCACCTGTGTAGCACACACATTTTCCACTCTGTGTTTACAAATTCTTTTGAAATAGCCTATAAACAGAATTAAAATAGTGCCTGAGGGTAAAAAAAATTGTTTCATCATTATTTTTTTTTTAATATATGATTCTTTTATTGATACTGAAGCATGATACAGAACAGGACTGGGTCATGTCCCACTCAGAGCTGGTGCTCCCTCTGCTCTCCTTTGACCTGTTTTACCTTCTGCAGATATTATATATCTATATATATCACTCCCAGGTGATATTAAAGGGGTTGGCCAACTTCTGCTGCCCTCTGCTAACAAAAACCTCAAAGGCAGTGACGCGCATCCCTGCTGGAATGAGGCAGATGTCTACAAACCAAACACTTGCTGGACTGGTGCCCAGGTGGAAGTGCTTTGAGGGGAATGAAAGGCCCCAGACGAAGTGCTGGTTGCACTAATTAAAACCTCTGGAGCTCCCCCTGGTAAGCTCACAGTGATCTTCCCAAGTTCTCAAAAACTGCTGACCATCACATCTCCATCCCTGGACAAGCACAGCATAGCCTGGAGCACGGAAACCAGCGTTGCTGGTGGAAACCAGCTGCCTGCCCACAGGTAAAAACTACCATCAGTGGTGATGCCCAGCATCAGAGGGGACTGGGATGGCCTTGCTGACAACTGTGGGGCAACAGGCTCCCTCTTCTCCTGGCTCTGCTCCACAGTGTTTTAGCTGGCACAAGGCAGCTCAGGTGATATGTAGCTATTACTCATTTTTAAGTAGTGCCAGCTGTCTGGGTTATCTGCTGCTCTGAACATGCCTTTCCCTCTCTCTCTCTCCTTTCTATGTCAGAGAGTATTTCCTGATGCTTGGGACAGTGCTTGGGGGTTGTTCTCTCTGCCCCAGGTCTGCAGGGCTGAGGCCCAGAATTGGTGGGGCCACCAACAGCAACAGGGGCCATCCCCAGCCACACCGTGCTGTGCCAGCCACATGTGCCAAGAGCTTTGGGCTCTGCTGATATCAGGGTATGTTTTCTCCATGTACAGGAGATAGGAGGAAAAAGATACCCAGCTTGAATTGTCGCCAGGGAAGTTTAGGGTAGCCATTAAGAAATGCTTTTGTGCAACGAAATACTGAGTCAGTAGCTGGGACAGACTGTGCAGTCTTGACATCTTGAGGATGTCAATCCCTCTTGAGGAGGGATTTTGAGAACAGACAGGGAGAGGACAGCTTGAGGTCAGTTTTTCTGGGCCAGGGAGGAAGGCATCAGGTGTCTGATTCTTTTTCCAGTCCTAATCTCTGCAGCTCCAGAGTTTTGTGACCCCTTCAGATGGGTGACGAGCTTAACTGTGGACCAGCAGGCCGCACACTCTTGAGTGTGTGGGCTGGCTGTGCCACTGCTCACAGCACCCACAAACCTCACTGTGCCCCTGCCCTGCCAGTGCCCACTCTGTCCCAGGCTGGCACCAGCATTGAACCAATTCTTAGGAGTGAAATAAAAGCAAAATAAATCAGCCCAGGCAACGATATCTGCTGTAAATATAGCTCAGAATGTCCGAGGGAGGGCTGAGCAGGGGATTGCTGCTGGGAAAGGATGAAAATACAAGAATGAGTTGGGGGCTTGTTTCCTCTGTCATCCTTGAATTGTGCTACCCATCTTCTTTTCTGCCCTGCAACCACTGGTCCCTCTCAATCCCTCTGCCTCAAGCAATCCCCATTCCAGCCCCAGTTCATGGCCATGGGAAGATTATGTGAGTGTGGATGGAGAATTAAACATCATGGCTGTCATCACACTGAGAAAGGCCTGGGTGAGGCAGGGTCCCATTTCACCTCTCACTCCTCCTCAGTGGCAGCCAGTTGTAAGGTCACCTGGGGCAGGGAAGATGGGGACATGTCCCCAGAAATGCTGTGCTGTGGATGATGTGCAGGTGTGTCAGCATGGATCTGGGATATCAGCCCAGCTGCCAGCATTGAACTGTGTGATGCCACTGGGGAGATGCAGCCTGGGCACCCTCTTTGCACCTCCAGATGGGGGATTGAGGAGGAGAAGAAGCCATGGCCAGCTCTGGAGCAATGGTGACTGACATTCACTTGCCATTCAGGAATCTGTTGGGGAATATTTTTATCCTCTGGGTGTGAGTGTGCTCCACGTCAGGGCCATCTGCCACACAGTCACTTTTGGGAGAGCTAGGAAGTGCAGGCATGAAAATCTGTGAAAGTTAGTGCATTCCTGTGCTCTTCAAAGCTGTGTGTCCCCGGGTCTCCTCCCTCTGGTGCCTGGGGACAGGGCTGGGATGGCTTCTTGTCCTTCTGGGGAAAGAGACAAACCCTTGCATTCCCTAAAATGGAGATGGTCTTGAGCTCTGCAGAGCAACCCCAGTGCACTGCAAGCTGTTTCAGACATGGGAAGCTGAGTGATACTGTGGCAGCAGCCTCACTGCACAGCCAGCCTGATCCCCCCATCCTTTCAACATTCCATCTTTCTTCAGTGTGCACAGCCCCTTGCACCCAGCTGGCATCAGCCCATCTACAGAAGGCAACAAGGAGCTAACCCACCCCTTGCCCCAGAGTGGAGCAGTCACTGCAGGAGGTTTCTGTTCTTCTGTAAAGGGTGAAGTAGCCCTTGGATAAAAGTAAGTGATAAAAATAAATAGAGGCATCAGCCTGTGCCAAAACACTGGATCTGCTCACCCTAAAATATCAGGCTGTTGACATTCAGAAACCAGATTCAGACCATCATTTTGCAACTAGCAGGATCCCCCATACTCAAGACAGATGCCCTGGATCCAACACCCCTGAATTTGTGGTATCTGGGGTTTTATCAAAGGAGACTGTTTCCACTTGAGCATCCCTCATTCCAGCCCAGCTGCTCTGCTGCAGGAACTCGTCTGGTTCGGGTTTGCAATGAGCCATCTCCTGCTGATGAGCTGGAGCTGGGAAGACGTGTTTGTCCAGTTCCCTTTCAACACTTTCTAACCTCCTCGTGGCCCAGACTTTCCTACCAGAGTGTAGGATTTAATCATCCTTAATGATACCCAGGCCAGGGATAGCATTCAGCCAGGTTTTCCTAAACAGCTACATCTGAAATCTTTATCCAAATACAACACCCCAGTAAATTCCCTGACAAATGACTGGAAACACTGCAGGGTTGTGGCAGACCTATGACCAGGACCAGAATTAAATCAGACCAAAAGCTTAAGCCTTCATATAAATCCAGAGGGATTTTTGGATGTAACTGGTGCTGCAGATGGGCTTGGTGTTCCCCCCTGCTGCCAGATTTGCCAGTGCTAGAGAACTGCTCCACTCCTGCCAACTTGGAGTTACAATTGATCCTGGGAATTCTGTGCAGTTAGCAATAATTTGTATCAAATTTTGTACATTGCTGATGTGGACTCGGTTGATACCAGTAAGATTTACCATGATTAACCACACTCCCAAGGAGGCTTTGTGCTGATTCCTTTAGAGAGGGATTCAAAGTGGTTTTAATTAAACCAACGTAACTTTGCTGTGTGGATGAAGGCTCGGGCTGGAGCAGTGGGGCTGGAAGTTTGAGCTGGACAGGAGAGGCAGCACGGGAGGAAGGTGAAAAGAAACTGTGAAAACAAACTGTGGAGAAACATGTCTTCTCTGTCTTCTCTTTCCCTGCCTTTCCTTCTCTCTGAAAAGCTGGCAGTGCTGGAACTTTTTGACTGAATGAGACAGAAATTTGAAATGGCAAGTGGTGCAAGGTCCATGGCATATACTGGAAGAGGCTCTGTGCAGACACAGTGTGGGTGATGTCACTTTGTCACCAGTGATGGCTGTGCCAACAGGTCCTCACTGAAGCTGCCTTTGCCCAGCCCAGGGTGCCTGCACTGTGACAGGGACACATTGGGATCCCCCCAAATAAGAGAGGGAACTCACAGCTGAGTGTGAGCAAGTAGAGAAATAGCTTTGAAAGTTTTGCAGGCAGCACTGTCTGCCAGGTAAGGGAGATGAGGACATGAGCCCCAGGATCAAGGAGCATCCTATGTCACCAAAGCCAGCCTTGAGGCAGGGCTGGAAAAGAAACACAGAGTCTGGGGACAGAAATACTAATGGAGGGAAAAGTTTTGGGGACATGCAAAGTCAGAAGTTTTCAGTCTTTTTAAAACTAAACCACGAGTTTTTTCCTCTGCTTTTCTCCATCTTTTTCTCCTGGGAAAGGGAAATTGCTCGAGCAGTTTGGGGTGAGGGGGCTGGGGAGGGTCTGCCAGATGTGCAAAAATGCTGGAGAAAGCAAAAAAACTCAGAGAAAAAAATTCTCTTTTGAGAGAGGCTACTTTTCTTTTCCTTAAAAAAGAAAAAGAGTTTTTCATGAAAATTTTCAGGCAGTTCCATTGTTTTGCTTCAGCCTTTGATTTAACTACTTGAGCAAGTATTTGACAAAACCCTCCGTGTTTTTCAGGAGGTTTCTTAAATCCCACCGAGGTATGGGATTATGAGAAACAACAAATGGCAAGCTGTCTCTAACCCCACAGACTTTCTCACTCTCGTTTTCTCTCTCACTTTGGAATAAAAAATGCAGTGCTCCCTGCTGAGTTCTCTTTAAAATTCACATTGTCTCTTCAAATAAAGGCTGGGAGGGTGAGGTAGTGCTTTGAAAACCAGAACTCAGTCATACATTGCAGGGCCAGATCCTAGAGGATTATTCTCTCTCAGGACACTTTATAACTTCATGAGAACTTCTGGCCTGGCTTGTCTCACCAGCTTAGTGTGAGTGGCCCCAGCGGATGGCAGGATGGTGGAGATTGCTTTCCATCAGGATGGCTGATGGAAACTTTTTAAACCATGATAAAGCAAATTCCTTTTTTTTTTTTTTTTGCCTTTGTGGACGGTGTGGCCCATTTTCTGTGCAGCCAGGGGATGCTCCTTGCCTCCAGGCAGAGGGAAGCCCTGCTGCAGCACAAGCCTCTCCATTGTGGCTGGCATAGGCCGGGCTGTGGTAATGTGGTTTTCCCCTGCTTTTTGTGTGATTCCTGACTGCAGCAGCCTGTGCTGCCCCAAGGCTGTGGTGAGCTGCCAGCGTTGCCACTGGAAAGCTCAGAGCTGTATGAGCATCTTGTTCCTAGGAGAAGTGCCTGGCAGGACAGCATGGCTGTGCTTTGCTCTCGAATGGAAATAAACAGAGGAGCTTTTTCCTCCTGACCCACCTGGACTTCTGGTAGCAAAAGCTTGGGAGCAAGGGGGTGAAGCTAACAACTTCCTTTGCTTTTGTTTCAGACTTACCTTCCCCATCATGGCAATGAGAGAAATGAAGCTCATAGAGGAGCATTGTATTGTAAACCACTGCACATTTATTTTTCTTAAATGATGGTATCACCGGGCCATTACACAGTCCTGGGGCAAATGGATCTGTGCTGAGACACAGCACTGAGCACAGACACATGGACACTGCAGCAGGACAGAGCTCCCTGTGCAGCCAGGGGACAAGGACACCTCACCATGCCAGACAGGGAGCAAGGATTGAGCAGACCCTTTAAGTGACATTGCAGCCTTGTGAAATTATGATGGTGCCTGTAATTCTTGCAATACTATGTGATTTTTCAGTAAACAGAAGCAAGGAGCAACTGTTGGACTCTGGTCCAAGGGTTCAGCAAGGCTTGTTTACATCTGTGCATGTGTCTGTGTGCTGGGCTGGGGTACGAAGGGGAGTGATTGGAGCACCTTGATGTCAGTGTTCCTGAGGCCTTGACCCCGCTAAACTCTTGGAAACGGAAGATTGGTGGGAAAATGTCGGTTTTGACAAGTCTTCCACGCACATAGTTCAGACCTGTCACAGCCATGTCAAAATTCATCAGTGTAGTGAACCTATTAAACCTGGGGCAGAGCTGAACCATCTACAGCTCCAGTTCAGGAGGCACAGCAAAGCCAGCCATTCCAGCCCTTCCGGGGAATCTCTCCTTCCCTCGCGGGGCACTTCGGAGCTGGCGTGCATGGGAGCGTGGGTGCTAGGTGGGAACTCCTCCGTTGTGCCCGTGCCGGGGCAGAGCCGAGGCTCTCCGCGGGAGGGAGCGCCCGCGCGGGGCCAGCCGGGCGGGCAGCCCCGAGCTCCGCTCCGCCTCGTTGGGCGGGCGG
>JBBMKD010000194.1:7339201-7438271 GCA_037834095.1 Argya squamiceps
TCCTTTCTTTCTTTCTTTCTTTCTTTTTCTTTCTTTCTTCCTTCCCTCCACCTTCGTCCCGAAATACTTGCGCATCCCGGGGACAGGAGTGCTCGCAGCCGGCAGCAGTAGGAAATGGTAGCTAATGTGCTCACACCCAAAACATTTTATTCTTTTTGTTTCATCCTTCATCTCCCTCCCAGGGCCGCTGCTTTTATTTCCCCTTCTGAATGACCTACTGGACCGCATTCTCCGCGGAACAAAGGAAGTGCCTTTTTAGCTGGAATCCTCGGAGACCACCAAGGACTCCAGCTCATGCACTGCAATTTCGCACTACTTTCAACAATAACAAAAATGCATGACTGAATGGCTCAAAAATGTGGAGTGTTGGAGGCATTCATTTTGGTCTGGGACACTGTCACAACACAGACAGACCCCAAGTAAATACCTTTAGACGGCTCAGATAGAAGCTGGGGGTAATCTTTACCATTGGTGTGCCCTCCAGATATGCATACATTATCCTTTTCACTGGCAAAATTAAAATCATTTCAGTCGCTTGTGCTTTTGTATTGTCAGACTAATGATATGCATTTAGCCTACATCTGTTTGAATAAAATTGCAGGCCCGTTTACTTCTCCAAGAAATATTTTAATGAGAAACGTCTGACTGGTTGCAGTTAAAATACTCTCTCCCCTTCACTCTGCCTGCTTTGTAAAATGGTCTCTAATAGATAGCTTTGCATTTGAGTCCAGCCCTCATCAGTGTAGGGTCAGAATTTTAGCAGACTTCCTCTGAAGTCCAGTATTGGGCAAGGTTTGACCTAGTCCTTATTTTATATATTGTTGTTTGAGATGACTTGGTGAGCTTTGGAGAATGTCAGGAGTAGATCATGCTGACAAGGCTTCCATTTGAAGCTCTAAAGCTGTTATCTGTTTGAGAAAAGTGATGAGCCAGGTAAGATATTTGACAAAAGAAGAGCTTTCTGCAGTGACAGGGTGAAAATATCAGCTGGGTTGTGTTGCTGTTCCAGGGGCACAAGGAGTCTGTGTCTGGCCTTGCTTGGAAAGCAACAGGTCTTGCAAAGCTGAGTTTTAAATGTAATCCTGCTGTGCGGGGTATTTCAGAGAGGGTGGTGGAAGTCTTTAAAGGAGGCGAGCTGTGCACAGCTTTAAAGTGTGGTGTACCTCAAGTGCGACTGAATTTAAAATTAAACCTGGAGTGGGGTGCTACACCTGCTGCAGTTTCACGTTCCCCCTGTGAATTCATGTGGCTTTGGCGTGGGTTGTGTTTAGAGGCTCCGGATCCCCCCTCTTGCCACTTGGCTGGCGTACACAGATGTAACCACCAGTCCCACAGTATTGAATTTTGTCAGAATAGAGAACTTCACCTGCCATTGCCCCAGTGGGATCAGCACAGGACACTGGAGTCCCGTGGGCCAGGTGATAATGCTGGAGGCTGAGGTCTGGCACCAGGGTGAGAGGTCTGTGGTGTGTATTGTGTCTCCAGAAAAGAGTCTCTTGCCAAAGCTTTGATTTCAGTTGGTGTTTCAGGTGATAAGTGGCATGTTTTCCATCAGGAGAGTGAGTGGTTTGGGAAGGCCGTT
Organism: Argya squamiceps; assembly: GCA_037834095.1. Lineage (NCBI taxonomy): Eukaryota > Metazoa > Chordata > Aves > Passeriformes > Leiothrichidae > Argya > Argya squamiceps. The sequence goes on from JBBMKD010000194.1 coordinate 7,340,784, forward strand.
ACCTGGGCGCCTGGCTATCGGTGGGAACAAGATAAATGTGTGTGAGGGAATGAGCCATGTGCTTGGGCAAGTATCCCATTGGAAACTGGTGATTTCTACTTGGTGGCACCTCTCTGCTTACTAAGCTGGTGGAGGACAGGCTGGGGAGGCTTCTGTGGGCTGAATGGAATCACGTGTGGACACATGGATGCTGATGGAATGATGGGTGGACACATGGTTGTTGATGTCTGGAGTGCATCAACTTCTTTGTTAGATTTTTGTGCTGATTTGATGGATGGATTATGCTTTTTTCTCACATTCTCTTAGCAAGTTGCTTTAGATCACAGTGCAGACAGAAGCTTCCTAGCATCTTTGTGAAAAGGTGTCCTAAAAGCCGTGGCAAATTTGTTTCTGTAAGTGTAGTGATTTTTTTGCTGTTGGGGATTACTGCTCCTATAAAATGTTGGCCTTGAATTGTCAAAGTGAAGCAGCTGTGTAGATCAGGCAGATGTGTCCCTGCACTTTGTGACAGCAAGTGAAACTCATCCTCAGTGGAAAGGCATGGGAGTATTTTGGGGTTTTATAGTATCTCACATGGATTTTTGGGCTACATTTATTTTCTTCTGGAGCAGTAGATGCACAAACCTTTTTCTTTCAAGGAAATGCCCATTCCAGCAGGCGTTTTATCTTGTATCATTGCTATTTCAGTGGCTGCTCCTTCACCATAATTACCCATGAGTTCACTTTAATATTTATTTAGACCAGGTTTAGGACCTAATTAGAGTATGCATGAATAGCAGGTTATATCTTCCTGAAGTACCTAGGCATTTCTGAAAGAAGCACACGGCTGGTCAACTCACTGCTTGCTTGATAAGAGGTGTAAAATGGGTTATTTGTGGTGTGGGACACAGAGAACTTGTTTCCTTTTATGTAGCTTTGGTGTTAGAGGTATAAACACAAACTACTGCTATAAATCTGTGTGGAAGCTTTTAATAATCCGTGGCCATTTGGTGGTGCTTTGTACCTGAGTGTTCTTCAGTGGCTGCTGCCCCTGTAGCCCTGTGATGTGTGTGTGGCAGAGCTCCTGGCAGTGGCGAGATGCAATCTTGCTGTTGCTGGAGAGGTCAGTGCTTTTAGACCTGATGTCTACATAGTTGGTTTGTGAAACCTGACTCTTGATAGCGTGTAGATAGTAGGTGGTGTGGGCAGAGCACCAGCCTGTAACTGCTTTTAAGATGACTTTGACAGTTCCCCGAGGACGAGTCACATCTTGGGAAGTTCTGGATCCCAGAGCCAGTGGCTTTGTTCAAACTCTACCCAGAATATGTTGTTCCTTATGGATTCCACGTGTCTCCGACCTGTCATGGTGATGGGGCAGAACTCCCCGGAGTGACCATCTGAAGGGGCTACTTCCCGTGGTTGGTCTGGTGGGGCTGCAGAATGAAATGCAAAGTAAGCTGATGTGGTGGCATCTGGAGACCCACAGTAGGTGGCTGTGATTTAAAAAACAAAAAGCCCCCACCCAGCCTTTCTTTCAGAAGGCTGCTTCTTGCCCTCAGGTGTTAAACAGGCGGAAATTCCTTTCCTTTTCCTGCTAATTGGAAGAACTTGATGTTTCTTTTCCTGGATTGAAAAGGAAAAAAAAAACCAAAACAAAACATCTTGCCTGTTGGTGGAAAATGTAGCCAAGTTGCATCCTGCTCTCGCTGGCACTGCTGTCCTGGCAGTGGTGGGGAGCACAGAGTGAACCTGGTGCCTGCCTTTGCAAGGAGCTAGGTGCAAGCACCACTCTGTTCAGTCTTAGTGAAGTATTCAGTGTAATTAATCTCTAAATTTAAACCAAATTATTTCAATAGCTGCATTTATTTGTGAGAGCAGTTTTTTTTTCCCCATGGCAGAGGAAATCAGTTGACCCTTGATTTTTGGACTTCTGGGACTTTGCCCAAGGTGACTGGGCAGGTGTGCTCTGATGTCCTGCTGCTCACTTGTCCCCAGTGTGTTTATGGCTGTCAGTAGGTGCCTTGGTGTGCTGCCCTTGGTCAGGCAGGAATGCTGCTTTGTTTGCAATGCTGTTTGTTGGGGTTTAACCCCAGCCAGCACCCAAGCCTCACACAGTCAATCGTTCACTTCCCTACTAAAAGGATTAGGGAGAGGACCAAAAGGGTAAAAGGTAGGAAACCTGTGGGTTGAGAAAAAGACAGTTCAACAGGGAAAGCAAAAGCTGAGCATGTGAGCAAAGCAAGGAATTCACTGTTTCCTTGGGCAGGCAGGTGTTCAGCCATCTTCAGAAGAGCAGGGCCCCATCATACGTAACAGTGACTTGGGAAGGCAAACACAGAGATTCCAAGTGCCCTCCCCTTTCTCCTTCTTTCCCCCACTTTATATACTGACCATGAGGTCATATGGTCTGGAATCTGTCTCTGGTCAGTTGGGGTCACCTGTCCCAGCTGTGTCTCTTCCCAATCTCCTGTGCACCTCCAACTTCCTTGTCAGCATATCACTATGAGAAGCAGAAAAGACTTTGGCTGTGTGTAAGCCCTGCTCAGCAATAACAAAAACTTTTCTGTATTATCAACCCTATGCTCAGCACAAATCCAGAACACAGTCCCATACTAACCACTGTGAAGAAAATTAACTCTACTCCAGCCAAAACCAGCCCATTGTTTTACATGTCAAGTCCAGCGAATGCTGCTTTAGTTTTTCACATGCTTCTCTTCCATGTGGCCCCTTCCAACTGCGAAACGGATTCTGGATCCCCTCCAGGCCAGTGTTACTCGGCTATCTGGCACTGCTGAGCCTGTTGCAGTCGGTTTGCACAAGGCAGCTCTGGACTTGCTGTGTTATGGGAAGTACCAGATTACACCTGCTCATCCTTGAAGTCTGTTTCAAGGTGTGGAGTGACCTGGCCACCAGCTCTACCTATTTGCCGTGACTCCTGTCCAATGAAGGCAGTGATCCTTGGCAGGCAGGGAGTTCTGTCCACGCGTTTAATGGAGTGATTGCCTGGCCACCCAAGGGTGGCAAAGTGACCACTGGAGAACATCCCCGCGGCAAAACACAACTGCTGGCACGGAAAACTAAACGAGAGAATCGCTTGAAGTATTTTTAGCCGCTTCTAATGTCATTTAGCAACTGGAAAACAGCGGGGAGGGTGGGGGGGGAGCTGGCAGCGTGCGAGTTTGCCCGCAGGCCACCGACGAGCGCGCTGGCGTCCGGCGCTGGCGGCCGTGCGGCTCCGTGAGTGTTGGCAAGGGCTGGCGGCGGCTCCCGGCTGAGTCACGGCTCCGGCCGCCGCTCGCCTGGGACGCTGCTTTCTCTTCTCTTCTCTGCGAAAGTGCAGCGCGGGGGTTTTTGTTCGGCTGCAGCGGCGCACCGTGTCCTAGCAGCCGGCAGCGTGAAGCATGTGGTTAGCAGCGGACTGACTGCTTGCAGTGGTCCGGGGCTGAGTGGGAGTATCGTTTTCCTTGGCAGATGCTTCATAGAAAGTTCTGTTTTTTCTGCCAGAATAAGCAGTCATTACATTCCATACAATTCATAGTCAAATTATTATCTATTGTTAAAACTGCCTTAATTATCAGATGTTTCCTTAGACATGTAGCTGTTTTTTAAGAGGCTGAATAGGCGTGTGTACATTGTGCAGAAGGCCTGAGCTGCACAATGTTTTCAGTACTGTTTTGTAGTTTCAGGGAGATTTTCTGTGGCTTTCGTATGTCAACAGGCTTTTTATTCATACTGAAACAGCAGCAGAGCAAGGCCAACATGACAGTGAGGTGCTGTTTTGGGTCCCTGCATCTCCCCCCTGCCATGGTATTTCCTTGGTACCTGTGGAGCCAAGGAAGTTCAGGATCAAGCATTACTGCTGTGTGTCTGAGACGGGAGAAGGTTCCAGATGAGCATTTTCTGTCTTGGAGATGCAGGTAGCATCTGTCCAGTAGAGCTGTGACCTCTGTCAGGAGGCTGGAAAGGTCCCAGTTCCTTGAGCTGGTGATGTCTGTGGCCTTAGCCTGCTCTTGGTGTTGGATGGTGGCCTGTGCAGACCCCACTGTCCTGGTTCTGTGCAATGGATTGCCAACCCTGGACCCTGCATGGGTGGGGAAGGACTGCCAGTTGTTCTCAAGAGGTGTCAGACATGTGGTTCTCATCTCCTGTCCCCTTCACACATAGCCATTCCCATGGATTTCTGTGGATGTGCATGTGTGTTGAGTTGCATAGGCTCTGTCCTTGTAATCTCCCGCAGGTGTGTGCAGCACCAGGATGGAGCATCAGGATTATTCAGTCTGCTATAAAATTCTTCACCTCCTCCCAGAAGAGCAGCAATCCTCAGGGACCTGATTTTTTTTTCTCTTTTTTTTTTTTTTTTCCTTTTTTTTTTTTTTCCTTCTTTTGGGGGCGGTGGGGGGGGGAGGAAAATTCTTGTTAGCCAGAGAGGTCAGGATGTGTGTCTCCTCAGCAGCCAGGCTGAGAGTGAGCTGCCAGTCCCAGTTTCCCGGGCAATAACCTCCTTGCATTCCTCACATTCCTCCTGCTTTCTCTTTCTTTTGAGATTATGAAGATAACTTCCTTCTCCCATTGCTAAGCAATTCGAGGACCCAGTAAGTTTCCCTCTTGTTCCCTAAATTACCTTGTCTGTTTCAAGATGCCCCATGGCAAACCCCTCTGGTGCCTGGAAAGGTGCAGTTGGTGCTCTTCACTGGGGTTTGTGCATCTCAGAAAGAAAGTGTGCTATGTGTATTCTATTTTTTCATTGCCAAGTGTTTTAATTAAAAGAGATTACTACTTTGTTGTAGCTCGTCTTACCTGCTTCCTGGTTTGTTAAAGAAGTGTTTCATGAAACTACTTTGCTTTTTTAGGAGAGATTTTTGTGTTTTTCTTTGCCTGCACAGAAAACATGCAGCCTGCAGAGGCTGTGGTTGAAGCACCATGTTTGTGCCAGAGAATTTTCTTGTTTACATCTTTCTGGTCCAGGAAAGGTGCTCGGATAAAAATAGCATGTTGGGAAGAGGGGACCTGGTGAGAAAGTGTTGGAGGCTTTATTGTGTGCAGGGCTGGTGGCAGCCATGTGGGCTGTTGGCAGGCTTTGCCCCGTGAGGATGTGGCTGTGGTAGTTTTCTTAGGATGGTGTTTTCTGTTTGAAAATGGCTGTAGTTGGCACAATCGTCTTCCCTGCTAGTTCATGCCTGGCAGTCTGTCACCTGTCATGTCCCTGTGGGTCCTGGGAGAGGAGGGAGGTGGGATGGGGTGACGCTCCTGAAGGGCAGCAGGGCACCACCTCACTGGCAAAGTGCTTGAAAGGATGGAGATGGTGCTTAGAAAGTGTGTGGGGGGATACCAGCTGATAGGATCAGTCTTAATTAAGGGCTTCTCAGTGTTGATTTTAATGTGAAATTAGAACTATAGTACATCTTTCCCAATGTAAAGCATTGCCAGATTCCCCACCTCCCCAAAAACGGTCTTAGAAATACTTTTTTTGTTGTCCATCTTCTAAGCAGAGAAGTAAAGTCTATTAGTTTCCTGTCTTTCTACTCCTATTTTCTGTGGCTTACACAACCAGTGGCTGATGAATTTGTGGGAGTTCCCTGTGAGGGACTTCTCTCTCTCCAAGCTTTGGTGTTGGAAAGGTATGTAGATGGTCCAGAGGGGCTACCCTGAGCAAAGGATTTTGAAGGGGTATTTCTCTTAATGTTTCCAATTTAGAACCTGAGAATTGTCTGGATTTTAAGCAAATTCAGATGGGAGCAAACAATGATGAAATGTTTAAAATATGTTTGAACATTTTTGTGGGAATAGGAGCAGTTCTTATACAGGCGAGGCTGCAGCTTTCGGGAGGTGAAAATATGTGGCCCTTACACATTGTCAGCATTGTTGCCGCCTGGTTTTTTCCCCCTTCTTTTTCCTTTTTTAAAAATGCTCATAGGAAATTGGCTTTGGTAATTGAGTTTCTACAGAACCACAACATCCAATAGCTGTTCCTTTCCAGGGGTCACGCTCAGGTTAGTTTAAGTAATGTGCAGTCAGTTTAACCTCTTGTGGTTTGTAGTGCTATTCTAGAAATTACTGGTGATTTGGGGCGTGTTAGAGTAACAACTTCACAGGAAAACCCCAAATGTCAGGGTGTCTGGTTTTCAGAGAAGTCTGACCACTTGCCTTGTGAAAACCAGGCACCTCGAGGTATGTCCCTTCTTGCATCGGAAAATGCAGTTAAAGCCTTTATGGCCCGTGGACTTACCTTTTGAAAGAAGCTGAAATAACCCTGGGTGATTTGTTTACCTACACTGACTTATAACATCCTCCTGCTTGGAAGCACCGTGCAGAACCTGTGCTGGATGCTCTGTGTTGGGTCACATCACCCTGCATGGCACTGATGGAGGAGCAGCAGTGCTCTGGACCCCCAAATCCCAGGGTTTAGGGGATTTGCTGGCAGCAGAGGGCCAGCTTTAAGAAATTATGAGCTAGGGCTTTAGCTTTGTAGCATTGACAGTTTGTTATAAAAAGCTCTGTGTTGCAGGCTGTGATGACAGGGGGTGATAAATCACTCTTGGCTGGTACTACAGGTTCTAATAATGGTGTTTTAAAAAGATTACATGGGTTTTAATACAAACTTTTTGCTTCTTTGTACTCTCCCCTTTTTAAAGTGTTGAGCCTGTTTTGATTCAGCATTCTTGGAACATAAAGACGGAGCCAGGATTTTTACTGGGCTGAAATGCAGTTTTTTGCTTCTCCTGCAAACATGAGGATCTTATTTGAATGTCTTTATAGCCAACTGGCTGGCAGAGTCCTCTTTGCAAGCGAGCTGGCTTGATTGTTTGTTTGTTTGTTGTAAAGGTAGCTGTGTCCCATGGAGGATTAAAGACCAAGCAGCTTCACCCAGTGAGTGCTGCTATTGGAAAGAAATTAGTGATAAGGGAGAGCCATGTAATAAAGGGAATAAATAACCTCCTGCACCTTCCTTGACTTTCCTTGGCCCATTCCCATGGGAGAGACAGAGCATTTATGTGATCAAAGAAACAGGCACAATTACAAGCTTGGTGGAAAATCAATCCCTTGCCAGCTATGTATGGGCACCCAGATGGGCTTTGCCTTTGTTCTGAATAGTGTGGTCTGGATTTTTTTTCCTTACCTGCCAGCCTTAGGGTTTCTAAAGTATGGTGGCCAGCAGTCCTGAGGGAGCACAGGGTGCCTGGTGAGCCAAGGAAGTGAGGCAATAGTGCCCATGTCCCTTTGCCTGGGCAGAGGCACTGGGAGCAGCTGGCAAACACCCGGCATGTAGATCAGGGGTCAGAGTGGTGCTGCTGGTTTAGTTTGGACTGGAGGAAAACAAACAGGCTTCCTCCTGAGTTTTGGCTCTGTTTAGAGACAGAACTGAGGGTGCCATAGGGCCATACGCTTTTCTTCTCCGTGGGGGGGAAAATGGCTTTAATAGCGTCTGCTAATGATTCAGTGCTGTTTACATAATAATTGCGGTTCGCTTTCATTAGCTCTCATAATGAGACTGCTTTCTTCCAGTGCAATCACTTGCTGGTTTGGTTTTACATGCTCCTGCCTCTCTGCTCCCTGAGCATGGCAGTGGGATGAGGAGGGAGTGCAAGGGCTCCGTGCCTGGCCTGGCTTCCCCTTCCCCTGCTCCAGGCATGGAAGAAAGTTCACAACTGCTCCCTGGAAAGGTGAGGAGGTGAAGGGGTTTTGTGCTGCTGGGACCCAGGTGATGGTTTGGAGCATTATGGCATCTTAGGAGTTGGGTTTAAATCCATTTTGCATGAGGTTCTCTCATCTTCATACCGAAAACTCTTGGGCTTACCTGTTTGCAAGGGAGGGACTCCAGTGACCTGCTTCCACCCAGAGGAAGAAGCCAGGCCCTTTTGTCTCCCAGTTCCACCATATCAGAAGCACTGATCTGTGACAGTGGATGTGCATCATGGATATTGTTTGTCTGTAGCTGCTGCAGCCTAACCTTGATGTCGTACTTGTTTGCCTTCCACGTTTGAGGAATTGTGAACGGTGGTGATGCTCCCCAGGCTGCAAGTGCCTGCCTCCTGCAGCACCCAGCTGCTGTGCCAAGGAGCTGCCGTGAGATAACACCCACTGCTGAGCTCTTTTAAATTAATAATGTCACTCGGAGGAAAACACAATAGCGTGAGTGCTGCCTTTTGAGAAGGTAAGGCTGGCTGTTGTTTGGTTGGGTGGGGTTTTTTTCCTTTGTAGCGTAGTAATGGGTGCATGAGGGTTTCAGAGCAGCCGAGTGCTGGCAGGCAGGACATGTCTGACCCTGGCACAGCACTGGGCTGGAGCAGAATGGGTCCCCATGGAGCAGTGGGTGCTCACCCAGGGCTCCCATGGGGAGTGTGGGAGTCTGTGTGTATAGCTCTGCACATGTCCTGGGGGATGAATGCAGCCGTCTCCCCTTTGGCTGCAAGTGATTTTCTTTAGAAATATGCCTCAATTTGTTGTCATTGGTAGATTAAGGTCTCCACTGCTGAAGGGTCCTGAGCAGAGGATGAGTTGACCTTCTTCACCTTTGTAACACAAAACACTTTTATGGGGGGTTGGGAAAGGCATGACTGCTTTTGGCCATGTGGCTTCTGCTAATTAACTTGAGTTAATTGGGGCTGGTTGAAGAGCTGTGGCTTGGTGGGTAGAGGAGGCTGGAAGAGACAGGGCTCAGGGCTGCTCAGCCCTGTTGCATCCAGCCCACCAAGGGGATCCTGGTGCAGGCGCCTCGCTAGTGAAAACTCCACATAACTCAGCTCTCCGCATTATTAAAGGCTCCTTTATACCTCTTCTTGCTGTAACTCCTGTGAGAACAGCCAGTCTTTTCAGCAGCCTTCCTTATGGGGAAAGTTTTGTGAGGAGAGCAGCCTGGCTGGCACGGCACTGCTCCAAACCAGCCCTGAAGATGCTGTTGTAGCAGTCTGGGAGCAAGTAAGGGTGCCAGGTGAGCCTGGTGCTCCTGTCCAGCCTTTCCAAAACAAGGGTTGTGGGTCCACTTGCTGCCCAGCTGGCTCGGTAGGATCCTGAAAAATAGTTGTGGAAAGTAGGGGTTAATTTTTATGTATTAAAATATGCACACAAGGTTAAATGAGACTTCCTTCTTGTCAATGAATTACGGCTTGAAAATATTTGCATTCTTTCCTGAAAGATTTAGGAATAATTATACAGCACTCAGGGGCAAGGCATTCCCAGATAAACTTAACAACTCTATAATTTGTACTCGAGGCAGGGTTTCCTGTAAATGATAGCTTTGTTTAATTTTTACAATACTGCTTCCAAATGTTTGCTGACTATGAATTGCCAACTAAACTGGACTTGTGAATCTGGAAGAGTATTTATTTGTTTGTTGTTGCAGACAGTAAGAGCTGCTGTGTTAGGCTAAAACTTGGCATCTCCTTTACAAGCTGTAGGCATCTCTCCCCAGGCAGGTTTGGTGCAGTGGGCAGCTGATGTAGGGTGTGAACAGCTTTCCAACTTCTCTGTACAAAATTCCTGAGCTTCTCTAGGATCTCCTCCCGCTCTGCCTTTCTTTTTCTGGGGTTGGGAAAGGAACGCTGCAGTTGCAATACACATACTTTATTTCCATTACTCAAAGCTGGAGTCATGCATAGTTACAGCCAAAGACACTTCAGCAGCTCTGGGGATAACAAGATAGCTGACAGACTGGAATGTGGATTTATCAGGGGTAAAAACTGGCAAAATTCCTTATTTCTGGTTCTTCTTTTTAAATAGGCCCTTCATGCTCCTCCTGCTGCAGGAGCCCACCGCATGTTTAACCCCTTGCGTTCTCCCAGCTGGAACCAGGGATGAGCACTGGCACTGCCTGTGTTTCTTTTGGGATTAAATTGCTCAGTCCCACATAGTTCCTAGGTGTTGTTTTTAAACTGCAAAGCTCTTTAAGAAGTGCTTTCAATGGGTTTTTATTTTAAAGTGCAAGCCTTTGCACCAGATGTCTGTCTGAGTGACCACAGAATGTAAATTTTACTGTGTGTTGCCTTTGGACTGGCAGTTAGGGAGACTACTGGGCAGTTAACATAGGCAGATTGTGCCATGAAATCTGCTTTCTTGGATTTGATTCATATTAATTTCTTTCGAAGCAAATCTCTTTATTGGCTTCAGTTTCATTTTGCTGTAGAGCTACTTTTACTGTGCCTTTGCTAGAACCTGGAAATACTTACATTGCTATGAGAAATAGGTCATATTCAGCTCCATGGATTTTCAGTTATATATATATATATTAATATTGCAAGACATTAAGCAATTTCTTTTTGGGGAAACACGTTATGGCAGAAGGAGCACACTTGGAAGTTCAATAGACTTAAGTGAAATCCCTCAATTACAGGAGGGAGGTTCAGAAGACAAGTCAGGCATTTTAGGGAAGGAGTTTTGAGTTAAATTTTGACTTTTCCCAGTTCTCCCTGAGCAGTGGTGCAGCAAGACCTGCCTGGGGCCAGCCCAGTGCAGGAGCCTGGGGTGAGGACTCTGACGTGGCCATCTGCAGGGTGGATGGATTTGGAGCTGGTGGTTGTGCCTGTGGTTGGGAGTCTTGACTGGCTGAGAATGAAGAGAATTTCACTTTTTATTGGAAAAGGAAAGAATTGCTCAAGGATTGCAAACCACTTTGTTTTGGAAGAAATGTCAATGTTTGAAAATAGCACAAGAGCAGGAGGGGAGCTGTCCCTAAGCCTGTGGCAGTTTTGGAAATAATCTTCTTACCTAGGGACACAAGTGAAGCTTCAAGGTTTAAGTGTTAGCTTGGAATTTTGTCCAAGGGTGTCCAGGCTGGGAGGGCTATACTGCTCCCATTCCTGCCTCTTTCTTTGGCGGTGTAAGGATAGGGAACTTTATTGTTTCATAGGTTTCTATTTTAAGCAGGAGGAGTAGAGTTTAGAAAGGAAAGTAAGTCTTGGCTTTTGTACAGAAACACTGACGGGGGGTGGTGGCCAGCACTTGGTCTCTCATGGGATAGTTGCTGGCTCCTGGTTTTCTGCCCTCTGTGTCCTTTCTGCTCCCTGCATTTATCTCCTTGGCTGAGCCCCAGACACATGGATTTGAAACAGCATGGCCATCACGGCTTTGCTGCAGGCCCTTGTCTGGGTGCTGCTTGGCCTGTTTTGTCTGGGTGCATCCCCAGGACAGGTCCATCCCCACGGCGGGAAGCTGCTCTGGTCACAACACAGTCATCCACTGGAGACACCCAGCCCACATGGATTTGCCACAGAGGGCAGCCCTCCTGCCAAAGCCTTGTCTCAGCCCTGCCAGGATCTCCCCATGCAGCTGGCAGGTTGCTTGGTGCCTCCCCATTGCTCCTCCAGTTTTTTTTTTACTGCAAACCTTATTTCATAGAGTATTTTTGCTGATGGAAGGTGCCAGGACACAGCAGTGGCCATGGAGAGGGAGGGGAGCTCCTCTTCCTGCTTCAGAAAGACTAACACATCTGGTAAATCCATCCTATCCTTCTAATCAGCCATCCCCTCTCTGGGGCTCACAGTGCCAGGGCTGTTCACCTTTCCTGCTGGTGGATGTTGATAGTCCTGCCTGGTGTGTGTGGCAAAGGTCCTGTATGCACTCCCTACTCCCCCCACATTGATCGAGGCTGTGTTTAAGAAGACAAACCCCTTTGCTGCTTGCCAGCAAAACCTGAGTGCAATTGTCCCCTGGTGCAGTTGGGTGCTGTGTTGTTTTCCCATCCCACCAAAGCTGTTTGCACAAGCCCAGCTGCTGTTCAAGACAGGGGATCAGAGCTGGGGTCTGCAGGTGGACAGTCTGCACAACACCAGGGGTGAGACTGAGCTGTCTCCCAAACTTGCTTTTTCCAAAATACCTAGGAAGACATGACACTGTGCCGTGTTCCTATGTGGAGCAGCAATGAGAAGGCACATGCTTGCACGATAAAACATGTTTGGGAGGAGGGTAGGGAGCTCAAAAAGTTTTACTTTTCAAAGGTTGAAGTGGCCTCCTGCACTCTCCGGTTGTCATCTGGGATGCTGCTGTCCCTCCTGGGAGGCATTTGCTCGAACAAAGGTGGGAGCACAGAAATTGGCTTGGGAATTGTTGCAGAGATGTGGGGATTTATCTGTGCTGTGGTGAGGAGGAGGAGTGCCTGTGTGAAGCTGGTGGCAGATAAGGCTGGTGTTCACAGCTGCGCCAAGGAGAGCGGCAAAGATAGGGCATTCTGGAGAGGGGGAGAAGGAGGAATTTTTAATTTTGTGATACCCTTATCTAAATCCTTTCTCCCCTCTCTTCCACCCTCCTTCTTGCCTCGTCCAGGGTGGGTTAAACTACTCAGCCTCGCCTTTTCCACAAACACTGGCAGGCTGGTGGTTCCAGATCTGGGAATACATTGGGAGTCTGTTTCAGCAGTGGGATGGGTTTTTGGACGTAGGTTGTGCTGTGCTAGCAGAACACAGTGCAGTGCTTGTGTGAGCTGGGTGGCTTCTGCAACGGATACCTGGCTGTTGGAAAAGTAACACTTGGTAGGAGTAGCAGTCAAGGGCTTAAAAGCACATTTTTCAGGTCAAAAAATTTCATTTACAAACTCAGCTGTGGTCTCAGCTCTGAGGTGTTTTGTCCAAGGGGAGATAAAGCAGGGAGTGGGAGATGTAGGGGATGGTTCTGAATGTCACCAGAGCACACACACAGGCTGTGCTCCTGTGCCATTGCTGCTGCTCCCTGGGTGAGGGGGCAGTGACCCCACTATTGGAATCTCTGGGCAAATGTCCTGCCCTGTGCTTGGGGTTGGTGCCTCTTGCCTCTCCTGCCATGATTCCTTTTTTTTTTTTGGTGGGGGGGATTTTTTTTTTTTGCTCCAGGTGGAACCTGGAGCTGTGCCTCTAGCTAGAGGGAGGATTTCCACTGACACCCTCCCTCTGTATGGTGGCCCAGTTTCATGGAGTTTCAAAGGTCCTGGGCAAGTTGCACCTTGGGTTTTTGGCACCAGACATCCCCTGCCTCCTGTTGTGCTGCTTATTTGCTTTTCTCCATGTGTTGCTTCAGCCTTGGCTGTGTGCGTTTCTGGAGGTTTGTCTTATTTACATGAACAGTTCTCGGAAAGTTCAGCTGAAAAGCAGCTTTTTTTTTCCTGGGAAGAGCCAGGAACCATTAGTGTGTGATCTTTGTGTATAAAGTTGCCTTTCTGTGATTATAAACAGTGGCCCTAGGATGGATGTGCGGTGGACCTGTTTAGATTTAAACCTGACCCACCTCCTCATTTTCACTGCTGGCATCCCCTTTGAGCAACATGTTCTTTCCTGCCTTTTGCAGTAATGCATGATGTGAGTTTTTTGACTTTTCAATTGGAAAGTCCTATCAAATTGTGGTGTCCTGCTCTAGGCAGCACTGTACAATTTTTTAATTTTTTTTTTCTTTTTTTCTGATGCAATATCAGATACACAGAATGCTCATTAATTTCCCATGTAGCCTTTCTTCTGATGGCCTGGCAAGCCAAGATAGCCTGATAGCCACAGAGACCCTATTGCATGTTGCAATTAGCCCCTGGGAGCTCTGACTGAGGGAGGGGATGAGCTGGGAAACACAGATCCGTGCCCTGGTCCTGCATCTGCAGTGGAAGAGCTGCTGCAAGATTAAGCTCTGCTGGCTCTCCCTCCCACAGCCCTTCATCTGGACTTGTTTCCCCCACCCCGCTTTGCATCAGATTCATGTGAGCTAATTATTTTTGAAACCCCTTTAATTGGTGGCTCTTCCTGGTCCAGCTGTTTGTACAGTCATGAGCAGAGCGAAGACCGGGGGCAGAGCAGCATCACCTTTCTTCCCAGGAAGGCAGGCTGGGTCAAGGGGTTGACAGCATCCCTGGGGTCATTGATGAAGCAGGAAAGGCCTTTGTGTGGCTTTGTGGTCAAGGCTGGAAAATGCAGCATTCCAGAAGCTTGCTGCTTTACTGGGTGTTCATAGTGTGCAGCTGTGTACTGAGATGTAGCATGGGTTCCTCAAAATTGACTTGTGGCTGTGATGCTCTGGAGAAGCATTTCTAGGGTGATGACAGTGGTTCTCCCAGACTCCTGGAAAGCTGCTCTTCAGTGGAGCTGCTCAGCCAGAATATTTGGCCCCAAACTGGCTCATTGTGGAAGGGGCACTGCCTGCGTCTGGGCTCAGAAGGTCATCGTGCGTCAAGCTAAACTGGGGGCACAACCAGGGAGCTGGAATTGTAGAGCAGCAGAAGTGCTCTGCCTTCCCTCTGGTGCCAAAACAGTCCCCGTGTTGCTATGAAAATGTCTTGTGGAAAACTTTCCACTTAGAACTGAAGTCTCATTTATGTCTGCCCAGGACCTGCTCTTGGCCTGAATTTTATTTTCTAAGCAAATCAGACTTTCTGGTCCTTGAGGCGGTGGAAATAACTGCTCCACCAGCTCGCAGCCCACCCGCCCTCAGGGGCCTGGGAGCCAGTGGGGGGTTTTGGCAGAGGAGATAGTTTGTTCAGCAGGAGCAGTGTAGGGCTTGAGTGGGGCAGGGGGCAGTTTGTGAGCTCTCTAAAAACTTGATTTTCAGGGGACCTCAGCTCCCCATATTGCAACCTTCAGAGTACAGCTGTGGTTCCACAGACCCCTCCAGTCGCCCCCCAGACTGCATACTACAAACTGAGTATGAAACGCTTAATAGGAGCCAAACTGCCTTGAAAAATGTGTGGATGCAAAATTAATTCAAAAAGTCTGGGCTTTTGTGTATTTTCCTTCTGGAGTCTCTTAACCTGCTCTAAGTTCTTATGTTATCTGCACTGTTACTCTGCTTGGCATGCTCTGGAGGCAGGAGAAGGGCTTAATAATGTGGGTTTTTACATCGATAAATGTGGTTGTGAAGTACTATTGACACATGGAAATGTTGGTGGATGCGTAGAGAAGGATCAGCTGCTTTGTGATAGCTCTGTGCCAGTTCCCTCATTCGAATATAGTTACAAAACCCAGTTGTAGCAAAGCATGCAAAAGCATATTTCTGTGGCCTAAAAAGAAGAAAAATCAAACCCCAAACCACACACACCCCTCCTTAGTAAAAGTTTTGCGTACATAGGAAACAAAGGCATCAGCATTTGCTTGTCAGAGCTAATAAAGTTTGCTTGGATCTTAATTTTTCTGCTTGATTTCACAAAGTAATTGAAACTTCCTTTTTGCTGCAAGCCCTTTTTCCCCCCTTCTTTTCCCTCTTTTTTTAAAATATTCTTAAAAGAACATCTTTTGGTCAGTGAGTTGATGGAATTTTGCTCAGGAGGCAGGCGCAGTTTGAGTGTACTTTGCAACTGGTCAGTCAAAGCTTATAGGACAAATTACTTGTGTCTGCAAGTCATTCCCCCAAGTTGAAAACCACCTAGACCAAATAAACCTTGAACTACAGGTTTTATAGGAGCTTTTGAGCATGTAAGTGAGGCTTTTGTAATCGCAGTGATCTGATAAAACCTTAAAAACCAGGGTTCCCATAAAGAAAGTAGTTCCACTTGAGGTGATAAAAGCCACATCTGGTAAACTTTGCTTGCTACCTCCTGATGACCTGTGAAACAGCAAATAGTCCCCACTCTAGAGGAAAGGACAATTATTGGTGCCATTCCCTTGTCATGGAGGGGATGCACCAAAAAAATGTTGATTTGAGAGCAAACAGCCTTTGAAGAAGGAGCCTCTTCTGGCTCATTCTCTAACTCACATTTGATATTCTATGACTGTGGTATCTTGCTGCTTGCCTCCCGGCCAGCACGGCACAGGGAGATTCAGAGGTTAGGATAAGGAGGGGCCTGCGTAATTGAAAGCAAACAAACAGCTAAGACAAAGAAAGAAACATAAAACAGCAAACCCAAAGCCACAAATAGAAAACAGACTTTCCAGATTGATTAGTTCAAATTTGTTTATTTGAAGTCCCAAAAGTTCGCGTTGTCGCTCTTTTGAGGTGTCTCTCCAATTTGGCAATATGTTGACCATGTGTTTGCAGATCAGTTTTTCACAAGAAAGACCCTGGTTTTTGGTGTGTTGATGTTGCCTTAAACTTTGAATTGAAAGGAGGGTTGCAAGCTCCAAAGACTGATTTGTAATTGTGACATTCAGGTGCTGCTTTAGAGGTAATTACATTCTGTTACACTTCTGGTTCGTGGAGAATTTTCCTTGGGCATGTACTTATTGCTAAGATATGCCTCTGATCACTTTTTTCCCAGGTTTAGGAAACAGGTTTAGGAAGACTGATGCACTTAGTGGCTTCAGAAATCAGTGGAGACCTGGAAAAGTCTGGGTTTACTTTTGTTTTTCAGAGTGTTTTGGATGGAGAGGTGCTTCCTATCTTCAGTAACAGTTCAACAGTTCAGCTGTAATATATATTAATATATATTTTATGGATTTGGCTTAAACACCCTCAAGTCCCCAGACAGAGGAATTACAGCTCCAGCCTATTAACTGTTGGCCATTAATGAGTTGGGTGTAAATGCCTTGATTGTGCCTGAGATTTCTAAGCTGAATCTTTGCATAACATTAGCATGGCAAGAATGCCTTCCAGGGACAAACAAGAACTCCCCAGGCCTTCCCATGCCTCTGCAGGAAGGAGTAAGTACATTTTGGGTTGAACTGATACCATCTCGTGCCTTGGTGCTATCAAAGCGGGTGGAAGCTCCCCGCTGCTCTTGTAGCCTGGCTCTCATGTTCTTTCACATCCAGGCACATTGTTTGTCTTTAACCAAGGCTTGGATAAACTTCCAAAATAAATGACTGTAGTAGTCCAACTCGGTCTGCTTTTGGCGTAGATTTTCAGGAGTGACTCAAACGTTATAAATATGAAAGCAGCTAGACTTCAAACGCCGCTTTTGGACCAGGTTTTCAGAGTTGCCTCCTAAAGCAGCAAAGGGGATCCTTTCCTTGAAGAAAATCTTTGGGGTTTTTTTCCGCTCCTACTTAAACCCCCGCCCTCCCCGTTCCTCTTTTCATCTGCACCCTTTGTTCACGTCTGCCTTCCTGATTAAGAACTAATCAGTGAAGATAGATTAGTCCGGGAGCGCTGCGGCCCTTGGGACCCGCGCAGCTCCGGCGGGTCAGGAGCCGGGAGGCACCGCGGGGTCACCGTCACCGCCGCGGAGGAGGCTGGAGTAGGCCGGCTGGGCCGCGCTCCAGTGCACGGAGGAATGCAGTAACAGGATTTAAAGGAAACGTACAGAACTAACGAGGATTAAGGCTAATTGTCCTGTGAGGGGCGGCAGGATGTGGCCGTGCGGGGAGCAGCTCTGTTCTCCCCGGGGGGAAGGTCTGGTGGTTAGGGCCTTTGCTCAGGTAGATTTTGGTTGGTTTAGTTGTAGTGCAGAGAAACGGAAAATAGAGGATTGGAAATGAAATAAAAAAGTTGAGCTCTCCCTTAAAGACTTCAAGGCTGTTAGAGCAAATATTTCTGCAGTTGGTGGGAAGCATGCTCCAAACGGCTGGTTCTGGCCGAGCCCCGGCTCTGTTTTTGCTGGCTTTGCACAAATGCTGCTCTGTGCAGGGAGCTGATGTCCCCCCACTGCTCGTCCTGGGGCTGGCAGGAGGCTCTTTGCTGAAGGACTTTGCGTGCCAATGAGTTTGTTTTGAGCAATGCTGTTGGAGGTGTGTAGTGGACCCTGCCTCCCCTCGTAGGTCAGGCTGGTTATCAGGTCTTGCAGAAAGGCCGTGGGTATCTCTGAGCTTGAATAAGGGGGGATTTAAGAAGCAAAAGCCCTCAGGATTGGTCCTCAGAGAGCCAGAGTGTGTGAAATGCTGTCTGGAGCCAACCACCCATCATCAAGTGGTACTAGAGGACAGCCAGACCAAAAAGAGTTATTCCCATTGTATTTCTGCGCTTTGGGGAAGATGTGTCATTGCCTGGAAGAAAGTGAAGTTTGCAAGCGTCCCAGCCAGAGAATAAAGAGATGATGCCCTTCAAGGCTGCAGGACCCCTGGGCAAACCCCTGTTTCTTTACCTTGTGTCAAGGGAGGGGATCAGAGTGGGGTCTGCTGGATAGACCTGGGGTCTAGGGGCACCAGAGGCCTGTGATTCTCAGCAGGTGTGGATGGGCAAGTTGCCCAAGCGAGCTCATTCTTCCTTGGGCCTTGAGTTTTAGCTGTTCCTGATAGGAGCAGTCCAAAGCTCAGTTTCCTGTCCTGTACAGAGATGCCTTGGGTGACATTGGAGATATGCAGAGACAGGGGAGGTGCCTGATTTCTCAACTGTTATTAGATTACAGCTGGACTTTGGCACACCTGAACCCTTTAAGCTTGTCATCTTTTCATTTATACTTCCAGTTACCACAAGTCCTAAGTCCTGATCCCAAAAACCCCAAGCAAGCAATGCTCTTGCAAATGGAAAAGACAGGGTGTTTCTCTTTGGTGTGGAGCTTGGGCTCACTTTTACTCCCTCCTTGAGTGGGATTCCTGGGATGAGTGGGTGCCACAGTGTTGGTGGCTGGTGGCATGCAGGGCACCAGGAGGAAGGAGATAAGGGGTTGGTGCTCTGGTCTGAAGTCCAGGCTGTGGTGTTGGGAAGAGAGCCCTGCCATTGGCAGCTGCGTGGGACAAGGAACTCACTTGGTTTTTGCTATCAAAGCAAGGGGAGTAGAAGCAGTTCTGTCCATGTCACTCAAGACTTTTGGGTGGCCCTGGCTAGTCCTGGCTCTTTGCTCAGCCCCTGCATTCAGCTTTCTCTTCTCCCTGCCCAAAATCACCCAAGACAGGGTTGAAGGAGAGTGTCCTTACAAGTGGAGAATATTGCCCTGCTACTTCCCAGATGTTTGTGTATTTATTAATACACTGCCCTTTAATATAGTTGTTTGTGGTTGATCTTGTGTTTTTGTTTGAGTTTGTTTCTTGTTTTTTTTTTCTTCTCTTCTTTTCTGTGTAAAGTTGGTCTCAGAATTGCAGCAGGTTCCACACTAGGATCCCACACAGGGATTTGAATCCCACAATAGGGAATTAATCTCACTGGAAGTTAATTAACATCTTTCTTGTGCTCCAGTTTGTAGATTAGATTATTGTTTGTATAAAGCCTGGGATATTTTTTAAATTTTATTTTTAAGTCGAAAACAGGAAATTGTGGCTGAATCCCACAAGCTTTGTTTCTTATTTGAGGAATTAAAAACATCTTTAGGTTTTGGGGTTTCTTAAAAATTTTTTGCTTGGGTCACAGCTGCCAATTTGCATGCCCTTAGTGTTCTTACTGCTGTGGAACTCATAGAAATGGTAGCTCTGCTTTGTGTCGTGGTGCACGTGTGGTTTTGCTTGTACTAGCAGGAAAGTTTCACTTCTGTTGAGCCCCTTCGTAGCTGATAACATTGGAAAGGGGTTTTTTTTTCTGTGTGTTTTGCCACACAGCCACAGCTCCAGTGCTTTGGGACAGTGCTGTTTGGCTTGAGATGTGCCAGTGCCACCAGTTGGGACAACAGCAGCTTCCCATGGTTAGTGCAGCTCTCAGCTGAGATCTGTCTTACTGAGTGTGCCCACAAAACCACGAATGTCTTACATCCTTCTGAGTTTCTTTTGTTTTGGGGATATTTTTTCACATAAAGCATGATTCTCAGAATCACAAGGGTCATCTTCTGCCAGATCTGGGGCTTGCCAGTGGATGACCAGTCTGCTGGCACGAATAGGTGAGCCTGGGTGCATCTCACAAGAGCCTACTGTGTGGCTCTGAAATGTGTTTTTGTGCACTGACACTGGAATCAGCTGTGTTGAAAAGGAAAAAAAATACTGGAAAAGTGGTTGCCAATAGCGTATTTCTGCTTTTTCCTGCCTGCCCACATGTGGTGCCACCCTGCAGTGGTGTGAGCATCCCTGGAGGTGCTTGGTGGAGGGTCTGGGACACTCCGAGGGAGAGGGGCCAAAAGTGGAGGGAGAAAATGTTAAGGAGGAAAAATATTTCAATTTAAATTCCATTAGTTGTGATGGAATCAGTTTTGGTCAAAGGCTGCTTTTTTTCTGGCAAACAGCCAAAAGCTTTAGGAAAAAAAAAATACGAACAGGCAGGTTTTTTGGCTTTGTTTTGCCTTCTTAATGGAGAATTTGAGGAAAAAAAATGAGGAGTCTCACAACGAAAGTAACTGTCTCCCAGCCACATCTCTTCTGTTTGCTGATCCTTGTGCCTGAGGCTTCAATAATTCTGTGTATTTGCTGTTCCAAATGGATTCTCTTCCCTGCCACCCCTTTTGCCCCCTTTAACTGCATTAAATTATACTTGGTGTAGTATTTTGGATTACCCTGGTAAAATCTGCTGGCCAACCTTTGTTGAATTTTGAAGTCTAATTACTGGCTGTATGCAACTTCTTTTTCCTGTGACTTTTACCCTTAGGTAAAGGTAAGAGTTACTGACTGCAGGTATTTTACGTGTTCTTTAGTAGCTGATAGAGGGGCTCAGTCATCCTGGAGGTGAGTTGGTCTATTATCTGTATCCAACCTCCCCACCAGAGAAGTGAGAAAAACCCAATAATTTTCAGCATACTTTGACCCTTGTATAACACCACTCACTTAGTGCGTGTAGGCAGAGACATGTTATGAAAACTATTTCATGCCTGAAGAATTTAGTGATAATAAAGAAAATTTGCATTTCCCAAGTTCTCACTCAGAGATACCAAGGAGGGTTTTTTGGTTTTGTTTTTTTAATTAAGAAACAACTCTTGGTTTTCATTGAAGGTTTCTGTCTTAGCTAGAGCCAGGGAGAGTCCTGTAGTTAGCCTGAGTTATTTCCTTTTCAGGTTTGCTTAAATAATAAGTTTAATTATGTAATGTTTTAATATTCTTTTTTCCCCCTTGCCTTATTTGTATATTCAGGTCTTTGTGTGGTTTCTCTCTCTTTTGATGTTTGCAGAAATGTATTATCTTCATCTGTCTGGTTTGTGTTTGGTGTGCCACTAATTGACTCAATATCCTGTTTGTTGGAATGAAAGCAGGCTCTATCATGGCATATTTTTCCAGGGTGTAAAAACTTGCAGTATTCGGGCCACCCTGTCGGGTAGGAAATTGTTGGCTGTGCTGTGGAAATGAAGCAGTGATGGTATTTTTCCTCAGGTGAGCTGAGTTTTAGCTTTTAATGAACTCTTTAAAGCTCACTGAAGGCAAGCTCCTGCATCCTCCTTGCTTGGACATCACCTGCAAAGGGCAGAGTCCCTGGCCCAGATGTGCTGTAGAAAGTTTCTGGGTTTGGTCCTTGGGGTCTTCCCACCTGAACCCAGCCCCATTTGAGAGCTGGGCAGGAGGGGGTCTCAGTTGACCAGGGGTGCTTCTCTGGGCTGCTGTGGAGAGCAGAGACAGATCTTTTGTTTGGGGCTGAAGAGCTGGGTTAGGAGTGTGGGAAGACTCTCCTGGTCTATCCCTGCCCAGGAGGGATGTCCCAGAATCACTCCAGTTGACCTCAGCAGACAGCATTTACCCAGACTTGGTCCTTCAGGGACTGGCTCTGTCATCAGGCCCAGGATGAGCTTTGCAGTGGTTATTTGAACCTGGGTGGGTGGATGCAAGAGCCCTCTTTGTGTCCTAAGTTGCTCTTTCCAGTAGAAAATTAAGTTTCTTAATGTGCATTTGGCTTAATGTACACACATGGATATAAATCTCTCTTGTTCTCTGCACTCCCTGACCCTCTTGGCAGTAAATTTGGGAACCAAAAGCTGTCAACAAAGCAAAATGGAAAAATAGAAGCCAGACAGGCCTCGGTTGTATACGGTATTTTAAGTAACTGTAGGTACACACTATGGAAATAATTAGGATTATTTGTTGTGTTGAAGGGAGGTATGTCACTGAGGTATTGTGTGCACTGCCATTCCTGTGCCTGCAAGATGGATTAGCAGCTGAGTTAATAGATGCAGTAGAGCTCAACTGAAAATAGTTCACTGTTGTTAAGCGTAGGTGAAAGGGCTTTGGTTTGGGTATCAAAGAGTGTATTTTGACTGCTTGACAAGTCAAAAAAAAAATTTCACTATTATGAGCTTTCTCTGTGAGTCTGGGGAATTTTTTTTGTGCCATTAGAGTAATCAGCAAAAAACTGAAATGCACATTGATTAATAACCTAAGTGGAAGTGCGGGGGAAGCAAGTGGCTTTAACATTAATAAGACAAATAAACCACTTATATAAAACGGTTGCTAATTGGGTGGGATGTTAAATATGCTGCATGCTAGCACATGGTGCCAAACTGTGGTAGTTCCATAACCCTGCCAGTCAGCTTTGGGAGCTGACTACATGATGAAGATGTCTTCTAGCTTAAAAAATCCTATGTGGTTGGAAAAAAAAAGGTTCAGGTGGGGATGAGAGTACATGATGATTGAATCCAGGACCAGGATCTTCTGTGATTCTGAAAAGGCTGGAGCCCCATGCCTGGATGGAGAGTGGTGGTGACTGCTGACCTTCATGGTGGGGACCTTGAGTGTGGGAACATGGAGTATGTTCACTCCTCTGGTGCTTTTTGGGTGTGAGATCCCAACAGGAGTTACTAACATTTTGAGGAGGGAAGGAAAGCTGACTCTGGTTGCATTAGCCTTTAGAATGGGAATGGGAAAGGGAAATGATTGACACTGGAAAACAGGGTATGTTATTTTGTGTCTGGTGATAGATGTAGGGAGGCTGCTGCACAAAGCTCTTCTCCTGGAGGTGTGCAGTTGAAATAAGGGTTTGGGATGGTTGTAACACCATGCACTCAGGAGCACTGAGGAAAGTACAGCCCCAGATGTGCCAGCCTGGTTGGCCCTGCTCTGATCAAAGGGTACCAACAGCTCTGCATCATTTGTAGGATGTGAGCATGGAATTCTAACTCTGCTGCCCTTGGTGGGTGTGTCACCACTGTTAGCAGGACCTCAATGCTGTTTTACATCCCTTCCTTCCTGGCACATGACCATCTCCACAGGAGTATTCTCCCCAGTAAAATAAACACGAGGCCGACAGCAGCACAGCTTTAAAGTGAGCAGAGAACACTGACCACCCAGTGAAAAAGGAGAGTTCTGATAAGAGGCAACAACTAAAAATTCAAGTTTGATGCTTCTGCCAGGAAGAAAGCATGCCTTGAAGCAGCATGTGTGTGTGTGTGGCAGAGGAGGGAGGAGGCGGCAGGGCTGCTTTGGGGGTGCAGCTATTTTTTCCTCCTTTTGGTGTTCACAGCTTAGTGTAATTTCACCTGGAAATAGTTAAATGCCAAGATTCTCTGCATTTTGGTAGTGCTTTTCATTAGCAGATATCTAAGAACAGTGTAAGCAGTGATTATGCTGTGGCTGTGCCGACATCCTCTAGGGATTACAGCAGTGCCACTGAAGATGGACAAGAGCTCATGGTCCATTCCCAGAGTGCTGAGCATCCCCAGATCATTTTATAGCCAGGAAAAGGGGGCATTTTTGATATTTTGGGTAAATCAAAAGTGACTGGATTGAGTGGACAGTTTGGTAGATATGTCTGTCTCGATGACTCTGCCAGAGTCATTCACAAGCTCATGCTTTTCTTTCTTCTTCTTGCCCCTTGCTAATGCGGGGCTGGAGCAGTGGAGCTGTGCTCAGGAGTGATGCTAGTGTTTCTTGTCATCTTTGTTGGGGGTTTTGTAAAGCCTCGGTAGCATGTCAATTATATATGATGGGTGGAAGCCTAATATTCTGTGATAATTAGAAGGCAAGTCTAGTGTGAAATTGGATTAGGGTCCGGCATTACAGTCCGGGATTCCTTTGGTAGTTGGTTCAGAGGAAGTCATAAAACTCCTTTAAAGATGACACAGGCCCATGTGTGCTAGAGGGGAGAGGCAGAGCACAAAGGCTGAAACTCTGGCCCTACTTTCAGGTTCTCAGCAGTGTTTGCCTCCTGCTCCTCCACCACCCAACCTTACCCCAGCCTAATTTCTCACATGGGAGCAAAGTCCAGCAGTAACGTCTCAGACCATAAACCACTTCTGCCTTGTTTACTGAGCTCCAGTGAAGGGCTGGGCTGTGTGGGGAGCCTTTTAAAGAATTACCCATCCCCCACCTCCCAGTAAACCTCTCCTGGAGCTTCAGCTAGTTTTGCAGTTAGCTGTTCTTAAAGTATGAACTTGGGTAAGGTGAGGAGAAGGAAGCTGGGAAGGTGTGCTAGGCATCCAGAAACAGCATTTTAAAAAGGAAAATTGTTTGGTAAAAGGAACTGCTTTTCAGTATCATGTAGCCCCAGAGTTTGAACTGCTCACTTACTTACTTAATGAAAACTTGTTTTTCAACACAATGCAAAATAGTTACTTAATTTAGAGGAAACACTGTGTGCCTGGAGTCTGCTAAATGTGGTGTTTCTGTAATAGCTTAAATCATAATTTTGCAAGATTACCTTTCTGAGTGGATTTGCTGGGATGTGCAGATGGTAACATCATGTACCATCGCATTTCTGTCTTTAAACAACCACCTTCATTCCCCAGAGCTGTGCTGTTAACCAGCCAAGGAGCAAGTTTCTTTCATAATTTTTGGTCCCTCTCTGTGCTCATCTGTATCTTAAAATAAGGAAAAGTCTTGCTGCAACAGGCCATGAGAAAGGTCTGCTGCAAATCCATGTCAAGCTGTGGTGATGGTGTGCATATGCAGTAGATAATTTGGAGTCAATCTCTGCTACTTGAGCTCTTTTTTGCCATGCAGCCCCCGACGTGATGATTGCACACCCTGCCAAACAATTCAATAAAAAGCCTAACTTGAAAGGAGGCTGTGGCAGAGTTATATTTTTGCTGCGCTCACATGGTGATAAATTACAAAAGCTGTTTTCACACTCAACAGTAGATGAAGAGTTGCCTTGTATGGGCATTGTTTGATGAGTTTTAACTTGGGGAATAATTATTGCCGAATGTGTCCTTGACAGCAAGCGCACACCACGAGTGTTCTCTACATAATGTACATAAACTTTAGATCTCTGCTAAGTATGCCTAAATACACATATTTTTCACTCATTTTCCTTAGAGGAGTTTTACTGCCAGTTTGACAAAGAGCTTTGGCTCAGGTCTTGGCTCCAGGGCTGTGTTTGTGTGTGCATAACTGGTCCATGCTCACTTGAGCTCTCCAGCCTTCATCCCTTCCATTCCCCTGGTTGTAGCACCGTGGTGTTTGAAAGCTCTTTGATGGTGTCTTGCATCAGGGTCTGTCTGCATGGGGTGAATCCCATGGATGGATCCTGAATGGATCAGCTCTGCTAGCAGATTTAAAAGGCCAGGCATGAGATGTCTCACACACAGTGCTGGTGTTGGTTGGATGTATTCTTAGGGATGTGGTTGTGCTAAGGACAAACCTCTCTGTGGGAAAACTGGGGCCCCCAGTGTCTTCCAGTGACTTTCCAGTGCTATCTCCCACTTTGCATAAGAAAACTGCAAGAAAAGCAGCCCACAGATCTAAACTTTCTCTTTTTTAAATGCCGGGTAGCAGAGTACGTCCTCCTATGATTAGCACTGAGTAGCCAGAGCTCTTCAGTTCCAGACAGAGCTAATTCTTGATCAGGAGCCAAGACCACATAGTGCTGACATGACTGAGAAATATCTTCCATAATTAGATTGCTTGGTCATTCATTTTTGAATGTCTGAGTTACATTTTGGAGCATTATTTCTTAATGATCGACCAAATGGGATCTGTGCAATCTTGATTTACTGTCAGTAGTGCTCTTGCTTGGCTTTGCACGTGTGTCCTGGGGAGGCACTGTCAAATCTGGGACAAAGGGGATTAGAGGAAATGATTTTGCTTCGCAACATTAGGCAGGAAGGTAACTGTAGTTTAATAATGTAAATAGATGTGAAACTGATACCTGTATTTGTGAAATACAGTGGGCCTTTTTTATAATAAATAAATTGGAGACGTTGTTAAAACCACTGTATTCAGGATTGTAGGACATCTATGGACAACTTCAGAAGTGTCTTGTGAAGTGTAACTAGGAAAAGAAATCCTGCTATCAGGAGGTCTGAATTTGCTTTGCTGCTGTTCATGGTTAATGTTGTGTCAGAGTCCTTAGTCCTGAACTGGAACTGGAGCAGAGATTGGGGGTGAAACAAAACAGTGATGTTTGAGCACTTTCTTCTTTTGAGTCTTGCTGCGAAGGTGGGCTCAGAGAGAAGTGCCCAGCCATACTCCAGGAGTTATTTAGTGGGCAGGACCTGAAAATCTCTTTTTTAAATGACTTAGAAAGCTACCTGGAGCTGCCTCCCTTGGAGCCGTGTATTTGCTGCTGGCGGTGCTCCTCTGAGACAGAAAGGAGTTATCTGTGAAAGAAGATACATCTGTAAGGAGTCAGTGAGATTTTTCTTTTTTTTCCAAAAGCTGTGCTTAAGCAGTGCTGCTTCCCGTAGCAGACTTTGAGCTTTCCGTAATTGAAGAGCAGTGGATGGTCTTGTGCAATAAATTAGCTGTGTCAGAATTATCTGCTGGTCAAGGTCTCTCTGTAATGCCACAGAAAACAAACAAACCCTGTAGCAGAACAGGGAAATAGATTTTAGGAGGAGAGGTTCTCAGGAACTTTATATATAGACAGAGAGATAAAAATATTCATGTCATTTTTTGAGATGGCCCTGAAGTGTCTGTAAGAAGAGACATTAACCTTTCTGGGCTACAAAGTCGTGCAAAGTGATACAAAGGTTCACCATCTGGGCAAGAGACACTGTTGAGAAATTTTGCACAAGGCAGGCAGAGCATCAACCTGTTGTGTTAACTGTGTGCAGGCTTTGAACTGTCCAAAACCTGCTTTTGTTTCTCTAACCCAGTTTTGATGCTCTAGCAGGTAGGATGGATGGCTCTTCCTTAAACGTGTCAGGAAGATGTTGTTTTCTGCATGGGGGCTGACAAGTCCTTTGCAGCTCTGACAGTGAGTCTTTGAACCTCCACGGTGGTTGGAGGTCCTTGGTGACTTCCAGGGTGGGAGCAGGCAGGGAAGAGCTTTCCTTTCTCCATCTGTTTCCTCAGAATGAAGGATAAGGTCTGGCAGCAGGGTGTGAAATGGGAGAGAAGGCAGCAGCTTACATGTTGGCTGTGTCTTTTAAAGTACCATCTGACTTGGGAATACGAGTTTCTCATCCTGACTGCTTGTTTTGATCATATCTTCTGTGTTGACAAAGATTTGCACAATTTGCCCAAATTTGAACCACTTTGGCATCAGCCCACCTACTTCGTGTTGGTGCTGCATTGTGGGGCCTGTCAGAGAGCTGGAGATGAGGACTGCTGTGCCAGGGGGTTTCTCTTGGCCCACAAAACTTGGCAGTGGAGTTTTATGGGTGGTGCAGGAAGGGGACAGCTTCATCCCACACTGCTGCAAGGCATCTACAAGCAAATTATATGGGTCCAGATCCTACGTCCAGATTGTCTGAGAGATTTTGAAATGGAGCTGTTGCAGATACTGAAACACTTGGTGATGATCCCTCTGACCAAGCCAGCTTGAGCCAGATGACTCTTAGGAAAGAATTATCTTAAAGAAAAAAAATCTGTTTGAAGTCTCCAAAAACAAACCCCCTGTTACCTCCAGAAAACTGCAAAACTGGGAGCTGGGAAATACAAAGTGTTTTCATGAGCCATTGCGTAAAGAAAGTTTAATTTAGTGTTAGTGATAACTGTGCTTCTGAGAGAGACTACTTCTCCTCTGATAATTGGACTGGGGAGGGGTGAAGACAAAAGCACTTATCTGGACAAAAAGGGCCATTGCCACTGATGCTGTATATTAACTGAATGAACTGGAAGTATTAAAAATACCAACAAAAACTTCATGCAAGTTACCATATACAATATATCTATATACAGGTTGATTTTCTGGTTCTTCAAATTACACTGTGCAGGATGAGTATCTGTTTATTCTGTTTATTAACTGAGTAAGAAAGAAGACACTTTTTAATGTTCTCACAGAAAGACAAGGTCTTTACATGTGTTGCTATAAAGTTTCTCCAAGGAATCAGGTTTTGATGTGCTTGGTTCAGCACTCACAGCAGAGGGATCTCCTTGCAAGTAAATGGTGCTAAAAATCTTCACACACCCTGCCTCATGAGACCTCTTTTCTCTGGCATAGAGTACTTTTAACTTGGGATATTTTCTTCTCTGGTTTTCAGGTGACCACTTGAAAGTCTGCTCGCAAGGCTACACATGCTGCTCTCAAGAAATGGAGGAGAGGTACAGTCAGCAGAGTAAACACGACTTCAGAAACGCTGTCACAGAGCTTAGCAATCACCTACAAAACATGTTTAGTTCCCGATACAAGAAGTTTGATGGTAAGTGCAGAGACCTTGAACTTTCTCTCCTTGGGATAAAAATGTGAAAAATCCCCATCCTGTTGTTTTCTATGCAGTTGTTCTGCTCTTTCTCCCCCTTTGCTGGGAAAGTTCATGACTCGGCTCAGGGGGCAGAGCATGCCTTGTTTTGCAATCCCGTGAGAGAGAAGTATTTGCTGATTATGGCTGCTTGTTTCCCAAAGAGAGAGATCTTTCTTTCTGATTAATCTTTTGAAAAGCCATTTTGCTCTAATGTAAGATTGCAGTTGGTTTTGTTGGTACAATCCTGCAGCACACATAATTGTAACATGCACATCTTGCAGCCCCGGTCCACAACAATGCTGATCTTTCCCAGCATGTTGTGAACCCACAGGATTTGTATCCATCTCACTTTTAGCCTTTGGGGCTAAGCAGAGCAGCAGTTAAACACAGAGTGGTTTTGTGTGGAGGCTGAGGGTTCAAGTGTGATGCAGGGTCAGAACCACAAAGAACAAGTCTCGGCTGAGTTCCCATCGCTGGAGCGATGATAACTGCTGACAGATAAGCAAATGACTGGTCTGGTTATTGCCCTTGGGTCCACAGTGTGTCCTATCAGACTGGCTCTCCATAGGGCATGCCTAGTTCATGGGAGCTGCAGGAAGAAGCTCCCTTTGGAGGTGGCTGGCACACAGCCAGCAATGCCCACCTTGCAGCCTGGTGTTTTTTATTTGAGAGCACCTCTGCAAATGGCTGAAGTCGATGCCTAGACGGTGGGCACAGCACCTGGCTGAGGTCCCAGGGAATTTCTTGGTTTCTTTTGAGCTCTTGTTGGTTCCTGTGGGGTTTTGTAGGTGCCTCAGTGCTCCCAGACACTGCAGCCCCCTGTTGCCTTGCCATCTGGGGAGGGAGGAGCAGGATGTCAGGCTGCTGCTTGGATTGTCCTTTTGGCTGGGGGAGTGAGGTGACAGCCAGCTGCATATGGAAGTATCTGACAACTCAAGTGGACTGGGTTGCTCACACAGTTCTGCTTTTACATCTCTGTCACACTCTGTGGTAAAGGACAGTTCCCCCATGCAGCTCCTCTGTACATTTGTTCCCTTGTTTGGTCATTGGTTCAACATGAGTTTTCTATGAATATCCCAAAGTCTCTGCCTTGAACCTTCCAGCAACCTCCTCTGCACCACTGCAGTGGGTAGCAGTCTCTTGATTTCAAAAGGGACGGGCACTAGGGTGAGAGAAAAAATCCCTGGGTATGAAATTGCAGTGAGTCAAAGTGGAATTATGCAATCATCTTGATAGCATCTAAATCTGCTGGCTAAATATTTCCCTCTTAACCTCGTTGTCTCTACCTGCTGGTACACCAAAGGGGTGATAGAGGGAGAACCAAGGTGTCTAGACTTGCAAGCTTATTAAATACAGAACAAGACACTTAATGAAATCCAGCCCATAGATAAGCTTGTTCAAAGAGACCAGAGGAACAGCATCTGCTTCACCTTAAATGAACGACGAGGCTTTTTGAAATGCTGCATTGAAAGCAAAGAGCATTCACGGGTCGCTGCATTAGCATCCCTGACGTGGAGCAGACATCCTGTGAGGTGCATCTGCCTCTTTGTGGGGGGAGGGATGGCTGCAGGGTGGTGTGAGGGCAGGGGGTCATTAAACCAAGCTGAGATGGATGCCTGTCAAAGGAAAAGGCTTCAAAATAGATGAGCTTTGGAAAGCAACCTGCACAAGCTATTCTGTCTGTGCTCTGTGGTTCTCCTGTCAGCCCCTCAGAGCATCCTCTGGGCTGGTCTCACCCTCACTTTAGCCTGGGAAGTCCTCGAGTGGCAAGTCTGGAAGGGAGTGGTGTGGTCCAGCTGTTTTTGAAAGCTGGATTTACTGTGCCCAGCCTGTCCCTCAAGGGTGTGTCTCTGCTTTATATGAAACTAATGAAGGAGAATTGGCGACCTCCTCAGCATGTCTCAAAGCCTAATGACTCTTTGACTGCTAATATCAGACCTAAATCTTCATTTGCTGCAGACAGAGCTGGTTTAGGGATTTTTTTAAATCTTACCTGGGGTGGAAGTGGAGATTAACTGATTACCACCCTCCATCATTTGCATCTTGAGTGGCTTTTAATCATGACTGCCTCTCTCCCTCCAGCCCAGTCACCTGGAGGCTGAAGGCACACCTTCCTGCTGGTTGCTGGGGCAGGTTAAGGAGTCTCCCCACTGAGGTCCTCACACTCTTCTGCAAAAGTGTTGGAGTTCCATGCCCTAGACTGCTGTGTTTTATTTAAGAGCCTACTGTTGAATGTTTGGCTGCTTGTGGGATGGCCTTTCCTTCCTTTGGTCTTGGTGCCTGGTCATCAAATCAGCTGTGGTCAGTTGTGTCTTGCACATTTGAGTTCCTCTTGCCCAGCATAATTCATCCCACACTTTGATCTAATGTGCCCAAACTACAGGAAGGAGAGGCAATCAAGACCCATATATTTGTCCTGATCCTTAGGGATGAGACTGGAAAAGGACAGAATCCCTTCCAGAGCTGCTCTTCTGCATGGGCCCAAGCTCTGATATTACTATCTGCAGCTCTTCAGGGCTTCTTTATCACTTGTAGCTAAATCCATTCAAATAGAAATAAAACTGGCAAAAATGAGCTGTACACCTTCCTTAGTTTAACATGAAATCCTCTGTGCTGCAGCTTTGCAGAGTGACTGAGTAGGCAGGATGGGTTATTACAGAGACCAAATCCACTTCAAGTGGAGTGGACACTTCCCTTGAGGGGTGACACATCCCCGGGCTGCGATCGGCCACTCCAGGATGCAGCCCAAACAGCAAACCCTGTCCTCCAGCCCTTTGGAAATATTTGTTGTGGGTTCTCTGGCTGCTAATCTCCCAGCCTTGACATTCAGGTCTGGGAGGAGAGGCAAACCTGCCCTGCCTCCTTTATGTGCTTGACCTTTGCAGCAGTTGCTGCAGAAGGACAGTCCGACTGGCGGCACGTCCTTTGGACGGAGGCTGGGATGCCCTGGGGCTTCTGGAGTGTTTGCATCAGCTGTTGCTGGAGTGCTGTGTGCTGTTGGAACTGTTGCCAGAATTGCTCTGATCTGACACCAAAGCCCTACAGAAATGGATTATCTCCTCTTTAATCAGGAGTGTGGAACAATCTGCTGGTTATCCATCCCAAAAGGGGTGACCAGGAGTCATTTCAGCTCCCAGTGCATAATGTGACAGCATCAGATCCTTCTGTGTGTATTTAGTTTGCAGGCACTGGGGGAACTTGTGAGCTCAGGAGTCCCATATCTTACATATCCTGTCTAAATATTTGCTTACAGTACAGGTATATATGCTCCTGGAGGTCTCCCCTGTTGTAATTTAAACCACTAGCCTGATGCCAGCGTAGCAGTAAGAGATTTATTTTTAGTGGCAAGGGAAATGCCTTTTTGTTAAAATAAAAAATACTTTGTGAGTTGTTGGATTCATCACTGCTAAATGATTTTAGAGGTGAAGATTTGCTGGTTAATCTCAGATATGTTTATGGACTTCACTGAGGAATTAGTGGGTAAAATCTTCTGACCATGTAAGCGTCTCCCTCCATGACAATGACATTCATGGGAAAGCTATAACCAAGTGTGGTGACATCTCATGCCACAGAAGGAGCTATACCAGTCAGGGATTTAAACACCCCCTCCTTTTTTTTCATAAAATGTCTTGTGCCTTGTCTTATCTTCACAATTTAGTGCCCTCCCTTTCACTCTCTCAGGGATTAATAATGTTAATAGAATTAATGGTGACATTAAGACTGCATAAAAGCTCAGTTCCATGTATTAAATTTAAACTTTCACCTCTTTTGCCCTTTGAGGCTGAAGTTTTCCATGCCAGGCTCTGTGTTAGCCAACATTGCTTTGGGGAAACTGCTCAGCTGTTTTGAGGAATTGGAGCCAGGACAGGACATAGCCCATAACTCTTCTGCAGTGTTTCCGCTGTTCTGTTGCTTCCTAGATAAGGTGTTCTTACTTTTCACTTTTTAAAGACACATCCTGAATCTCTTGGAAGATGTAACTGTTGTGCCAAGCCCTTTTCTGGGGGGAAAAATAGAGAGGCTGCTGAGTCCCACAAGGTCCTTGTTTCTCCTGCCCCTGTATTGCACAAGCACTTCTGCTGTTGCACTTAAACCAAGCTGTGTCCCTTTCTTCTGTGCACTCTAGACTTAGGCAAGGCAGCAAACTCCTGCAACCCTGCAATCCCAGTTGTACAGGAGGGAAGTGTGTGAGATGGTCTGTGCCT
The DNA here is from genome assembly GCA_037834095.1 of Argya squamiceps. NCBI lineage: Eukaryota > Metazoa > Chordata > Aves > Passeriformes > Leiothrichidae > Argya > Argya squamiceps. The sequence continues at coordinate 7,373,118 of JBBMKD010000194.1, forward strand.
GGGCTGGGCTGGCAGTAGGTTTGGTGTTCCCAATGCCCAGACCACAGAAGGATTCCTATATCCTACCTTCCTATATTCCTACATGTCCTATGGTACAGCCTGATGCAGCATCTGGGAAGTGATTAAATGTCAAGAATTACATTTCTGATCCAGTCTTCCTGAATTTTTTTGTTAGTATTTAAGATAAAACAAACAAAGAAGTGTAAAAGGAAACCCTTTGGGGACAGTAAGTGGAAAGAAACCAAATCCAAGAAGAAAGAGCTGGCCAGGGGTCCCCAAGTCCATGGTGCACACAACCCCTCTGCTGTACAGGGAGCAGGCAGGGGGCCTGGAGAGGCATTCCTGTTTGTGGGTTCCATGTTTGTATTGGGCAGGGTAGCCACAGGTACACAGTGTGATTATGATGAGCATCTTTGAGGCATCCCAGGGTGCCCTTGACCTTCTAGTGTGAGCCTTGTGTTAGTCCTGAGTGCAGGAACTTCTTCCAATAACTGGCTTGCAGCTGAATCTGAGAGACTCATCAGGAGAACATTGGCCAAATAGCTTCCAAGATCTGCTGAACCTGGAGGAAAATGCCTGGAATTCATTTCTGAATTTAGTTTTTGTTGTTCAGATAACGCTTTGCTTCCAGCTGCTGTCTCCAGGTACAAGTTATCAGGGGAGATGTGCTGGTGCAGTGGGATGCAAAGCTGGGATGTATTAGTAACTGGGAAGGACACAGAAGGGACAAGGGAAAGCTTTTGGTAGTCTCCTTTCTGCTGCTTCAGGCAGTGTGGAGGCAAACAGTGAAAGATGAGCCCCACAGGTGCCCAGCCTGCTGCTCCTATAGTTAGAATTTGGCAGCCCATCGGGGTGCTCTGCCTTACCAAAATAACTGCCCTTTGAGGACCTTCATCTCACATTAACTCTTTTGCTGGAAACTGCCTGTGAGAGGAGAGACCTGGGCCCTCATCCTGCTCCTTTGGCAAGGTCTCCCCGTGTCTGTGGCACCCATGGGGTCAGTACTGGCTGCCAGCACATTCATATCTGCAGGATGCAGCTCCAGGTGTGTTGGCACAGCTGGAACACTGAGTAGAGACCTGGTGGACCTCTGCTGGGCCAGAGCTGCACATGGAGTTTGAGCTTCTGAGTAAATCTGTGTGGTGGGAAGAGCTCTCCCCTTGCCACCCACCTTCAGGAGAGTGCACTGATGACCATGACATTGTTAAGGTACAAATAGTAGGGTGGTTTGGTCTGTCCTGCACTGACATTGAGGTGAGGGCACAGCCTTGTTCTGCCCTCTCCAGAAAGGGATGCCACCAAATCTCATACCAGCCAGGGCAGAAAAAGTTGGGAATACATACCTCAAAGAAGCTGTTGTGGGAAGGCAATCCTTTGGACTTGGTTTTGGACTGGGAGAGAGTGACTGAGGAGAAGCTGGAGGGAGCAACCACCAACACACTTCCTTTAGAAAATCCCACTTGTGGGCTTTTGTTTGTGCTTTCCCACTCCATGCAACAACAATGAAACAAATTGTCTGCTGTCTGTGCCTTGGAAGTTTGTTTATTCTTTTGTTTTTGTTTGGCTGGCTCCTCTCCATCTGGAGGTTTTTAAGGAGGTACATACACCACCATGATTTTTAGTCTTGTTTGTTGAGAAGGGTGATGCTTGTCTGACAGTGGTGAGAACCAGACCTCTCTTTTGGGAGACTTGGAAAGATCCTAAGGTCAAATTCAAGTTGCCACAGAAGTAGGAAATCTCATGGGGAGACATGAAGGGGGTTCCTGCCCTGTTGGTTAGGGAAAAAAAAAAGATACCAGATCCTGTAACTTAGCAAAGACTTCAGCAATAGGCAAAAGCAGTTAGTGTATGGGCTTGGAGGGATCAAACACTCTTATGTGATCTCAGGTTAAAGCAGTTCTGGAGGTCTCCCCTGTTGTAAGGTCACAGGTAAACTGCTGTTATCCTTTTGGGTTTTTTTCCCAAAAGCAAAGATGCAGGCAACAGGCTTTGTACTTGGCTACAGGAAACGTGCCTGGTGCTCTCTGGTTACTAATTGCTGTCAACCAGTCAATGAGCTATTGTTTGTCTGTTTAAAATTAACTCTCTCTTCCTCCTTTCTGCACAAAGGAGCCACCAAGCCTATGTGCATAGTCCTGGTAGCTGCTCCCCTGGATGCCCCTTTTGGTGGTGGTGGTTTGGCTTGGGGGTGTGATAACCCACTGCTTCAGGGCTGGAGCTATTTTATTGGTGTTTAATGTACTGTAGTGTCTTAGAGTCCAGCCACTCACATGCTGGCTGAACAAATACGAGGCAACCCCAGCTGGGAGAGCTCTCCCTGCAAGTGTAATGAAATGAGGGTAACTGAGGTAATGGGAACAAGAAAGACATCCCCACTGTTCAGGAGTGCAGGCCCTCCTCACACTCTGACAGCAGCAAGAAGGGAGGCTTGGGAAAATGTGTACCTGTGAAATACCTTAGTGAGTGTCCCAGAAAGTTCCTTTCAGTTGGGAGGATGTGGGAGGCAGCCTGGAGGAGCTCACTTCCAGGTGAAGTTTGGGCTGGGAACTTGGTGTATTGGTACCAAACGGATGTGGAGCAAAGGCTGAAGCATCTGAGAAATCACAGGTGTGTCTGAAGAGATTGAGGAATGGGTGCAGTCAAAATTAGACATGGGGTGAGTAGAGGGAAGAGCCAACACTGGAGGAAGAAGAAACAGCTCCAGAGAGGTGCATTGAGGAAGAGTTGTTGCAAGGAGAGGGATGGAAGTGCTAGGAATGATGGACCTGCTGCTTGGGGAGGAGGCAACATGGAAGCAGTGGGAGAAAACTCAGTATAGCTATGGGAGAAAATGAGATGTGTGAGCAGTAACAGTCCCTGAAACCAGGGATGTGAAGTCTGGGCTCATCCTGCTGCATGGAACGTGGCAGAGCAGGATGGATTAAGAAGTGACCAAGGGCATTTCTCACCGTTTTCCTAATTCATGGGATGACTGGTACATACAGCAGGATGCAATATGCTGCTGTTTGTTTCTTGAATCACAGACAGCAATCTCCACATTGTCCTCCTTCATTGCTCCTTATTTTCTAACAAACTCAGTTTCAGTATGATGGTGCTACCCAGTGCTGTGTGTTACCTTCTGGTCTGCCCTTCTGGACTCCTGCTAGTCCCACAGTGCTCCAGAAACCAGCACTTCTAGAAGTCTTGGGGTTTGGTGGTTTTGGGTTTTTTTCAACCTATGAGGGTGTGGCCCAGTTGTTCTTGTCTTGACTTTCACTAATCAAGCACAGTTTAGGGAGATGATGTTCCTCCCAGCTCTGCAGTGTTCACATATTGGGGCCGTTGCTGTGACACTAGCAAGATTTAAGCCTGTACTTCTTCAAGCCCTGTGAAAGAGTTCTTCCCATGTCAGTAAGTGCTAACACATGTTTGAAAACAGGACAGATAAACAGCTTGTGGATCTGCCCTGCCCTTCTGAGTTCATATTCAATAAATGTGTTAACACTATGTGTTCATCGGTTTCTCAACACTTCCGGAGAAAGATTGTTAAACTAGGATTTGGTTTTCCCTGGTGGAAATTACAAATGCTGTATATGCAATAAAGGAAGTGAAGGCATATTAAAAATAATGAAGCACATTCAGAAAAAAATAGTTGCTTTCCTCCCTTTGGACTAGGTGGCATGGCTGTGGATGGCTTCAGCTGCCAGGTGAAGAGAGCTGTGAAACATTTGTCGCTTTTCTCCCGAATTCCATTTATCTGTCTGGATTGAATTTTGCTTCACATGGTAGGAGCAGCTGCAGGGTGGAGTTTGGATCTGCAGATGCACCTCTGGAAAACACAGGGATGGAGCCTGCGGGGCCGTGGCTTGAGCAGGAGTGTTTGTCTGGGAATCCATCTTGCTGTTGTAGACATTTTATGAGTAGACCTTTTAAGGAGAAAATATAATTAATCTCTTTGTGGCAGTGTTCTCACACTTAGAAAGCATAATTGTCTGTACAGACAAGCAAATTAAAGGTTTTTGGTAAGACAGACGGTCCTTAATTAATCATAATCTGGACAATATATTAAAAGTATGCTCAAAAAGCTGGGTGGCAAATTATCTGAAACTAATTAATTGTGCCTATAAAAATTCAGCATGTTCCATATGTGTGCTTGAACCTGGTTTTATTTGTTTTTTAAAGTGGTTGAGTAATTACACGTCTACCTGGGATCTGTTTGTGTAGTTCATTTGCAAACCTCAAACAGAATAAGGCCAATTGAAACTTCGGCTCTTAACCAAGGAAACCTTTTGGCATGGGAAATGCTGCATGTCTGGTGGCTTCTGGGAGCAGAAAGGTGTGTGGCAGCCCTGGTGTCCTTTTGGAAGGTCACCAGCACACCTGAGCATGGCCAACAGATGTGTGTCTGTAGCAAGCACATTGGCTCAGCAGCCTTGCTGAACTCTTGGGTAAGACTTGACCTTTTCTTGCACTTGCAGTTAAGGTTTCCTTTGTTCTATAAAATGTGGAGATTTTAGGTGCTGAGCCCTAGCTCACTGAATATTTGACTCTTTGCAGTGGCTACCAGAGGAGTAAGTGTGGTGCTGTGGAGCACTGTGCCTCTCTGTGTGAAAGTGTTCCCTAGAATAAATGTGTTTTGCTCCTGAAGATAAAGAAATTGAAAGCACGGCTTTGTACTCCTGCAGTGGTCAGCTGTGGATTCAGCCCTGAGGACTCTGCCTGGGGCAGGGCTGGGGAGGCTGAGGACAGCAGTGCTCAGGTCCTGACACAGGACAAATGGTGGCAGGAGGCAGCTCAGACCAGGCAGTTTTTGCTGCTTTTTCCTGTGTTGCCAGAGCATCTACGGAAGTGCCAAACCTGTCTGTGGGTGAAGGGGAATGTGCCCCTTTGATGTGTTCATCTCATTTCCAGGAGCTGCCTTTGTTTTTAGGTAGGACTGTGCCCTACAGCACTGGGCTCACCTCAGCAAAAGCCCTCTTGTATGAAGATCCCACTCTTGAGATATCTGAAAATGTTAGCACAAGGAATAGGAAAACACTGCATCCCTCCTTACTTAAAAAAAAAAAAAAAAGAGTATTTTCAGGTGACATCTATGAATCCAAGATCAAAGATATATTGGGTCTGAAAGTCAGAAGAAGCAGATGCATTGTCTGGAGGTGGGATTTACTCTGTCTCGCAGTGGGTGGAGTGATTGTGTTTCTTCAATTAGCTCATGTATCTGCAATTTGGAAGAAAGATTGTTTTGAATCATTCTGGCAGTGGAATCTGATGTCATGTGGAAGCACCTTGGGGAGATGCAGTGCTCTCTTGCACTGGGTTACTGGCAGGGCTGGTCTGCCCTCAAGCTGCAAAGAGGTAATACGTCTTATTACTTGAAAAAAAGGAAATTGCCAAGTAACTATGGTTAAGTTTCTCAATGTGCTCTTTTAAAGAACGGTTTGTTCAAAAGCAGAGACTTTCCCCAGAATTTTTATTGCAGAGATGGCACATATGTCACATCCCATCTCTCTTACCATTTCATGACATCTCTAGGCTTTCACCAAGTGGTGGGCATTGAAATTCTGCCCTGAAATTCAAAAATGTTAAAAGAATAAACAGAGCCCAGAGCTGTAGATTGCCTGACTGCAGATTACTGCCTTTTCTGCCTCTTAAAGTTAATGGCGTTGGAAATGTCATCTTCCTTTGAGCATCAAAACCCATAGCATGCACAGGATTTATTTTGCAATATAGACAGATTTTAAAATTTTTTCTTGATGTTAAGAAAGGTTTTGTGCCTCTGGTACCATGGTGCTGGTTCCCTCATCCTGGAGCTCATCCTCCTGAGCATCAACCTGAGTGAGAAGGTGACTGTGCATCAGCAGGATTTGGCTGAGGTGTGTTGAAGCAGTATGACACGGTCAGGTTGGACCAGAGCTGGCTGTGCCATGTTATCCCAAGGCCTTGTGTGTGGTTCATCCTCTCTGTGTGTAACCCAGCTCTGTCTGCTGGCTCTGCTCTTAGTCAGGAAAACCAGGGAGACCTTGGAGCCATGTGCTGCTCTCTCAGGTCAGTTTGTGAAGCCCTTCCCAACCATGTGTGTGCCTGTTTGTCGACAAGAGGGGCCAGGCCTTGCCCAGGGAGTTTAAACAAGATAACTGGAGGGAAGAGAGAGCCTGCTTTGCTTTCCCTGCAGATAGCAGTGTCTGAGAGAGCACTGGCAAAGTATGATTTGTCGTGTGTGAAAAATGTTTGCCTTTGACAGCTTTTCACAGGAAGCCTGTCAGAGTGATAATTTAATGAGTACAGATTGCTTGCAACACAGCTGTAAAACGTGCTTTTACAGTGCTGTAAAATAAGCAACCGAGGCCTTTGTGTGTTTGCTTTGTTTGAGAACAAGTCAGCTTCTAATACAAATGAAAGGTGGTCATTTATTTTACCCAGCAAACAGTCAAGACGTAAGAGAGGAACCTGCCGTTTTTCTTCTTGTGCTGGCAAGGTTAATGCTGGGTTATGTTGGTGTTTGCTAATCAGCTCATTTCTGTGAAGGAGAGAATTAGTATCTAATTAGATATAGGGAATTACTAGTCAGATTAGCATTTAACTCATAAAAAGGACTTCCGGGCTTTTTTCTTTCCCTTGCAGACATCTATGCCCATAGTTTGCACAGAAAAAAGATTAATGTTCCTTCTGGCGCCCAAGCTGATTTCTTGATGTGGAGATAGAAAGTGAGGATGCAGACTTTCACTGTGCCAATAGCTACAGTAAAATATATCTAGAGATATAATTTAATTGCTGCTGCTGACCGGGTTGAGATTGCTGTGTGTTGCATGGAGGATGATGCCATGCACATCCCACTGCTGGGTTCATCCATGCTTACTGGTGTTGAGTGGCCCTTCATCCCCAAAGCCACACTTGACATCACCCCTCCAACACCCCACCTCACCTCCACCCCAGGAGCCTTGAGGTGCCAGCAGTGGCACACAGTGGCCAAGCCACAGGTCACCAGGGGATCCTGCCTGGCACATCTGGCATGTTCAGGGATACAGGCATTGCTGGCAGGGGTGGATGCTGACTCCAGGCTGCAGACACATCCTCCTCTGCCCTTCTCCCCTTATTCTTTGGGAAGAATATTCTCACTGACACTTGAGAACAGGAGTTTTCTGTCCATGAAAATGGTGGTTGAAGCTTGAGCCAGAGACAACAGCGCTTTGCATGCATGCTGCCTCCTTCAGCAGTGCAGTGTTGGGCTTTTGGAAGTGCCTGGTTTTGGTGGGAAGTTTTCATTTCCTTTATTTACCTTCCTTTTGGGCAAAGAAAAGCTGCTGGCTGGAAGGCTGCAGGTGCACAGGTATTTGCTGCTAATTAGATTGTAGGGGTTTTTTAATGATAATTAATGAACATACCTGGTTCTAGCCCACATGAAAAATTGCTAAGAGATGAACAGCTCTAAAGCCTGGATACAGTTTATTCAACTTCAAAGTTTATTCAACTTTGGAGTGTAACCAATAAAATGAGTTTGGGCAGGAGAATAAATTGTTTATGGTAATATGAATGTATTACTTAAGATAACTTTCTTGGCTTCGAACATTGCTTTATGTTCTTTAGACTGTTGGTTGGAGCTATCTGATAGGTTTGCTATCAACATAATTTCAAAAATCTAACTCTTTGTGAAGAGTTCGCTGACACATCTAGCAGGTTTTGTGCCTGGTACAGAAGTATTTAAATAAACAACTTGTTTGGTGATACTAAAAGGTCTGAGCAAAGGAAGGAAGTGAGCCTTCAAAATGATTAAGTGAATTAGAAATTAATATACACCAAGCTAATCTCTATAGTATAAACTCAGCAGAAAAAAAATCTTCCTGGAGAGGAAATGCCAGTCATGGGAACGAAAGTGGAGGTTCCTGCTGATATTGGACAGAGGATGTGTTGGGTGTTTGAAATCAATCTCCTCTTCCCTGGATCATTTCTCTTGTGCTCCTGAGAGGCCGCATTATATACAGCCATGTCAGGCACTGAACCCCATGACTTTGTTCGTCAGGAACTCGTGGAATGTTTCAGTTTTTCCAGAAAATGTTTTCTGTGTTAGGCTTTGTTTGTACTGGAGCACTTTGAAGACGAAAATCTGAACTTCAGCATACTTTTAATGTCTTTTAACAAGGTTTAAATTCGCACTGGGCCAAAATATTCCACCCCCCCCTTATAACAACTTCTAGCTCTAAGCATTGCTCCTTTGAGGATTTAGAAAACCACAAAGGCATGTTTTATTAAAAAATATTTATTGAATATGAGTCACAGAAAAGCAGAGGTCAGAATCCTCAGTTGCTGGTGGCATGCATAAAATAATCTGCTTCTTCACCCAGCTGTGCCCACTCACCAGGATGTCGGTGCTCCCTGTGGGGCTGGAGCAAACAGGCATGGGAGGCCTTGTCCCAGTGACACCTACCTGGCTCTCCTTAGCTGTCCCCAAGGCCATAGAGCAGGGAGGGTTTTTCCAAAATGGCCCAAGTGCTTTTGGCCTAGTGGACTCCTTCCCTATTTTTTATTTTATTTTATCTCATCTATGCCAAATCTCCAAGGCAAAGGCTTCGTGGCAGGATAGTTTGTGCTTAGGCCCCGCGTATCAAGGTTGTGGTGATGTGTTCTTGGAGGATGTGTTCTTTAAACTGCTTCTGCAGTGATATAATCATTGTGTCAACTTGTTATCAGAGTTGAAGACACATGTGGCACTGCCAAGACATGGCAGCAGCCACTCTCTGGGCTGTCCAGTGAGTGAATTCCAGAGAGTGAATGACCCAAAGTGGGGATTTGCTTTTAGAAAGTGATAAAAATTACAAACCCTATCTGTCCTTTGTCATTTGAAAATCTCTTGTTATTGTGCCAAGTGTTTAGCCTCTAGATTTTAAGCAAATTCTGGCATAATTGTGGGGGTTTTCACACTGTCACAAACATCTGAAGCCTCTTCTGCAATCAGGACCAATTGGTAAGTGATCAGCCCCTGCCCTGAGAAATTATGGACTTGCAGGATGGGAGAAAGAACCTGCAGGTAGATTTTTTAATTCCCTTTTTAAAATGTATTAAAATTTGTTCATTTTTGAGGCTAGTTCATGATAATCTTGGAAAATGAATCGTCAAGAACTGGAAAGAAGGATTCATTTGTGCAAAACATCTGTTTAACAAAATCACCTTTTTTTCTTTCCAATGTGTTGTTCTTTGAAATCATCTTTTGAGATGCCTAAATGGAAACATCAGAAACTTCAGAGTTTTTTATGTCTTTTTGCTGACTCTTAATCATGATATTCATATTTGTATCAGGAGAGATTTCATTCATACAAGTCTTCTAGTCTATGGAGAGTTTCGGGGATTGGTCTGTGAAGAGTAATCAAAAATTTTGAGATCTAGACATTGATGGAAATTCTTGGAGAGTCCTTTTTTTTTTTTTCATTTTAATTTGATGACGGTCTCGTTGTGCTAATCCTCCATTTGAGCGGCAGTTGTTGGAGTGTGTGAGCACACAACCCAGCACCCGTGTTTACCGTATCTCCTCTCCCTCTTTCCTCAGAGTTCTTCAAAGAGCTGCTGGAGAACGCCGAGAAGTCTCTGAATGACATGTTTGTGCGGACGTACGGCCGGCTGTACATGCAGAACTCGGAGCTGTTCAAGGACCTCTTTGTGGAGCTGAAGCGCTACTACGTGGGCGGCAACGTCAACCTGGAGGAGATGCTGAACGAGTTCTGGGCGCGCCTGCTGGAGCGCATGTTCCGGCTGGTCAACCCCCAGTACCACTTCACGGACGAGTACCTGGAGTGTGTCAGCAAGTACACGGAGCAGCTGAAGCCCTTCGGGGATGTGCCAAGGAAGCTCAAGCTGCAAGTGACACGGGCCTTCGTGGCTGCCCGCACCTTCGCCCAGGGCCTGGCTGTGGCCAGGGATGTCGTCAGCAAAGTGTCTGTGGTGAGCTCCATCCTCTGGATGTTTGTCCCCATGTCCCTCAGGCCCGTGGTGGGCAGCTTCTCTCCCTGTTCTCCTATACCTAAAGGTGGTGGTGGTAGTTGAGCAGAGTTGGGACCCAGTTTCATCTATGTAGGCTGTGCTGTTGCATGGTAGACTCACCTTCTGAGGACACCACTGCAGCCCAGCTCTCCAGATGCATGCTTTCCGTCCCTGTCTAGAAAATGACAACAGCAGGAAATTAAATGCCTTCTGCAGTGGAAATAACCATGTTTGCTTGTGTAATGGCCGTATCTTCTTCTTAATATTGCTTTTAAATTACAGTGAGTCATGGATGCTACAGGCGTCTGTTATGGAGCAGCTGATGATTTGCTCCTCACTCCAGGGCATGGGGAGAGGCAGTTCACATGAGCAAACAGCTCTTCTGTCATAACAGTAAGCTGGAGCCATCTGCACAGGGCAGAAGCCACTTGTACTTGGTGGCACACATGCAGCACAAGTTAGATCTCAGACTTTTATAGTAAAGTCACTTTTTGTGGGGGATAAAACAGCTATGATGTGTTGGTCACTTTACCTCCCGCTTCATATAAATCACTTTGGAGTTGTTTAAGTGGGGTGACTGCTTTTTGGACATGAGATTTGTCTTTAATTTTAGTCTTGAGTTGTATGGTATAGGGAGCAGTCAATAATCCCCTTGAAGTGATTATGTAAGATAACAAATACTATTTCCTTTTTTGAAACTCAGCTCATTTCCTGTGGACTGTGGAAGATTTATTGCAATAATTTAATTGGGCAGAGAGACATTTACTTTTGCTCTACCTGGTTATGGAGTAATAAAACATGAGGCTGAAAGAGCAGGCAAGAGTTTGAATCACCCCAAGTGCCAGGGAAAAAAAAAAAGAATAGCTGTTCAGATACTATTAGAAGCAGAATGCAGTTCTGTAGGCAGCACAAACAGCATCCTTAAATGAGATAATAATTCAGATTTCTTTGACTTATGGGAATAATATTAAAATACTGTCTCTGAGGATAGGGGAAAAAAAGAAGTCTGCTTCCATGTTAATTTTTCCTTAAGAGAAATGAGGCAAACAGCTGACAATAGGCCTGAACATGTGTGGAAGGGCAAAGAATATTAGCAAGGAAGGAGTTGCTTAACTAAAACACCCAGACTCCAGGAGTGAGTTTTAAGTTAGCAGTGACAGGTTTAGGTCCTTGGACACTTTGACTCCCCACCTAATACAGAATGACTCTCAAGTTAGATTAATGTGCTGCTGGTTGAGGATGGCTGTGTGGAGCTCTATGTGTGACAAGTGGGGTCACTCTTACGAGATCACAAAACCTTTCAGCCTCAGGGATGCTGTCCTGGTGGGAGGGAGGGGTGGTAGCAGATGGAATTTTGTGTCTCTGTGCCAGGCCACTGGCCAAGCCTGCTGACTCTTGGTTGGGGTTTCAGATTTGGTGGCCCTTGTTTTGTGGCTGGGGCGGCTCTTGTGGTCAGGGGATGGGGTTTTCACTGCTGTGGAGTGTGGACGAAATATTCGGGTGGGAGGTCTGGCCATTAAGCCTGTGTACAGTGCAATTACTTGATGGGCAGTAAATGTGCATGGGTGAGGGATCGTGTTCATGCTCCATCTGCTCAGAATTCATCAAAACGTCTCCAGACTTGACACAGAACCACAAGGGCTACGGTCCCTGCATCTGTTATGAATCAGTCCTGAACCCGAGGTGGCGTCGTGATTTCTCTTTCCCTTTTGAAGATCCTTGAGTGTAGAGTTGCCTTCAACCCTAGAATTAATTGCATGAGTGTGGAAAGCTATCCAGAGTCCCACGCAGCTGCAAAAATAGCTTACATGCCGTGGACAATCACAGTTGCTCTGCTTTCCACTTCAATTTCACAAGTTGCACTGGAAATCCAAAAACAGATTGACTTTTCCAAGTACTAACAGAAGTCCCTGCTGTTGAATACCTAAGCTTTAGTTGCAGCAATAGAAGAAATCATAATCTTTTCTGTAGTGTTTTAATCTCATTCAGTGGGAATCTAACATCATGTTTCTGCAAGACACAATGGGAAATCCTAGATGTGAGTTTAAAAGCTGATGTTTTTATGCCTGCTGCTCTGTGGTTGTGTTTTGGGGCTTCCCACATTACATATAGATTAGCCTGACTTTGCTGAGCTCTATATAATGACTCCATTGACTTTTCTTCCTTATTAGTTTTACTCAGGAGTTGTAGTGAAATGACTGCTTATACCAGGGATTAACTTGGGGGATAAATCTTCATTCTTCTTTATGAAAAAATGTCCAAAGGAATGCAAATTAGTTTTAATGTGCCTTGTGACAAGTAAGTTAAAAACGTTTAACTGAAAATCTTCAGGAGGAGAAATACAAACCATTGCAAGGCCCAGCTGTGTGCTTTCCTGGGATACTATCAGGAGAGCAAAGAGCACTCTACAGTGCAACGGCCTTGATAGTTTTTTAATGATCTTGGGTATTTTTACATCTTCACTAGGGAGTTGGATTTAGAAGGATATTGTTCTTGCGTGAGTTTGGGAATAAAGGGGTGAAAGAAGAGAGAATATTGAAAAGCTGCAAGTACGCTTGATTTCTGAGCTAGAATGCTAGAAAATAATTTTAAATTCAGCCTTGAATGGATCAAAAGATGTACCACTGTGCCGAAATACACAGCAGAGAGAAAGCTGTATGGTTTTGAGAGAAAGCACGGACATTTTTCAAACTGTCTAAACCCCACAATTTCAATGCTCAAGTCTTCACCCCTCAGATTCCCTTCTTTGGACCCAAAAAGTATGATATTTCCTAGATCTGTTCTGAGCAGCAGATCTATACAGGATGCTGTTTCTGCCTTTTGGAGATGTGCTCTGCCTCTGAGGTTGTATGTGAGGGGCTGAGGGCCTCCAGTGCTTCTCTCTGTTCTGTGCTGGTGCTGCGTGTGCTTGCTCCCTGACCTTCCTGCCCCTGCCTTCAGGAGATGGAAATCTGCCTGTCTGCTAATCACTCTCTTGCTACTAAGGTCTGGACAAGCACTGAAGTCAGCTGGGTTAAATTGCTGCCAGCAGTGACATTTCCTGCCCTGGCCAGGGTTGGGAAAAAGGAGCAAATACAAGCCAGAGCCATGAGTGACTGAAAATGGATGAAAACCTGCAACTGGGCAGTTCTCAGGCTGCTGAGATGTTGCCATAATTGCATGCTATTAAACCCATGAGGTCATGACACCTTTGAGGGCAAAATGTGGTGGGGCTTGAGGAGTGCAGATCAGCTACAGGTATGGGGTGGAGGTCCCTGTTTGTGAGGGAAGAAGTGAAATCAAGGGCTAGGCTCCCTGACAGCATTTTGTAGGGTCAGGAGGAGCTGGGAGGGGAGGTCTGGCTGGAGGTCAGCAGCAGAGGCACATAAAGGTTGAAGCATGCAGCCACCTAGCATTGAATCCCTGTATCTGTGTCACCATCTCCCTGCAAACCAGGATGTGTGGGTGTGACCTCCTGCACCTGGCAGTGGTGGTGAGCGTTTTCTGGAGCCCCCCAGGAAATTTATACTGATAAGCTGTTGTTTTGGGATTCTTTTACCATTTTCCCCTCTTGCCCTTCTGTCTTCTAATTTGAGGCAGAACTGCTGGGTGTTCAGGAGGCTTTCAGGCTTTAAAATCACCCCCTCAACAAGCACTTGTGTGCTGAATGCCACATGAGATGTAACTGTCACCAAAGCATCGGGGCCACTGGCAAGGGTCTTCCAGCCTATCCTTGGGAGCCCTGAGAAGGGCATCAGCTTGAAAGTTGTATGCAAGAAGTGGTGTTTATAGTTTGGAAGCACAGTTATGAGCTGTATGAAATAATGGAGTTTCATGTGAGGGTTACACCTACTTCCTCATCTGCTGTCCTCTGCTGATACTAGCAAGCAAGAGGAATCTGCTGGAGATGTTCCCAGTGGGTGGAGAAGGTCAGCTTTCTTTGTATTGGCATTTCTGCTCTAAGGAAGTGTCATGGTAGCAGTCAAGGAGGGAATTTTCTTCAAACTGTTTATGAAGAGAATTGCAGAAGCAGGGACAGGTGATTGCCTTCCCACAGGTGCTCCAAAGCTGGAGCAGGAGCCCAGTGGCTTTTTTACCCCCTTTTGCTTTGAGCTGCCTCATCTTGAATGAGACACCTGTGGAGCACAAGTTGAGCTGTTGGTTGACCTGCTGGTCTGCATGAGCAACCTGAACTGTGGCTCGAGTAATTTTTGTCATGGATGCTGAATGTGGACCAGCCCCTGGCTTAGGAGAAGCAGTGATGAAAATACTAAAACAATGTATGAATAAGAATTAAGAACTGTGTCTTCAGAAATAGTAGGGCACCAAGATCTGGTTTTGGTAACAGTCGTGGCCCTTGTAATTACCATTTGAGGATCTAAAAGTTTAATCAGAAATCCAACCTCCCTCTGTGCAGTTTTTGCCCTTGGTTTGACTTAAGGGGAATGTGACTGTAATCCTCTTTCAGGAGGAATTTAATGTTCCTATGTCCAAAGGCTAAAATACTTTGCTCAGGCAAGAGCCAGCCTTGCCAGGGAAGTGACAGAAATGGAGTATGTTGCTTGCATGCATTGGGAAGGGCTGGGGGGACAGCACTTCTGCTATGTGGGTAACTAAGAAACAGCCAGAGGAGCTAAGGAGCCCTTTTAGTGTGTAGCAAAGGGACTTCCAAGGAGGCAGTGCTGTCCAGGCAGCAGGTTGCAAGCCACAAGGCCAGACCAAGGGGCTGCCGTGCACAAGGACATTTCCTTCCACATACCAGGGGCAAACATCAATGCAGAAAACAATACCAAGCACTTCTCCACATCAAAGACGACCCTGAGAAGACCTGCCAAGAATGTGACTGCATCTGCCTCAGTTCCAGCCATCTGAGGGCCTGTGCTAGGCCTTCAAAGCATGCTGAAGCAGCAGTCAGCTCAGATTTAGGGCTGGGAGTGCGTGGATAGGACTGTGGGTTTGGAGCCAATGGTGTCATGCAGGAGTACTTCAGTCCACTGGCATAGTTTTGGCTTTTTCTTTCTTTGCCCTGCACTGTGGTTCTGTTGCTAATTTTGAAAACAACGTGAGGGATAATTAAGGATGGGTTTGGTTGTAGATGCCCAGATAAATGTCCCTGCTGCTTTGCTCATTAAAGCAAATGGAACGCTCCTCGTGATCCTTGGTATCTGAGGCAGGGAGAGGCTTGTTCCTACAGAAAACAAGCTTTATATGAAAGGCCCTTTGATCCCAAGGGCACCATGAGCAGGAGATGCTGAGCCTGCCATTGCTATGTAAATGTTCAGAGGGAAAGGCATCCACTTGGCTGGCACCCTGAGGTCCTTTGTACCCCTTGTGGGCTGGGGTTGCTGTTGGGGAAGACAAGCATGTGAATGTTGAGACTGAGCAGCTTGAGTGCCTGATGGTATGATTCTCAGGAGCTCTGCTTTTCCTCTTGGCACTGTCACATCTGGAGTGGGAGGAGCACGCTCCAAGTGGGGAATTGAGCATTAATGTACTCTTGAACTTTTCCTTGCACGAGATAATGCTGCAGCAGACATCGCCGTGGGTAGCAAGTGTTGAGACAGAGTCATGCAGTTCCCAAAATCACTCCTAATCGTGTTCCCTTATGCAAGACCTCAGAGGCCCAAATCTGTGGTTGAACCAGATGCTGTCTAAATTATTAATGTTCTAGCACCAGGCCAGCAAAATTGGTTAAATAGGAGTTGATTCCAAAACACTTATGTTGGAATATTTGGGGTGGGGAAGCAAACCAGGAGCCTCCCTAGTGATGTTCTGCCTCACAGTGAGGTGAACGTCAGGGCCAGTTGTGTGCCAAGATGATGTTCTTGCACAACACTGAGAGAAGGAAAAAATGATGTAAGTAGGATTGTGTTGGTCCCAAAAATCAATGACAACTCACTTGTCTGGGATGACTGCTCACCTAGAGCATCTCATGGGCAGCTTCAGAGTATGTTTTTGAAATCATCTTTCTGTGTCACTGAGAAGCTACTCCTTCAGTCTTTTAGCCAGTATTGGCGTCATTTTTTTGCAAAGATAACACAGTATAAAACAAAAGTAATTTCACTGCATTTATTTTCAAATTGTTGGGGCTTTATGTTTTCTGGCAGCTGTGCTGCTGGCATGGCAGTGCTGTTGTGCAAGCATGGAAAATAAGAGAGCCTGAGTTATCAGTGTTATTATAAATAGTTATTAAAGCTGACAGGATTTAAAATGTTATTATTATTAACATTCTTAGTGTTAACTGGAGGGTAGAATGAGAGAATGTAATGTAACTCTGGCTGTCTGACAGCTGGTGGGAGCTCCCTGCAGGACTGTCCATGGCTGGAGCTCTGTCATCCTTCCTCAGCTATTCCTTGCCTTGGGAAGGAGATGAAAAAGAATATGGTTGCTTCTCTGAACTTTATCTGCTTGAACAGATCCGTTTTTCTTGAGTTTTGGTGGTTTTGTGGTAGCCTTGAATAAGGCATTGCACTCCATAGGTGTGTACTTTAGTGGTGATGTTTCTACCAGAGGAATGCATCCAGCTGCAATTGCAGTGAGTTGGAAAAGGCAAAGGGTGTAACAGTTTCCCTCATGTGAAACTCTGAAGTGGGATGGGTATGACAAGGTACCAAGAAAAAACAGATTTTATTACGCCAAGAGCATGTCATTTTTGCAGGAACATGATTTTACCTTCACCAGTCAATGTAAGTTGGGATGTTACCCCAACAAATCTGATATGAAATGGTTGCAGTTAAGCCCTGAGTTGTTTGCTTTTCACTTAATTTTTGTGAATTGTGTGCAAATCTGTGTTTTTAAGGAGCAAGTTTGATACAAAGATTGGTGCCAAAACACATCTGTTAGCAGCTTTTAATTTTCACATTTGACAAAGCATATAGATATAGACAAATTGTAATTTACATGATGAAACCACAGGGTGACGGATTGCTGCAGTGGCATGGAACGCCATGGAAAGGAAATAAATTTCACAAGATAAAAGGAAGGGACTGGAGTGCATTTACTTCTGTCAGAAGCTTTCACGAGCTATGTGCACTGCAGCTACTACTACCGGGGCTCAAATCTACCAGAGTAAATCCCCTCCAGCAAATAAAGCTTTCTTTGCTACTTTGCTCTATTAGAAAGGAGATTACTTGGTTTTGAGGGTCATTCTGGAGTACAGTTTGAATGAACTTGAGTTGCTTTCCAAGATAAACACAACCCCAGAACAAAGCATATCTGGGTTTACTGTTACATACAATGGCGTTTTAAGAGCTTGCACCTGGCGTGGCAGGGCCAACATTAAAAGCTTGTGAAGAATTGCCAATGCAACATATGGCACACCCCACTGACAGAGCCAGAGCTGGGCTGGAGTGGGTACTGGCCCTGTGCCAGGGGTTAAGATTCTCCTTGCAGTTATACCCAGCAGTTAAGCATTTATCACTGTTGTAATGAAGTGTAATTGCTCATAGTCTTCCCCAAAACCCTCTCTTAGAGTGATCTCTGATTGTACCTTCCTGTTGCATTTTAACACCATAAAATGCCAATTCTAGACTGATGAATTTGCTCATTATCTTCCTCTTTACCTGCAAATGTATTGCACAGTAACAGCCTCCCTGTGGGTTACATCCATCAGTAGCAGGGCTTGGTTTGGCAGTCACTGCAGGCTGGGGTTTGTCTTTTCCATCACCCCTTTGTGATCAACCTCTGCTCAGCTCTATGGAGGGCTTAAACCTATGTGGGGAAGGCAGCAAAACCTATCTTGATTTTAAGATCATCCCGTGTCTTTGCTCAAAGGACCTAATCCAAGGGACCATTGCATATTGCCTGCTGTGGAATGCAGGAAGGCAGCTTCAGTTTCCCCTGTATCTGCTGGGATTTGTAAAGATAACCCCTATGGGCTTGTCAAAGCAGGGGATGCTGCAGGGCTGCAGCCACTCAGCACTCGTGGGGAGAGGTGGGAACCTAAGATGGGAAGGGGCCTCCTGGGTCAGGGCCCTGTGGGTGGGTATTTGCAGCATGCTGCCATGCAATCCCTTTGAGGAAGCTGCAGCTTTCCACAATAGGTTTAGGTAATCCTCCTGCTCTTCATTCCACTTCAAACTGCTCTAGCACCTGGCTCGTGCTATCAACATTTTCCTGATTTTTCTTCCCTAGGAGGATGCAGAGCACTCCTTTGAGGGCTGCCAGTGCTAGGATGGCCAAGATCAACTGATAGGCCTCTGGACTTGGCATGGAAGTCCTGTCACCTACCACTGAGTGACACAGGAAGGGATTTTTATCAGAGAAACAACTAAACTACTAAACTTGAGTGTCCTTCAGAGCTCTCGTCTCTGGGTGTGAGATGTTATTTAGTTCCCCCTGTCACTTTTTTGTTCTGAAAGGGCTGCAGCATCTGGATAGCAGATGATACCTTTACATTTGTCTGTTTCCAGTTTTCCAACTATAAATCATCTGATTTAGTTGGTTTCTGTTGCTTGAGCTCTTAGTATTTGATCCAGCTTGCCTTTAAAGCCATGCTGTCCCAATAGGGAGCCTTCTGCTGGGGCTCCTACTCCCACTGCGCCTTCCAAATATATATATATATATATATATATATATATATAAAATATAAAATGTGTATATGCTCTGGAGCATCTGAATCAGATTCCATGGCCACCACTAACAGCTTTCTACATGGATTTTCCTTTTCCTCAGCCAAACAGGCTCTTTGTGGACAAAAGAAGGTTAAAGTGCTGTCTGATGAACGTTGCTGGCCAGCCAAAATCCAGTGCTGAGCTACATCAGCTGCAGAAAATTGTCCTTCTGTGTCTCTAACTAGTTCACTTGCCTGCTGAAGAGAAACCATGGGTTTTGTCAAAAACACAGCAGATCTTTATCTGTCATCTCTTTCCATAAGACAAGAGGGTTTAAAAATGTGCTGATATTATTAACAAAGCCAGCCTGATTATGTAATGCTTTTTCTTTTCTGGTTGGTTTTTGTTAAAATCTGTTGCCTCCTAGTTTCCTGGGTTGTCAACAAGTTTTTGCACCAGAAGATTAGGCTTAGTTTCTCCATAGTCCTCACACTGAGATGGGTGATAGTACAGTCCTCAGGATGTGTGTGGTACCAGATCTTCCTCATGTACATTCGTCTCCTCTTAGTCCTATTGTCCTCTCTGCCATCAGGTCAATTCCCAGACCTCCAGCAGATGACATGTGATGCCATCCACATCTCCAGTTGTTTGTGCTGAGGGAGTTTGCTCTTTCTCAGGGATGCTATGTGTCTCCTCCAGCACAGTCTTGGATCACAGCCTCTTTAGAGCACTTCCCTAAATGCCTTACAAGGAGTCTCAGGTGCATTGTTTAAAACACCAGACACCACTTCTGTTTTGTCAGTGTGTATCTCTGATTGCATTTTAATTTTCTATTTTCATGTGTGGCTAATTAAGGCCCAAACTTGCTCTTGAGGGAGCTTCTCTGCTCAATGCTTCAGATGGACCCACTGTGTGGTCGGGATGGAGCTAATGCTCCTTGGACTGGCTGGATGGAAATGGTTTCAATGAATGTTTTGAAGCTGGGCCAGAGTGTGAATCAAACATGAATGACCGTGAGTCACTTTGGAAAACAGCCCTGTTGAGGGCTCAGGGGTGACGTGCCTGCTGCAGACAGCTCCACTCACATGCCCAGCGGCTGCACGGGGCTCTGAGGGTCCTCCCAGCTTGTCCTCAGCTGCAGGGTTGTAGCTGCCACCTCCTTGGGGTGTGGGGAATGGTGTTACTGAGCGTGGTGAGTGCTGAGTGTAAATGAACCCGGGTATCTGTCATGTAAATGCTGTGTTGAGGGACTTGAATGTGATATA
The DNA here is from genome assembly GCA_037834095.1 of Argya squamiceps. NCBI lineage: Eukaryota > Metazoa > Chordata > Aves > Passeriformes > Leiothrichidae > Argya > Argya squamiceps. The sequence goes on from JBBMKD010000194.1 coordinate 7,392,862, forward strand.
AAGGAGCTGGTCTCTGTGCTGGAGAGCCCTGCTGGGCAATTGTCCAGGAAGGGCCACAGCCCCACCGGGGAGGAGGGCATGCTCTCAGTGGGTTTGGTACAGGGATCATGTCAGACATCCTGTCTTGACATCCCACATTTTTCCTGAAAAATCCCAGCATCATCATCTTCAGCACGTGTTTGCAGCAAGGCTCAGGGAGTGCAGCTTTGTGTGACATCTTTTGACTTGAGTGCATTTTACTGCCTTCCCTGAGCTTGAGTGCAGCCTGTCCCCTTGGGGTGCCTGTCCTTGCAGCCCTGGGAAGGGTCCCACATTGTACAGGGTGTACTGCATGGTGCAAATAATGTTTTGCAGAGATGTGGGCTGTCTGTGTCCCCTGGAGTGGCAGATACACCCAAGGGGCTGAGCCAGACCCCTTCTTCTGTTTGCCAGATCTCTGGACCACATAAGCAGGGACCACACGGCGATGGCTGACCCCACTGCTGTCTCTTCTGCACAGCTCTGTCCCATGCACCTTGGGGTAAATGTGTGGGGTTTTTTGCTTTAGTGATTGAGAGCTAATTTTCTTGTCCTTTTGTCTTTTTGAAGGTAAACCCCACGCCGCAGGGTACACGAGCACTGCTGAAAATGATGTACTGCCCACACTGCCGAGGGCTGGTGTCAGTGAAGCCCTGCTACAACTACTGCTTTAATGTCATGAGAGGCTGCTTGGCCAACCAAGGGGACTTGGATGCAGAGTGGAATATCTTTATAGGTAAGGCAGTATAAGTTAAAACTGCATGTAGGTCTGCACTGATACTGTGCCCCTCACCTGAATAGCATTGTGAGTGGCTGTGCTGAGCTGTAGCAGGTTTTTCAGGTGTCTGTGATGGGTATCTTTTCTTCCACACCTCTGTGTACAGCATGCCTTTTGCCATTCATATTAATCTCTAAATAAGGGAGAATGTGGTGCCAGTGACTTTTGTTGCAGCAAGCTTTAGGGGATGGGGGTGGTGGCATAGGCTTATAGGCTTGAAATGTTTCTTCTTGCTGGACCAAGCATGTATGAAAGCTGGTTTTTCTATGCTACTTATACCTTGTTGTCACCATACAATTGTCCTTCCTGAAGTCAGTTTTCTCCTACAGCAGCCTGGGAGTCTCCTTGCCAGCCATGAAGAGCTTTGGGAAAAGCTGTAGGCTTGGATTTTACACTAAAAATTGAATAAGACGTGACTGAATCTGTTTTTAAGCAGCTTATTTGGTGCTCGGCCACCATCCTTTTGCAATGTCAGCAGGTCTTGTGTGACACTGTGCAAGTACTTTTGCCATCCTCTTCCTCTTGTTTGTTATTTCTGTTCTGTGCTTATACACAGTATCATTCAATGCATAGAATTTGAATGTTAAATTCTGCCTTGGGTCAAGGCTTATCAGAATTGGTAGTGGATCACGTTTTGGGCACAGGCAGTAGATAATATTAAATGTTTTCATTTGTGCTGCTTTTCCAGGAGGTTTGATTTATCTGTGATGGAGCATCCTTTGGGAGCAGTCGCTTCGCTCTAGTTAATGTGTGATGAAGTGCACATGTAAAGTATCTGCTGCTACTGAAAAGGCTGTGGTACTCTTCCCATTCCACTCACGGAAAAAAAAAAGATTGTTAGAAAGAAAAGATTTCCGTTTCACTAAGTTGCAAAATTTAAAAAAAAAAAAAAATTGCTGCTAGCTGACATTTCAGGCTACAGTTATGTCTTAGAACTTGTTTTCCTCTGTTTTGTGCACTGGATTTTCACTTTGCTGCCCATGCCAACTGAATGTGTGCAGGGTGTTACTTTCAGAAGGCATTTTTTTGTGAGTGTATTCCATAAAGGGAGCTAAATGTGACACTAAGTTGGGTTTCCAAGTCATTCTCTGGGAGGCTGATACCCCACCCCCCCATTCCTCACAGCCGTCTTTCTCATGAGAATATTAAGTATTTCAACTACAATTGTTGTTGAAATAGCTCAAAGCCAGGAGACTTCCAAACATCTAGTCCAAGCAGAAAAGAAGAATCCCATGAAAGGGAAGGGCATAATGCCAGAAAACAGACAAAAGCACAAGCAGCTAATTGCTGTAGGTGGTATGTGGCTAAAAACGAACCTCGGGGGAAGCCGGCAAGCCCTGTCACACGAGACTGATCAGGGACTGCATGCAATAATTAAGATTATTAAACAAGACAAAATAAATACATGTGATTCCAGGTTGGAAGCAGAACTTTCTTCTTGCAGTGCTTCCTCCTCAAAAGGCTTCTTGCCCACTCATTATTTAAGTATGGTATTAAGCTTCGTTACATTTATTGGCAGTGTTGGCTTGGTTCTTGCACTCTGTGTTGATGGTTGTAGTGGAGTACAGATACAGAAAACTTTTAAGCTGTGCTTTCTTTAGACAATTTAATAAGTGAACAGGTGCTGGTTATGTTCCAGACTTTGGTCTCTCAGTTTGCCACTCGAGACAAATTAAATTAAATATATTTGGTGTTTAGGGCAGGGCATATGCCACAAATATCTTGTGTGTGTTTAAAGGTTTAAATAATTAAAGAAATAACACCCCAAAAATTCACCCAAACCACCTCACAAAAACCCACCTCTGTGGTCTCAATGAGATTCTGCATTGTGGGTTTAAGTGCCAAGTAAGTAATGGCAATGATTTATTACAAGTCAAAACCAGATTTTGAACCTATCAAATCAATTAAAAAATAGTTAAATTACAGAACTTGTAGCAAGTGCTGCAAGTCTATATGAATGTGGGTGAATGTGAAATACACATTTCTGTGTGCTAGTGGGTCTATAAGTAAGTCAATTATGTAAAGCTGGGATGTAAAGTTTGTAGGTTTTTTGAGACAAGAAGACTTTGTAATTCCTTATTTCTCCAAAGTACCATTTAAAGCTGAGGAGTATGAAATAATGAACGAATTGTACTCTTTTCTCCCCTTTAACTATCTGAATTATTTCTCCCTCTATTCCTGACACAATTGTACACCAATTAGACAGGGGTATACTTTGTTTCAAACAGGCTGTTGGGGGGCTGGAGCTTTCCTGAATGAACAGTGTTAATCTCCAGTGCCTTTTCATGATTTTTTTTTCTCCACAAAGGTTTACTCTGCTCAAAGATGTTGAATTCAGGCTCCATATACATATCTGGAGTACTGCTTTGTGTGCAAAGAATTTTTCCCCCCCTGCTCAAAAAAAAAAAAAAAAAAAGATGGTTGTTAATGAATGGTCAAGGTCTTCCCCCTCCTTCCTTCCTCTTTTAAATCAGATCTTGGGGTTAAGACTGAAAACTGCCTTTTGTTCTTCAAGTCAGACAGGCTGAAGATGTGGGTTTCTGATTATTGGTGGCACAATGAGAAAGAATTGCTTTCCTTCATGAGAGCGAGGTGCTTTGTTGCCAAGGATTGTCTCAATGCCAGTAGCAAGGACAAATGTATGCAAGAGGAAAAGGGTCTTTAAGGGATGGTACTAGATGGTATGTCTTGGTTGTTTTTTTTTTTTCACCTAAATCCACTTCTATCTCCCCATCACAGGGAGGAGAGACAGTCTTTGTTGTGCTGTGTGTTTGTAATACATGGCCCGGGTACATTCTTCAGTCTTCCAGAGTTGTGGTTTTTTCGTGGAGCAAAGCTGAGCCACCTCACCATGGCTTATAAATACCATTTGCTTTGCATGAGAGCTGGGGCAAATAATTGTTATTTGTAATCAACTCCTCTCTCCTCCCCATAATGGAAAATCTTCTTCTGAGAGATGAGCTGCTCAGAAGGTTGGTTCCTGGAGCTGGAGCAGGAGCCTCCCCTCCTGCGGGCAGCAGTGCTGGTGGCTCCCTGAACCCCAGCCAGCCTTAGCAACATCAGAACAGGCTGCCAGAGGGAACCACTGCTCACCACCACTGCTGTGGGGACACCAGCCAGCTCCTGGTGGGAGGTAAAAGTTTGCAGGATGCCTCCAAAATCAAAACTGTGGATGAGGCAGAGCCCACCTCCCCCCCCACCATCCCCCAGCCCTTGCTCCTCCCCACCCCTTTTTAATGAAAGTTTATTTCATTTAGTGTTCCTTGCCAGTATCAATCCCAACTCCAATTACTACTTTCCTTATCTTTTCTCACCAGCTTTGGCAGCTCTGCTGGAGGCCGAATGCATTTTCTCTATCGGCAGTCAAAGCAGAGGCTGCATTCCTGGGCTGTGATACATGGAACGCCATGGCACCCCTGCTAACAAAGGACCCAATTCGCTCTACATTCCCATGGTCTTGTGGATGGCCTGCCCGGCTCAAAGTTTACAAAGATGCCAAACAGCCAGAAGAATTGGGGTTTATGTTTCCTTTCAGTCTTTCACAAACACTTTATTGATCTGTGGCCTTTCCTGGCCACTCAGAGAATTAAGTAGTTACAAAATGGAATGATTTTTCTTCTTAAAAAAACCTAAAAAACAACTCTCCTGTGCATTTTGTGTGTTTTATTATCTGTCTATCCATAATATTTTATTTGAAATGAGCGGCTTCCTGCACACTGCGCTGGGATGTTCTTTATGCACGTGAAAAACCCCAAAAGCTTTGACAATGATGAACACATTTAAGTTGTGCTCCACTTGTTTACAAAAGTCTCCATTTGGTAGCACATCAAAAGCATTTTTCTCTCCTCCGGCACAATGGTATATTCATGCTAGCAGTCATTACTCAGAGATTTGAAGCATCACTTTATTGGAGCCCACCACAATACAGTCTAAGACTCTTTGTTTCATTTGTTATTACCGTCTCCTTTTTTCCCCCTTTTTCTCCCCCTCCTTTTTTTTTTTTTTTTAATGCATTTAGTTCAGACCTGTTTGTAGTTCCTGGCGGTGAAATTCCAGCCATGCCCTGCAAGAGTTCTGTCACTGATGCTGGTGGTGTGTGACTGCCTTTCCTGGGGCCTCCAGCTCCACCAGAGCTCACTCCCTAAACACCCACACCTTTGGTGGAGCTGAGTGAGTGAGAGGAGGTTAATTAATTATAGTCCTTTAACTAACACCCAGCGAATCTTTAGAATATTGAGTTTTCTTTAAAAAGTGGATTTACAGGCCAGGAAAGCATCTGCAATTCGTGTTGGGGGTTATGGTGTTGGATTATTATAATTTTTGTGTTTTGTTGTTGTTTTATTAATAATAATAATAACTTTACATACTCACATAGCTTAGTTGTATATTTTTCATTGTTTGTGATTTTTTAAATTGTAGTTTATTTAACATGGCTTGGGCACTAAGGCAGAGCTATTACTAAATTGTTCAGTATGTAGAGTTTCTTTATAGGACTTTAACAGATAGCCAGAGCCCCCAGAAGTTTTCTGTTTGTGCAAAGTACCTTCTGCACTTAGGAGGAGGATGAATGTCATGAGAAAGATTAATAGACTGAGTGTGAAACACCCATTTCTTGTTAATGGAAGGGACCAGGCATATCTTAGGAGCGGGGAGGAGCTCCTTGGGGCCGGAGGGACTGTTCTGTCCTCATCACTCAGCCTAGGAAAAGTTGAAGAATTTACATGTAACTGGAAAAAGATGAGTTTGTGGCAGAGCATCATGAGGTGATGTAGGAGAGGGGATCAGCAAATGCTTTGGGGTTGAGGGACCCCAATGAAAGCTAACAGTGAATTAAGGTTGTGATGGGTGAGAAGAGACAAGAGCTTAGTGCCAGGTGTATTCCTGGAGGCACCTTGTAGGGAAGAAGGCTTAAATACAGTGCAGGGTGGAAGCCTAAATGCCAGTAATAATTGCCCAGAGGAAGCAGTGGATGGTCCAGTAGCTGCTGTGTTTAATGATGCGTTTGATGAGGACGTGCATGTCATCACAGGAGGAGTGACCCAGTGTTGGCTGGGAGACTTTCCATCTCCTCTTGCTTAGAGATGTGCCAAATACATCATGAGTGCACAGCATTCATCCTGATCTCACACAGACTCCCTCCCTCATGCAAATTGTCCATGTAATGCTAGGAGTTGCAATCCCTTGGCTTCCCCAGGCAGGAAAAAGCCTGTAGCTGTCCATAAGGGAAAGATGGTATCAAGGATTGTTTTGGACCCCCTTGTATATTGCTGCCTTGTGCTCAAAGCCAGCATGAGGAAGCTGATGGCTTTGAAAGCAGTTTTGAAAAACAAATGACACAAGGCAACCTTTAATAAACGAGCATGGAAAGGAGAGTGTTAGTAATGCTTGTTCTGATGGGAGGAGCTGATTACAGGCTGCTGTTGGCAGGCTGTGATGGCTTTTGATGTACATGAGCCTGTGGTTTGGTGCTGGCAGCATCTAAGTGCCTGGTGAAGGTGTAGGCTCTGGGAACTGAGCAAAATGTTTCCTGGAGATGTGTGCTGGTCAGAGGTGACATTGCAGCGGTTAATGTCCATGTGCTCAAATTGTTATCCTTCTTAACTCTTTTTCCTGAAGCTCCTCCATTAAAAACCTTCATTTTTCTCTCTGTGTGTGTTAGATCCTCCTCCATTACAAATCTTTGTTTTTCTCTCTCTCTATGTTAGATTCAATGCTGCTGGTAGCAGAGAGGCTGGAGGGACCTTTCAACATTGAGTCTGTCATGGATCCCATTGATGTGAAAATTTCAGATGCGATCATGAATATGCAGGAGAACAGCATGCAGGTGTCTCAGAAGGTAAATGGGCCTAGAGGACACTTGGGATTTTTTTATTTAATGTGTTTTATTTCCCTGATCTTGTCAGTGTGTTTTTTCTTGAATGCCCTCTCAAGTATCTATAAAGCGAATGTGTTATTTTAGGCAGGGGCTGTGGTGGAGCCTGGAGAAGGGAGGCTCTTGTAACCTTATTTCATCAAATCCTTTCCATCTCTCACACAGGTTTTCCAGGGATGTGGCCAGCCAAAAACACTTGCCCAAGGCCGGACTGCTCGCTCTGTCTCTGAAAGTGGTTTCACTGCTCGTTTCAGACCCTACAACCCAGAGGAGCGACCAACAACAGCTGCTGGCACGAGCTTGGACAGACTGGTGAGTGCTGGTGCCACACAGGTGCTTCATACTTTGGTGCCACAGTGTATAATACACCATTTTTAATTGATAGGCTTTCTTAAAACTCTCTAAGGGGTGTAATCTGCCTGTAGCTCTAGATATTAATTACCTCAACGCTTCTGTGTCAGAGAAGTGCCTGTGTTAAAAGCTTGGCTTATGAATAATACGTGTTTGAGGAGCAGTGTTTAATTTTGTATTAAAAAAGTAAATCAACCATCAAAACTCACAGCCTGAAGATCTGGCCTGTACATGTCTGTTGTGATACAAAATACCTTCCCAACTTCACTTTTACTGTGTGTTTGGTATTCTGGTTTATGTCTTGTTTTCCTTTTTTTCTTTTATTTAATAGGTTACTGATGTGAAAGAGAAGCTGAAACAAGCCAAAAAATTTTGGTCATCTCTCCCTGGCAACATTTGCAATGATGAAAAGATGTCTGTAGGCACTGTCAATGAGAACGAGTGCTGGAATGGGAGCGCCAAGAGCAGGTTTGGTGTTGCTGCTGCCCCTGGTTAACCCTGTCACTCTCACCCCAGACTTGCCTGTGTCCTGACCCCTCTCCCTGAGCCCTTTCCTCCTACAGGAGTGATCCCAGCTCGCCCAAGACAGGCTGCTGCCATTACCCCTTTTTTTTTGTAGGTGGGAGAGCTGGAATGTAACACCAATGTGTTGTCCAAGCTCTGTGTGGGGGTTTCTTTTACAGGAAGGGAGCAGAGTGCAGATACCCAAATAGGTCTTGGACTTGGGGGACCTAAGTCCCTTGGACTTAAGGTCCTTACTAGTTGGACTAGTAAGCTTAGACTTACTAGTCTGCTTGGACTTAAGCCCCTTACTAGTTGTTTGTGGAACTAGGGAGATGATCTGTACAAAATCCTGTATCACAGCCACAGAGCAGAGGTGCTTGTGTTGTCTGATGGTGCTATTGCCCCAGTGCACCCAGTTGGTGTTTCCACCAAAAACTGGTTTCTTTGTTGAGCAAGGGCAGGGGTGATGGAGGGTGGAGACATTCTCCACTTCTGAGGTCAGTGGCACAAGGGGGCCAGTGGTTTCATTCACACTTTTTATGGAAAAAAGAGTTACAAAACTCCTTTTTTTTCTTGTAAGGAAGAAATTGCCAACATATGAGTAAGCCAGAGTTTTTCTGTCATATGGTTTATGTAACTGTTTAACTTTTATTTTGGAAATAGAAGTTTCTCTTTTTTTTTCTGTTTGCTTACTGAGGAAATAAGCACAGTCCAAGATGTTCCATTAAAAAAACCCCAAAAAACAGTTGTCTGGGGCTCTAAGTAATAGCAGGTTCTGCCCTTGATAGTTTTGGGCCACAGCACTAAGCCAGACCTCATAACTTTTGCAGTGTTTTGTGTGTGCCTAAAACTCTGCCATACTTTGCTAGGGCAGTGTTATGGCTGTATGTGACCAGAAATGGCTCTGCCTCCTGAAATCTTGTTTATCAGCAGCTTTTAGGGGATTTTCTTAGTAGATACCTCCAGTGTGTGTAGGGGCACCAGTATCGAGGAGAGATGAAGACTTGGCAGTACTTGGGCAAGAAGACAGGGCAGGCTGGATATCCTGTGTGGGATGGGCAAGAGTATTTGCTTTACTGTTTTCTCCATGACTCCAGTAAGGTAGTCTTCCACACTTTGGTCCTCAGACTTCTTTAAAACATATAATATTGATCACAAATAATAACAAAACGGTCACCACCAATTATCGTCGTCATTGTCACTCTCATATAAAGGACAGGGTTTTCAGAGTAAGCTTACATCTCACTGCCTGGTGTCCAGGATCAGTAGACTGTGCTAAAGGCTTTTCTCTGTCTTGTTGGCATCATAACTAAGAAAAGTAATGTTTTCTTCTGTTAAACTGATCTTTCTAGCAAGTCAGGTAATTGAAGGAAAGGGGAATGTGTCCTGTCCCGTTGTATGAGATAATACTCCAGATACCTGTGTCAGGAAGTGTATTCTGTTAGGTTTTGTTGCTCAGTCTCTCTTTCAAACCAGGAGGCTGTGCATGTGCTCAGACCTGAGCATGTACACCTTCTGAAGCTGAACATCTTGGCTCTCCCCTTCTCTGATGTGTGGGGCTACAGGATCTCATCTTCAGCATCACAGATGTTTCTCCTGTGGGGGTTGTTAGGGAAATTGCATCTCATGTCTGTGTGGTGAGAAGCACAAATTCAATATCCCAGCTTGATGATGGTAAAGGTGCATTACTCAAAGCTAGAATGATAGTCTTGCCTCCAACAGTTACTATAGGTTTCTGTGGGATAACTGTGGTCTCAAAGGTTGTGTTCTCAGAAGTGTCATCTAACTGGCATCAAGGCATCTCAGCACCTTGTATTGCTCTGTAGCCTGCAGCGAGCTGATTTATTCTGTTGAAAGCCATTATTAATATAAACCCCAGATTTTCTTTTCAAGTTGGGGAGAAAATTGTCATTCCCCTGCCCTTGTGGAACAGTGTAAATGAAAATATTGCTTCATTCCACATGCTGCAGAGATTGCAGGGAGGAGAGATGGGGTAAGAAGGGCTATGTGAGGTTTAGCATGTGGAAAGATGCTGTTGGGCTCAGAATATCACCCAGACTTGAAAGCAGGGATGGCATTGCAGAGTTCCCACGGTGTCACCCTTTGCCACGAGACCCTGCTGAGCTGCATCTCTGGTACCAGCAGGAATGGTTTCTTTTCAGGTACGAGTTTGCAGTGACTGGAAATGGCTTAGCCAGTCAAGTGAATAACCCAGAGGTTGAAGTCGACATTACCAAGCCAGACATGGTGATTCGCCGGCAAATCATGGCTCTGCGGGTGATGACCAACAAGCTGAAGAATGCCTACAGTGGGAATGATGTCGACTTCATTGACATAAGTATGTTTGCTGTTGTTTGCCTTTTGCTTTTTCTTTTCCCCCTTTAATTGGATTTCATGCTAACATGGGTAGCTGGTTAAGCTTCAGCTGTGGGTAAGCGTGTTAGTGAAGAGGGTGGGAACCGGCCTCTCTGACAGGCTGTGTGGGGAGGGGTGTTCCCACAAAGCCATGGAACAGTTTGGGTTAGAAGGGACCTTTAAAGGTCATCTAGTCCAACACCCCTGCAATGAGCTGGGCCATCATCTACTACTACATCAGGCTGCTCAAAGCCCCATACAACCAGCCTGACCTTGAGTCTCTCCAGAGACGGAACCTACCACCTCTCTGGGCAGCCTGTGGCATAAGTGTTTCATCACCCTCATCATATAACTATTTCTCCCTTATATCAAATCTAAGTCTACATTCTTTTAGTTTAAAACCATTACCCCTTGCCTTAATGCAGCAATCCCAGCTCTCTCAGTCTGTCCTCAGAGAAAAGGTGTTCCAGCTTCTGAGTATTTCTGTGTGCTCCTCTGGACTCCCTCCAGCAGATGCTTCCTATGCTGGGGACCCCAGAGCTGGATGCAGAAGTCCATGTAGGGTCTCATGAGTGGAGTAAAGGGGGTGAATCCCCTCCCTTGACCTGCTGCTCACAGTGCTTTTGGTGCAGTCCAGAATGTGGTTGACTTTCTGGGCTACAACCACGAGACGTGATGAGTGCACACAGAAATCAGATTAACCAGAGGACCCACGCTTACCTTTCATAAACACCAGAACAGCCACGCTCTTCCTTTTTCCCCCTGCTGTCTTGTGCAGCCAGCAGGGGAGGACAGCGGGTGTGTTTGTCTCCCCAGGTGAGGAGAGCAGTGGGGAGGAGAGCGGCAGCGGCTGCGAGCTCCAGCAGTGCTCCCCGGAGTTCGAGTTCAACGCCACCGAGGTCACTGGCAGCTCCAACAAGAGTGACAAGACCGTGAACACTTCTGCTGCCACCAGGAGCGGCCTGTCACAAGCAGCCTTGCTCCTTAGCATTTTGTTCTTGGCCGTGCAAAGACAATGGAGATAATGGAGATAATGGGGATATGTGGAGCATAGGGGGAGGGGATAAGACTTTTATTATCAAAGGTAGAAAGCACCTGCTTTCACTTTTATACCATCTAGAGACTTTGCTTTTTAAGTTAATGGACAACAGTGTACAGTTTTTACTATGTTGCCACTGGTTTTAAGATACTGATTTTTTTTTTTCCTCTTGCTATCCTGGGAGTAACAGGAATGGGAAGTACCAGTCTATCCCGTTCACCAAGAGTCCTTGTTAGAGGTGGATAACAAAAATGTATATACAAGCCTGTAGTTAGCTCTGCATTTGTGTCTTTATCACTTTTTTTTTTCCTTTTACTGTATTTCTTACAAAAACAAAAGCCCCAGGGTCTTCTCTTGGCCTGTAACAAGTATGTGTTTCTGAAATGAGAAATATCTGTACAGAAGCAGTTTTATTTATCATGTTATCTTACGAGGAAAAAATAATTGCCCAACAAGCAGAAAATGTTTCATGTAGTTAACTTCCCATTTATCCACATTATGTTAGTTGCCTTATTTGGAGAGAAGTGGAAGTCATTTGTCTTTATTAAGCAGTAAAACAGAAGGTGAAGGCAGAACTGGTCATTGTGCCAAGGGCCCTGTTTGCATAGGGCATCCATGCCAGGAGCAGGTTGTGCTTGCTTTACAGGAGGTTTGCTTAAATTGGAAGGGACTACAGAGAGTTCCCTTTCTGCAGACTCTGAGAAGAGCTGTACTTTGTTCCCCGGGATCCTTGCAATTAATTGTAACTCCTGTGGGTCAGTTCCCAATGTGCATCCTCCATGGGGATGAGGCATTAAACTTGCTCGGTTGGAAACAACTTGTCGTCTCACAGATCCAAATGTCAACATGTATCTTGTCTGCACGTGTGTTAGGTGAATGCTGGATTGATTTTTTTAATGGTTTCGGTTCTGATTTTGAGGAATCCTGTGTGGGCGGGCAGGTGGGGAGGGGTTGGGTTTGTTTTTGCAAGAGTTCTGTTTCCTCTCTGATGGGGGCCAAAGAGGAGGAGCAGGCACTGTTGGAAGTACATGGAAGCAGAAGCTGGCAGGGCTGAAGATGCCTAATTTTGGGTGTGTTTGGTCTCCTGGGAGCTGATGCCCACCACCACTACCTGAGATACCCTCCTCTCTCTACCTGTGCTGTTGGAGTTGGAACAATGTTGTGGTGAACAGCAAATCATGAATAAAAGAAATGTATATTTTTAAGAAAAGAGATGAAATAATTTTTAAAAGAGTTTAGCAAAAGCAACGTCTTTGAAAGACTCAAAATTATTCTGCATGTCTCTTCCTGCTTTGGATAGCCTTTAGGTCTGGCTGGATGCCTGGATCTGGCCAGGAGAGCAATCCAGAAAAGGTTTGCTCTATTCCACCCTTGTGTCATAAAGGATAATTTTCTATTTTTATATTGAAACATTAATTACTTGTTAGCTCAGGGTCAACATTACACTCAACTTTATTTTCACACCAAATTTCTGCAAAGCTATAAAGACAGAGTATTCTTGGCTGGTATAAATAATCCTGAAGGCTTAATTTTACTAGAAGTAGCCAGTTATTTATTAAAACATGATGTTAGAGTTAGGGATATTCTGGTTAGATTATTTTTCTTTAGAAAATAAATCATGGAACCATAAAATTGAAAAAAAAATTTATGTGTGGGAAAAAATGGATTGTAAATAGCTAAGTTGTCTTGCGAGGAATTGGAAAATGTGCTGATACTTAGAAACTACCTCAGTTCTGAGGAATTTCCTTTCTAGCTTTGAGTGCTATTGCATTTACTTGGTAGAACTGAATCTGGTCTCCAATATGTAGCTGAAAGAGTTATCCCTATAGACCTTGTTAGATTGTTTTTAATTTAGAGGGTTGAACTACATCCAGCTGTTTTCTTTCAGCAAAGTTCCCTAACAAAGAGAATTTCTGAATTAAATATTGCTGATGGTTTCCATGACTTTTCCTGATTTGTTTGGTTTCATGGCATTTTCTGATTGCCCTTTAATTATTTAAATGGTTCGAGCCATTTGAATTTTAACCCTGAAATAAACAAACCTTAGATGCACTACCATTGTAAATATATCACAGTAAGGTCTGACTGGATAACCCTTCTGGCTCACACCCAGCTGGCAGGCCAGCAGAGTTAAATGAAGAAAAAAAGAATAAAAAAAATAAAACTTCTGCAGAGCTCTGAGATTGGTGGAACAAAAGCCCTTATGTTCGGAGCGGCTGCCTGCTCCAACATCTCCCTTCTTGGCATAAGTGTTCACATGTAAGAAAGTTGCTTGTAAATTCTCCTGGTTTTGAGCATTTCTAAACACTTCTGAATTTATATTTAGCCTTTTACAACTAATTACTAATTATTATTCCTTAGTTCGGTACAAGTCACCAGTGCGAAGACCTGTCATTTTTAAGCGTGTCCAGTTACTTTATTCATAGCACAAGAGACTTCCAGGATATAAAGGACAGATTTGTCACCTGGGGCTGCAGGAAACGAGTAAACATGAATGTAGGACGATCAAAAGTTGTGTTCCTGCTTTTATTTTGTGTTTGTGTGTGAAGTTGGCTCTCTGACATGAGCTTGTAAACTAAACCATACGGGTCGGGATAAGACATGCTGCTCGCTTCAGGGAAGGCATGTCCTCCCCTCTTTCAGATGTTTCTTGTGGTTTTTGGGGTTTTTTTCACATGACCAGTGCCATTATAAGGATGATTTAAAGAAAAAATTCCCATGTATAGAATTAATTATTAAAGTTAATGGAGCTGGTAAGTGCGCTTCAAATGCAAAATGAAGCAGAAAGGTGGTGTCCTTGGCAGCATGGGAGGTGCTCTCTCCCAAAGCACTGGAATGAAAAGATGCAGCTCTTAATAGGAGCTGTTTTAACAGCTCAGTGCCTGTCCTGAAATGGCTTCACAGGTGACACGTGGAGGGGGAAAAGGAGAGTGAAAAAAGAGAGCATGTAATGGGACTGTGATCAGAGTCTCATGTTTTGTGTTCTATTGGTGCCCCCCAGAAGTCAAGACAAATGCCCAGAGCAACAAGAGGAGTCTTTCCACACTCCAGGCAGGGTCCTACTCTTCTCCTCCTGGCTGAGCCAGCCTGGGTTTGTCCTCACAGGCAAGGTGGCATATTAATTCTGGAGGGTGCAACCTCTCAGCGCAGTGGTAATTTCTTAGACCAGATTGTGCTGTTGTTTCCATCACCATCCCCTAATTGCTTTGATAGATGCCTGGCCGGACCAGGAAAGCCCTCTGGTTCAGTCCTGGCTCCTTCCTCATCATAACATCTGGTGCTGGCCATCTCAGAGCATGGCACATTAAAATCTCCTCCGTTAAAATGGATGCTTTTACTTATCATTTGTCCTGCAGTAGTTGCCAGCCCCGTTTGTCACCCTCCTCACAATGTCACCCTCTTCCCTCCTACGTGCAGCCCACTGTGTGAATGTGGCAGTGTCCCCCATTGGTGACAGCAGTGACCAGAACAGTGACAGCTGCTGCTTGTGCCCTTCCCTTGCCAGCACAAAACCACAGCATTTTCTCTTGTCCCTGGGGAAGTCCATGCCACTGGCACATCTCCACAGCCTGGAGACACCCAGGTTTTGCCTGTGCAGACAAACCTGGAGCATCCTGGAGACCCTGAGAACCAAGGACTGGGGGGTGTGTGTAAGCTGGTGGGTGTTGCTGCTGCAGGAAATCAGAGCCTGGATAAATCCAGCTGTTTATTGAAGGAAAACTACTTGGGCTTTGGGGGTTTTTTTTAATGCTGATGGCTTTCTTTTTCCATGTGAACTCCGTGTAAGCAGTGTGTCTGCCAAGTGATGGCTAGAGGACACCTGCCTGCAATGGTTCATAAGCCAGCATTGCAGTTCTGGCCGGGCTGGCAGGAGGATTGCCTGACCTCTGCTGCTTCTCTTCCTCAGAATGTTCTCTAGGACTGATGATAATATAAAAATAAATATAAAGATGTGTAGAAGGGAGTGAAAATCGATGCAGAAACACTGCAAATCTTGATCCCAAATGGTGAAGTGTGCTGTCCTTCATGGCATCTTTCAAATTGCTGGGATTTAATGCTTTTAAGATATCTTGGAAGACACAGGTTGGTTAAAGATAATGCAATAGTGGTGGTTTTAGGACCACCTGAGTTGGACTAACCCTAGTTGCAGTTTTCATTTCTTCATAATGCTATTTCAGGAATCAGGTTTTCTGGGTTTGGTTTGCTTTTCTCATTGCTCAATCCTCTGCTGTGGTTTTTTTGATCACTTGTAGCAGTGTAAATTGCCTGGGAAGACACAGCTCTTTATGGGCTGGCTGTAATTCTGGGTTAAGTGTGCTCAAATTGCTTAATTTGTATCTAATGGATTACAAGGGTTGAGAGCCCTTTTATAACTGTTGGAGCAAGGAGGGGCTGCCCGCCTTGGGAGGAAGGGAAGGGACCCTGGGTGCAGCCAGTCCCTTTGTCCCTCTTCTCTGGGAGAACTGCCCTTTCCATGATTGCAGGGGCTGGCACAGCTGGGGACCCAGCTGGGTGCAGGAGGAGCAGGCAGCTGTGGCAAAGAGGCTTTTGCTAAATCCAGAAGGTTTTGGGGGGATGCTGAATGGCAAGTCCTGATGTGGTGTTGCCTTCCTCTGGTTATTATCCCTGTGCTCTTGGGTGGGTAACTGCTGGGGATGTTTTTCCTCCCTGGACCTGCTCTGCCTGGAGCAAAAGGAGACCCTTTTGTCTTTTAGCCTGCTCACTGCAATTTGGCCCTGTGTTCCTTGTTGCCCTGGCTCCTTTTTCCCAAACCTTTGCTCTTTGTGGTGGTTTATCTTGCCACAATCCTTTGTCCCAGCAGGAGCAGTGTGGGAATGTATCTCACCCATAGACCTTGGTGGTCTCCCTTGCAAGCCAGTCTCCACTCAACACCAGACAGAGATTGCTGCAACTGCTGAAACAGAAGCTTTGATTTTAAAAGCAGCTCTTGTTTGTATCAACAAATCTGCTCCACTTGTTAGTCATTGATACGGTTTAGTGCTGGACCTGGATTTCCTAGGTTAAGGGTTGGACTTAATATTCTTAGAGGTCTTTCCCAGTCTTAACGAGTCTATGGTTCATTTCAACAGCCAGGTAATGTCTGTCTCCTTGATGGTTTCACAGGAGCTGAGTGGGAGCAGCTTTATCCCTGTCACAAAATCCGGGGTGCCTGTGCCCCTCATTCATGTATTGCAGCAGTGCAGTTCCCCCACACAGCTGCTGATCTCCCCAGCATGTCTCCACACTGTCTCCCTCCACGTGTGTCATTAATTCATGTAATCCAATGCAAATCAATATGCTAAACCCCTCCTTAATTGGGTTGCTGATTTATACTAATGAGACTTAAATTCTTGGAGAAGGTTGAGGGTATTTGTTTCTCTTCTCACAAGCTATTGTCAGCCCCACAATGGCTGGCCCTTGGCTGGGCTGGTAATTGCCTCGTGACTGCATTTGCACCAACATAATGGCAAGGATGTTAGCAGGAGCTAAGACATTTTTTCGTCTGAGCAGGAAAATCCAGGATTAGCAAGGTGGAATGAGTTTGCAGCAGTTCCTGGCAGCCCTGTTGTGTAGGGTGGCTTCTCTTCACCTATAGCTCGGCTCTGTTGGTTTGTTTCCATTATTAACCTGCTTTTCTTCAGAGCTTAATAAGCTCAGCCATAAAAATCAGGCCTGCCTGAAAACTTGGCACAGTAGGAATTGGCCAGACTTTTATTTTTTCTGGTGGGAAGAACTGATGATTATTTTTAGAAGAAATTGTTTCGTCTGTGAAGTTTAATGGGTTGAAATGCTGTTTTGGCATTCACCAGCCTTCAGACCAGCTTTGTTGAAAACCCCATTTAGCATCACCAATAATACAGCATTGCTGAGGATCCCCAGGGACAGGCAACTGGAACAATAGCCGGAATCTTAACATTTTTAAAGCTAATTGTTGTACACGTTCAGCCATTTCCTCCATGCCACTACCACACACCACTCGCTGCCTTGTGCAAGACACAGATCTGAGGACAGTTTGGTCCACAGGAGGCTTTTCACTGATGTTTGACAGCAGGTGCATCTGCATTTCCAGGGACTCTTTATTGCAAGCAAGATCACAGGTACATGTCCACTGAATTCCTGCAGCAGAAACACAATTCGGATTTAACCAAGAGGTTTTTTTTATGGCTGCCTTTCTTTTTCTTCATAACAGAGTGTGTTTGTATTGGAGTATGTGCCATCCTAAGTATATCATTTCCTGTGTAGCAGGACTCTGGAGGCAGCTCTCAATAAATGAGTCTTCACACCACCCCTCTGATTTCGGGTGAGCAACCACCCTGCCTTATTTGCAGATGAGGAGGTGGGTACCCTTATAAGTGCACAGTGGAGAAAGAGACTAAGTGGCTCTCACTTTAACAGTTCTAAGTGACCTTGTTGTTTGCTCTGAATTTCCTGTGTACTAACATAGGCCATGCTGCGTTCCAACAGGGTGCTTCAGGTAAAATGCCTCACAGACTGAGACAAGGTGATGACTTCTGAATGGTTCCAGGGGCAAGTTTTGGGGCAAGTGGAGACTTCAGCTGGTGTGCCACAACCTTCTTCCTTTGTTTCTCTTACACAAAAAAAAAAAAAGAAAAAAAAAAAGAGAAAAAAGAAAAAAAAATCCAGATTTGGGGGAAAAAACCCAAAAGCACGATCACTCTTTATTCATTGTTAAATTCTTTGGATGGTTGTGCATTCAACACCACTTGATTATTGAGCAGGAATTTGCTACAAAACAGTGGTGGGATTTTCAGTTCTGAGCAGGAAGAGTTGGGGGGTCAGTGTTTATGTGGGCAAGTGAGGGCTCTGAGCAAGCCAGAGGCCAAGAGAGTCAGTGTTACAAAGAAGCTGTTGTCTTTGACAGAGGGCTTCTGGAGCCTAGCTGTCTGAAAATAATTAGCCAAATAAATTAGGTGTGCTCCATGCTAAGTACTCCTGACATTTGGCTTCCTAGGGAAAGGGATAATGTGCATACAGAGATGCCTCAGCTTGTCCTTTGTCCCTGGGAGGGGGCACCCAGGGAGAAGATTGGAGCTGTTCTTTGCACAGACAGTAACAGGCAGGAGAGGCTGTCAGGAGCCTTGTGCTGACCAGAGTGATGGGGGTGAATCCCCCAGTGGGATGGTGGATGGGCAGAGCTGCCCAGCCTCCTGCTGCAGGAATGTCCTGCCACTGAGGGCATGTTTGACTGCAAACTGGTGATTAAAAACTGTAAAAATTCCATTCCATGAAGGTATCCTCCATCGTATTGGTGCAGGCTCATCCAGGAGCTCCCAGAGTTTTGGGACTGGACCAAGAGGTGATGTTAGAAATGAGAGGGAGGCAGGAGAAGAGTGCCTTGGGCAGCACTTTGAGCTGTCTCACTGTCATGTCCTTGTTTCCTGTCCCTTCTTTTGTTATTTAAAGTGCTTAGATGCATCTCCTGGTGTTGTATTAGCCAGCTCCTTTCCTGAGAGGGGCTGGCAGTAGCATCTTTTGGCCCACATTCCTGTGCTTTTCCACGTGCCTGGTTTTCCCTATCAAAAGGCAGTGGGGGTTTCAGCTATTTGACCACCTTTATAATCCAGCTTTGCAGAGGTGTTTGCTCGTCACCCTCCCAATGGAGCCATGCTCACCCCATAGAGCTTTTTGCAGAGTGTTTGAGTCCTGCTGCAGGGTGGGAGCAGAGCAGGTTTTTTGGAGCCTGAATGGAAGAGAGATACAGGAGACAGCCAGCCAGAGGAGACAGGTTTGTGTGTGGGTTTTGCTCTGCATCCTCCAGGCGTTCACAGAAATCAGAAATGAATTTGAAGGGAAGGGAGAAACCTCCCCTGTTATGATTTTGGCCCCATTGCATTGCAGGGGGTGGTTTGCTCCCTTCCTCAGTATCCTGCCCTTGCTGCTCACACATGGAGCATTAAAGACCCAGGAATCCCAGCTGTGAGGAATTGCTTAACCCATATAGCTGTGGGATGCATGGAAAACATGAGTAAAACCATGATCAAACCTATATATTTATCCTATCTCAATGAATGGAGGAAGCCATGGATTCCACCCTTGGTTTTTAAAAGCATTAAAGGGAGAAAAAAGCCCACCAACACCCCAAACCCCCCCAGCCCACCAGTGGTGGAGCAGACAGGGGCAGACAGGACCATGGCTTGGAGCACAGGAATAGTCCTGGCTATGATGAACCCAGACTCCTGTGAAAGTCAGGAGTGAAATGATGTCTCCACCATGAGGGTGAGAATCCAGGCTCTGGGCAAAGTCCCTCTTCTCCAGGAAGACAGGGATTTCCAGGACCTGTGTAAGGAGCCCCAGGGTTTAACCTGGGGCAGGCAGGCCTGTGGTGGCACTGGCAGTGCCTCAGCTAATCCATGCAGTGTATCCATGGCTCTCCTCTTCTGGGCCCTGCACTGCAGAGTGGTTTTAATGAGAGCACAAAATATAAAATTGGGTGGTTTTTTTTAACTTTTAAAAATTAGTGGCAGACTGTGGCTGTTCAGGTTGCTATTTTAACTACTCCAGATGTCGGGCATGGCTCAGCCAAGATCAATGCGTAATCCGAAGGAAATACTATTAATTTCAAAGGAATGTCGTCAATATTTAAATATTTTGGAACTTTTTAATATGTAGTCAGTGGTAGTGGCCTAACTGGGCTTATTAACTCTGCTTTTGGAGCAGTGATTCTATTAGCATGAATTAATGTCTATTAACATTATTGATTTTCATTTATTTTAACATGCAGGCCCGTAACGGTACTGGTTATTTTAGATATTCTCTGAGGCTGTACTGAGTCGGGAGCTGTTGGTTTAAGGCCTGATCCCACAAGCTTTTATCCTTCCAGTTCCTATTTAAGCTCTGACTTAGCTCCAAGCCTGCAGAGTGGCTCCTGCTGACTCCAGCAGCAGTCGGATTCAGTCTGCCCCAGTCCTGCTTCATCCAGCCCCAGCGGCTTCAGCTTCAGCTGCAGAGAGGCTTTACATGTCCCTGCATGGCCAGGGTGGATTTAACCCCTGGAGCACACCAGCAGCCACTGAAATATCCCCTCTGCTCTACCTCCACATCACAGTGGGAGTCAATCTTGGCTCTTACACCCAGCAGCAGTGAGTGGGCTGGACCTGGTCTATATATTAAATTCTATTCCTAAATTAAGCCCAGGTAGACCCATTTCCCCTCCTCCTCTGACTTTTTATGCCTATTAAATGTATAAGGCACTTAGAAGGCAAAGGGTTTGTAATGAGGAACAGAGTCTTCTTGAATGTTTTGTTAAAGGTATGGAAAAATACAGAAAGCTTTGAGAAAATTTTTCCTTTAAATTGAGTTGAAGAACAACTTAAAATAACAGTTGGAGAATGAGCTGCATCTTAAAGAGCTAGAAATTGACACATTTTTCAACAAAACAGAAAGTGCATAACTCATCCTTTTCTTAACAAAATATCTGTTTTCAATAGCTGTTGAAATATTTTGCTTGTAGAGGTCACACATTTTTAGTGAAAGATGTATCATTTCTTGGTTAAAAATATTTTTAAAAGCCAAATTATTCCCCTTTTTAAAAAAAAGTTTTAAATCACTGGTGAAATTACATAAAAGTTGCACAACAACTGATCAGCCCAGATATAAATTTTCTAAAAGTAGGCACTCAGGAAAAAAAACAAAAAAAAAAACCCCAGAATGCCACAGATTTTGGTCTGCGTCAGAGAATGTTCTCATTAAAACAAAATCTTCAGCTCCTTTGTCTGAAGAAACCTCACCCTTTGTTCATGTTTAAGAGAAATGGTTCTAGTTACTGAGAGAGTGTTTGCCTTGCTCAAAAAAATATGTTTGTGTGGGAGATGTTTTACATTTGAGTGACGCCAGAGAGCCAAAATGTGAAGCTCTATTGGCAGTAATGACCACAGGCTGATGTAGCTGGAAAAATTCAGCTGAAAGCCTTTGGGGAAAGGGGAGGATTTCCCCTCCTTCTCCAGGCAGGGATATCTGAGTAAGGCCAAGCTCTTTCTGGGTGGGAAAAGTCTGGGGCAGGCAGTGTGCAGGGCTGGGGTACCTTGGTGCCATCGCCCTGGCTTGGGGGCACATCTGGGCGGCACATCTGCGGCCGTGCACACCTGCCCACCTGCGGCTCTGTGCTATTTCTGCCTGCATGCACTAGATGGCATTGCCAACTTGGCTACAGGGACTGTGGGCTCTCCCGTGGGCTCCGGCGGGGAGTATCTGCAGGGCTGTTGGCGATCTTTCGTGATTTTTTTTTACTTTTAAAGTGCTCTGCGTTAGGGAGGGCGGGATAGAGCTGCCGTGTCTGGCACGGGCAGCTCGGGTGCCGGTGCCTGGGCACTGCTGCCACTGCAGGCGTGTCTGGAGCCCACCTTGTGCTCGTCCCTGGTAGCAAAGGTCCAGACTGGGACCCTGCTTTTGGCCACGGGCTGAGCACACGGCAAGAAATGGTCTTTGCTGCTGCCAAAAAACCGCCACGAGTGAGGCGGGCAAATATGAGAAAGGCCCGGTCGGTGGGATGTGAAGGAGAAACCTGAATACCAGAGGTATCAGGAGTGCAGCAGCGCCTCTTGATCCCCCATTCAGGCTGTTTATTCCCTTTTGTTGTCTCCAGTGAGAGCCTTGCCCCTGTCCTCCCTGTCCCAGTTTCTCCCCTGGTTGTGCATGCTGGGCTGGGATCAGTAACACTGAAGCTGGACAGAAAGCTGTGGGAGGAGGGTGCACCTGAGGGGTTGTGACCTGGTTCCTTGTATACAGCAGCTGGCACTGAATGCCTGAAAAACATGAAAGCATGCCAAAAATGGAGGAACTGTAATCCAGGGAGCCTTCCTAAACTGTCACTTGCTCCTTGAACTCTGAGCTGCTTTTTAAAGGCCAAAGGTATGTTGCTGGTTTTTTTATAGCCTTACATCCCTTTGCAGAGAGCTAACCAAGTCAATAAAATCAAGAAGGAGTGCCTGTGTTGGATCTGCAGCACAGTCAAATCCCTGAAAGCAGGAAACCCACCCCAGGGCAGGTTCTTCAGAGCATCCACCCCGCTGTGCAGCTCTGGAATGCTGAACAGTGTGGGAACAAGCAGCCGGGGTTGCTTGGTGCCCCTCTTGTGCTCCAAGACTCTGAGCACCTCCTGCCCTGCCAGTGTCAGCCCCAAGGCTTCACTGGGACAAATGTGCCATTGTTTGTTATCCTGCCTTGCAGTTTCTCTTGAAAACTAAATCCTGAGTAGCATTCAAGTAAAACAGAGTTCCTGCTTTCCCAGATGGCAGCCAGTGAGGAACACGCTCCCTTAGAAACGTCTGTCGTCTCCATCTTGTGTCCTCAGGGGGGTTGGCAGCTTGTTTTTCATTTAGAGTTCCCCTCAGTTGCCTGGGGTGTCCTTCAGGGCACTGGTGTGTGGCTGCCAAAGGATCTAATGATCAGCAAAAAATATTATTTGTGTTGTGTTAGCATCTCAAAGTATCCGTATGACTTTCCGTGCTGCTCAGCTGTGTGATCAGTGTTGGCACTGCAGAAATGCTCATGAAAAATGCTCAGGGTAAATCTCCCCCTGGTTCCTGCTGGAACCTTCTAAAAACTGGTGATGTGGGAGACTTCATGATGCAACACTTCCCTTTCAGAATACTTCTCTCTGCATGTAACTAAGAGTTTGTTTGTGGGGAGTGCTGCTCACACCACTTTGGGCATTCGAGTTTCCATGGAGAGGGACCTGGCTGCCTTTCCTGCCTGGAAGATGCAAGGCTTGGAGTAGAGCTGGTCTTAAAAAATGAAGCATTTGTGCTCAGTTGAGCCTCCCGGAAGGAGGACTTGGCCCAAGTGTGTTGTTTGGGCCATCACAGGACTGTCAGTCAGCAATTCTTGGTTTCATGCCTCGTTTTGTATGAGATATTTTGTAGGATCTTTGGCAAGTCTCTTCTCTATCCTTTACCCCCTGAGAGGTACAGACATAAAACAGAGAGAACTAAGATAGCTGTGAGCTGGAAGTGCTGCTGCAGAACTCTCTACTCCCATTAACTCTCTGATTTACTGCCCTGCACCAACAGCCCCACCAGTGCCATGTGTTGACATTTCTGATGGATTATGGCCATTCTCCTGTCAACATGAGCCACCCTTGTGTGCCAGGTCTTGTGCTTGGGAAGCTCAGTAAAAACTTGGTGGTTCATATTATAAAACTGAGCTGAATTTAAGTTTTGTTTCTCTTTTAGGCAAACGTTGTTTTAGGAGCCAAAAATTCTGCCATCATAATGTATATAAATTTGACTGTTGGCAACCTTTTTGACTAACCTGAAATGCAACTCACTTTTTGGTGTTCCTGCAGACTTGTGTGACGAGACATATTGAGTGAACCAAACATCTGTACTAGAGGCTGTGAGGTGGACAGGAAATGTGTATTTTTTACTGCTCACATAGGAAAGAAATCTCATTAGATTTATGTGATCTCAAACCAATTATGTTCCCTGTGCAAAACCAGGCCTCCAGCAGTGCAGCCTGTATCTTTAAGACAATGAAAATAAACCAGCAGCATCTGTAATGTCCTTCTTAATGGGATGAATTAGGAAGAATGTGTATGGACACAACCTTAGAAACTACTCTAGACATAAGTGGTTGGAGAAGGAGGGTAGGAGAGTGTGTCATTCTTCAGCTTTATTAAAGAAGCTGATTATGCACAAGCATGACTGGGAATGTCAGTCTCCAAACATTCTGATTACTACAGGCACTCCAAGTAGTGTTCATCTGCCAAGTAAATAACAAATAAGATACTCATATTTACAACTGAAATGGCCCGAGTCTTCAGCTGGCCCTCACTCTGCCAGGTTGGACTTTCCTTGCACGTTACTCATTGTCTGTGGCTTGAGAAATATCTCTTAACGAGACTCACCCTGGAGCTGGCAGGACCACATGTGACTTCCTTTGGAAAAGCAGGTTAGAAACTCTTCCCAAAGGTCTGACCCTAAGCTTCCTGTTTAACTCAGGCAATTCCCAGTAAGGTCTTTCCCAGGCAGAACCACTGTTCTGGTAGCACAGGCTTATTTATACTGAGTTTTAGTGATCCGTTACATTTCTGCTGTTCTGAAAGGGTATAAAAGTGCATAATTCTCAGAAGATATATATATAAAAAAAATCACTGCTTTGCTATGTATGTGATTTTGTATTGAGGATTAGTGTCCATTTGCTAGTAAACAATGTTCCCCTCCATCTCTCCCCCTCTCCTGGGCAGGGTTTCTGAATGGGGAAATTAGAGAAGATCTGTGCCCTTCTGGCACTAAAATTAAAGAGAAAAGAAGTCTCATCACAAACTATTCATTTCTAAAAGCAATCTCCAGAAATGAAGTAATAAGGCCTAAATTATCCCAGTGATGAGCAAACCTGCAAGTCCAGCTTACAAATCAGAGGCTCCTGGTGCCATATGCCTGAGCAGGTATTCCTTTTTTTTGTGTTTTTTCACGTGTATCAGTGTGATTAACGCTGTTGTAAGTGAGAATCAGCTCCATCTGAATTTGAGGATTGATGTTAGTGCTTTCATGACAGAATTAATACCTAAAAGTATGTTTCAGAATATGCTCAAGACATGATCTCTCTTTCAGTGTGTGAGCTCTATCTTAGAATTACAGCTAAACCTCTGCAGTTTAGAATCTAGGTGAAGGTTTGATTATCTAGGAAGAAAGAAAGAAAAAAAATACCACAAAAACTTAAGTATATGATACTGAACATGTGATACTGAGTTTTATCTCAATGGATTTTGTTCATAACCCCTTTGTGGAACTTAACAGAAAATTAGATCTCTGCCACTGAATTCTTAAAGGCATTAGAAAACACTATGGTGTAGACCTTACCTTCCATCAAATTCCACTCCAGTGACTTTTAAAGAATGCAGCTGTTTCATTCATTTCGAGTTCTTGCAGACTTTTCCATAGGGGATATTTCTGGTTTTGCAAACAGTTTCCCATCAACCCAGCAAGGGGAAAAAAAAAGACATTTTGTCTTGAGGAAAATCTTGTGTGCTCAGCTGGTTCTTTCCTGTAAAGGCACTCTCCCAAGACCCAGGGAGCTGCTGGAAGTTCCCATGGCTGCTCCTGTGCTCTGTGCACTCCAGGCTCGGAGATGATCTCCTGTGTGCAGATAACATGGTTGTGTTGTGCCACATAAGCAGCAGTAGAGGGTGGATTCCTAAGGACCTTGATCAGCAAACCTTCCCCATGCCCCAAAATCACCATGTTTAAAGAAGTTGGAAGAAAAATTTAAGAAGTATTGCAAGGAATATGTCGAGTACTTATTTTGGCTGGTGGTGTCTTTCCAGCCAAGGAAACTCCCTTTGGCTGGATTTTGATGTCCTTGCTGTGGGCAATGAATAAATGTCCCTTCTCCGTCTGTGACCACCTGGCATGTGTGCTTTGCTTGGATAAGCTGGCCCTTGGGGCTGAAATTTTGCCATATTTAGTTCTAACCCAAAATATTGTAGTCCAAATCCAGCCAAAAGTATTGGGTGAGGGAGAAAGACTAATGCATTGGAAGATTTGCAGCTGGAACCAAGGAGCTTGCTGAGCTTGGGCACTGGTCCCTGGCCCAAAAGCCCAGCCAGACTGGAGCCATGGCTGTGATGTTTTGCCATATCCAGGTCCCATTTTGGCTCCACAGAAGGATTATGACACACTGTGTGACTCTGACAGCTCATGGTCTTCAGGTGGGGTGATGTGACAGTGGGGTCCAGTGGCAACAGTATGAGGAGCATGGTATTTCCTTCTGCTTTTCCAGAATAGCTGTGTGTGATGATGACTATGAAGTTAAAATGAAAGATATCTTGTGCTATGAGTTTTCCCTCTTCTTTAAATAAATCTACAGATATAGAGGAAGGAGTGAGTGAGAAGGAGGAGCTTTTGGCCGGTTGCTTTGGGAAAACAGAAGACTGACCCTGCAGTGTTGCTGGCAGGGCAGGGAAGCTAAATGGAAACAAAATCAAATTATTAAAACAAAAAAATTGCAGTGAAGGAGAATCACATTTCCTGAAGGGTTTTGCCTCTCCTGGGTGTGGTGGTCTCTCTTGGCGGGGTGTCAGGCTGAGCTCAGTGCCGGGCAGTCACCGTGCACCCCGCTTTGTTCTCGGCACGTGGGGTGGGGCCCTTTGTTTAACCAGAGAACTTAGAGCCCCTGAGGACTGCAGGCTGCTGTTTATCTTTCAGAGTGTCAGTGTTAGTACAGTGCTTCTTTATTTTTATCTGAGATATTTTCATTTGGTAACTGCTAACCAGAAATGCATGCTTCCCAGCTTCCCTCTCACAAATACTGTGGAGCTTGCAGGCAAGATAATGGGCAAAGTGAAGCTTGGGAGAATGCTGAGCTCTCACCTGTGATACCCTGGTGCAGGCACAGTTGGGTTTAACCCTCTGGGCTGGGAACCAGATTCTTGGAACACAAGAATGTTGGAAAAGACAGCTCTGAGTGTTGCCAAGCTCCTCGAGGAGATTCTGTTGTCGTGTATTTTCTTCTCAGCGTTCTCGTGCTGCCCCAGCTGTGCTCTGGGTTTATTTCCAGTGGGAGTGCTTAGAGCCTAGGCCTGACAAAAATGGGCATTAAATGCAGTGCTGCATTTTATTAACATTAAATACAGTCAGGCCTTGATGTGAGCAGTAACTCACAGGTCTGGGAAGGTGTGGGTGTCTCCTGCGTCCCAAAGCACCCACTTCCCAATGACAGCCAAACACCTGCACTGTGCCCAGCTCCTCCCACTCTTCACTGCAGCAAGGACAGACTTCTACACTCTATACCTGTAGTAGGTACAGCAGCTCTGCATGCAGGCAAGATCCAGAGACCAGCCATTACTCCATGAAGATACAGTGTGATGCTTCCTCGGGCATCTAAGGAAGGGACTTGGAGATTTCATTTGTTTTCATAAGGAAACAGTGCTCAGATACAAAAAGGAACGCTTTTCAGCCCAATTACCTGATTCCAGCCATGTTTGACAAGTGGGTTGTTAACCCAAAGAGATCAAGCTATTCTAAATTATTTTTTAAAATGTAGCAGAATGGTGGAGAAGGGCTCAAGCTAGACCTTTGGTAGAGAAGGTTGTAGCATGAGTGTACAGTTGCCTTCAGAAAACCCATGGGTGAAAGCTGCAGAAAACTGGGTTTCCTAAGTTTAACTGTTCACAGGTCTCCTTGTTTTTCTTGTAAGTGTGCCTGCAAACAGGCCTACATCTATCTTTCTCTCTTTCCATTTCACACATTTTCACCTTGTTTTGAAAATGGGATGTGTAGCAAGCAAGGCCCCTGCCTTGCAAAGGGGCTGACTTGAGGGTAGATGAGTAACAGCAGGAGAAGCTGGACAAAGCTGGAGGAAAACCTTAGGCCAAGTTTATCATCGTGGATGTGCTGCACATTCCCAGACAGGGAGCAGGGGGGTGTTGAGGCATATTTGGGATTCAGTTGTCTCTGAGCTATTTAGTACCTTGTGAGATGGCACAGCAAGACTGTTAACAATGAATCTACTGCCATTCAGGGCAGCCTTGAGTCATTGTGGTTTAAAAAATAAATTATCATATAAATAGCTGCTTAGGAATCTCAGCCTGAAGACCACAAAATCTTGCCAGTGCATAGTTATTTTGGCTTACGTAGCATCATGTCTACTTGTGGAATATTTTGGCTGTGTGTCGTAAAACCACTTCCTATTTTAAAAAGAGTATTATAGGAAAAGAATAAAGTCTATTGTCAGTGACAACTGCTGGTGGTTTCCTAGTGCCTCTCATTCCAGGAGGCTGAGCATATCATAACTGGATTTTTCCTGCCTTTGCCGAACCTGCCCCAAGATGGCACTACCTCGTGGAGACCAGTATCCTCTGCCCTGGATACCCAGAGGTGAGCAGGGGCATTCCAGGGCTGGTTTAAGAAATTTCTGGGTAGTTTTTGTGACAGATTGGTGGGTTTTGAGAAGCCAGAGGAGGGTGTGGTGGTGAGCAAGCTAACAGTTATGCTGCTGCAGCTGGAAATACCACTGGGATTTTGGATATTGGAAATACCACCTCCTCCTGCTGACTGGCATCCTGCTGTGCTGTCCCAAAGCAAGGCTGAGTATGACCCGTTTGAGTTTTGTGACTTTATAAAGTGAAAAGGAGCTGAGGTCTTTGATGTAGGCATCTCACCCTCTTGCAGTGCTGTGGGTTGTTAATAACTGCATCTCCATTGGCTTTAATTGGAGCAGAATCAGATACCGAGAACAAAAATCCTCCCAAGAAAGTTGCTCTGAGTGAACTCCAGCCAGTCAGCTCAAACAGAATCCATCCTTGGGTTTTCCCACTACTCTGGTTCTGGCTAATAAACTGCCTGTTCGTTTTAGTTCTGTTTTGTTCTGTTTGCTTATTTGTGACTTCCCTTTGGGGAGAAGAAAGAACAGGCTGGGAAGTACAGCAGTGCCACCGGAGGTTGTGGGATGGTGCACGTGGTAATAGTCCTTTCAACAGGTTTTTTTCTCAGACATTCAGCAAATTTTGCAGTCCCAGCACAAAATGTGAGAATGATGACTGTATCACAAAGACATTTTCCCAGCGTGGCTGAGCTGTGATATGAAACAAGCTGATTTTCTCATGAGAGGGGAGTAAATCCTTGGAAGTGTTATTTTTCTAAAGTTTTATTTGAAAAGTGCTAGCATGACCTTTTCTTGATGTTGCTTTTTCTTTCTCTTTTTTCTTTGTAAAAATCCTTGTAGGATTGTGATTAGCAAGATAATGAATACCATCTGCTTTTAATCAATTCCTTCCTTTTCTCCCAAACCCTCCTAGCTTCTAATATTAATGGAAACAGATTTGAATACTGGAATAGACTGCTCTGGAGAGTGCTTGGGTATTTACTAGGTGAAAAGTGAAATTGCACAGGTTTATTTCATGGGGCAGGGCATTTGACAGGTGCAATTTTTCTTCTAGATGTGTTGCATGCCTGTTTTATAAACCAAAATTCATACTGACACATGAGATTATAATTCTGTGTTGGAGGGAAATTTTAAGAAGAGGAGGGTTTGAACCCAAACTGTAGCTGCTGCCCAAGCTCTTCCAAAGAGATGATGCTTATTTACTGCCACAGTGACACACTGAGGGGTAAATGTGGTTGACTGGGAAAGCTGGGAGCAAAGGATGGTTCCTAGGAGGAAAAGCAAAGCCCATGGCATTTCGAGTGTCACCCCTCTGTTAGTTTTGCAAAATACCTAAATGGGACTTGTTAACACAGCTTTCCTCAGTGCCTATGCACTCACATCTCCATTATGTTATTTCATCTTGGAAGCCAAAAAAATTTTAATTCATTTGCTGTCAAGCCTTACCTCAGATCAAACTGGGTTTCTCCCGCTGGATAGGAATCAGTTTGATTTGTGCTTTTCTCTTAGGTTGGAATCAATCATCCTGCTCTGATTTGAGTGACCGTTTTACCCCTCCAAAGGTTTGAATTAACAGGCATTCCTGGGATGTTTTCTTGATTGGGTTCAAGGCATTGTGTGTTCCCATCTGTCCTGCCTGATTACAAACCAGCTCTGCCAGCTAATGTTGGCTGGGAAACCTTTCATTTCATGCACTGCTCCAAACTAGGTTCTGAGAAGAGAAATTGCTGTTTCTACCAGACATTTGTGACAAGGTGGAAGTGCTGGCCTTCTGCTATGCCCTCCCTGGGATGTATGCACAGAGCAGCCAGGCAGTGCTTGGGGTGCCCTGAGTGCTCTGTCCCAGACACCTCTGAAGAAACAAGACAAGGGGTGCTGGGAAAGAGCTGAGTGAGGATCCTCAAGGGCTTGGGATCTGCAACTGTGAGAGATGCTGAATGAATGGGCCAGCAAGGGCAGCTTGGGTGCTGAGGCTGCTTGGGTTATCTGCCCATACAGTTCCTACAGGGAAGTTGGGTCACCACGATGTGAGTGGATTTTGTGGATATTTTCTTCCCTTTTCTGAAAATGTTATTTACCTTTTCACTGAAACCCTGGATATTCATTCTGCTTCATGCAATACTTGGTTTTTGTGGGGCATGGGTGAGTATCTGCCTTTGAGCCTAGAAAGGGATAGGCCCTCCAATGGCCCTCACCAGGACCATGGCCCCATGATATTTCAAGGGGAATGGACTTATTTCTGTCACACAAGGTGTTCTGAGTGGTGCTGCTGCTGCTGAGGGATCCTGCATGCCTGTGCAAGTGCCTGAATTAAAGCCAGACTTTTACCATGAGGGAGCATAACGTGTACAGATGCTTTGTCCTCAATCTGGCATGGGTTCAACCCGGGGTGCCACATTTCTGCCAGTTGCTTTCCTCTTTGCAGGGCTGTTTGGTGGGAGCAGGGCAGCAGCATGTCCTGAGAACCCACAGTCCTGGGGTTCATGAGGTAAAGCACAGATAAAGCAACCTCTCTGCAGAAGCAGGCTGTAAACATCTTGAAACAAATTTCCAGTGAAGGGTTTTCAACTTCCCCAGCCTCTCCCCTAATCCCTTGTTACTGGAGCTTTTGGGGTGAGACATCTGAAGTCACACAAGGACACGCATGTAATGCCTCTGATTAACTCACACAATTGCAGGAGTTAAAGCCTGGTGCTACCAAACAAGGCGCCCTTGTTTCCTTTCTCTCTTTACAGGGCCTTGCTGGCGTAACATCTTACATTTCCCCAGGATGTGGAGCCTGAAGTGAGCACGCGTGGGCTGGGATGGAGCCAGGGAGCTGTCGGGGCAGGGATGCAGATATTGCTGGAGTGTTCCTACAGGTGCCTGATTGTTCCTCTCCAAAGGGGGGATGCTTTTCTGCGGGCTTTGCTGAGTCTTGGGGTGCCTTCCTGGACAGGGGACTGAATGAACCTGCGCTTGAACTGTCACTGGGAGTCCAAGGTGGATGGAATAGCAGGGAGAATAACAGTTGATCCTGTTTGCCCCCAAGAATGTGCATGTGCTTTGTCTGCTCCTTGGGACTTCTGGGAGGCTCTGGTTATGGTTTGGAGAGGGCACTTTTGAGATGCCTCAGGAAAATGCCACCTTCTGGCTTGGTACTGAAAACATGAATATGGAGGCACTGCATGGTGAAGGGAAGATCACGAGTGGCAAAAGTTCCACGTCTGATCCCTGCATGGAGGATCTTCCCTGTGCTTCCCACTGGCTGCCAGCCTGCAGCCATGTGAAGGTCAGGCAAAAAAAACCAGCTCTTTTTGAGAGGCTGACTAAATGAAAGCAAGGAGTAGGGGGTAGAAGGGAGCTAAAATGGCTGTGGTTTGCCAAAATCCCTACATCTGGCACCTACAGATTGCTGACACGGGCAGGCAGAGGCAGCAGTGGCTAAGGAAAAGATCCCTTACTCTTAGCAGCTGTTTCACATGCACAGACTTTAAAAAGCCTTCCTTGCTGCCCCACTCTGCTGCAGCAGGGTGGGTGTGGAGGTTGGAGATTGTTCAGATTCTTGGTTTCTGGTCCCGCCGAGGCTGCTCTGGCTCACGGCGATGTCACCGCGTGGGAATGCACTTCCCCTGTGCTGGGACATCTCTGGCCAACACCAGATACCCTTCCTTCCTGCCTGCTCCCATGGTGGGGATTATTGCTTTTGGCTTCTCCTGGCTTTGAAAGGCATCCAAAGAGCTCAGCTCTTGCAAGCTGAGAGCAGAGACAGAAAGCCTCTCCCTGCCTCACCTGTTTGTGGTTATTCAGCTCCCTCCCTTCATGCTTTGGCACAATAATGGACTGAAAGTAAAACAAGAGGCAAGTTCTCCCCCCCGGCTCAGAGCACTGAATGAAACCCAGCCAGCAGGGCCTATTGAGACAGCATCGAGACAAATGTCAACTTTAACACAAAGAGGCTTAAATGACTGACACAGAAAGGAATAATCTCGGATCTGTTTTCCAGGCAGCTCCCCAGCATAGTTGTGCTGCAGACGGAGACAATTTTCAGTTCCCCAGGGAGATTGTATAGCCAAAAAAAGATACTTGGTGGTGATATGCTATAAGACTAGGTCATGAGAATGGATGTTTGGAATAATGACAGAATTCATTATAGACAAACTAAATTAACAGAGTGTCTTGAGAAACATATGGGGAGGAAATTGCCACTGAAGCCCTGCAAAGTGTAGCTTTACTTGTCATTGTGCTGGGTTCTCCCAAGGCCTCCATGAAACAGGACAGGGGGTTATAGAAGTCATTTTGTGGCAAGTCTCTGAATCTGTTGCCTTTTTGTTTGCAAGATGGCTATTTGCCTTTGAATCTTATGAAAAAGTAAAAGTAAAAAAGGCTCATGAATAATGGCATTGAAATGAAAATATAGCCACCTCTCCCTAGAAGCAAGAAGAAAATAATGTCCTAGCTGGTGTCTTGTTGATCTTGCTCAGACCCTAGGGGTGAAGTGGCTGCAGCGTGGGGGCTGCACTCAGCCATACCAGGCACCAAGAGCATCCTTCTCTGCCGCTGCACTGCATTTGCCTGATTAGGCACTGAGAGCATCCTCATCACCCCATGGCACCTCCCTAAGAAGCCACTAGTCCAGCTGCCTGTGGCTGCAAAGAGCTTTGATCCCATTGCACACCCTTTGGGGAGTATGCTCAGGGTCTTGCCACAGGCTCCACATCCTAGGCTGCCAGAAGGAGCTGAGGAGCTCCCCAGAGATCCTGAGGGAGATGTGCAGGATTAAAGAACCCTTGGTCCTTTCATTAGTATTAATGAATCCTCAGTCAGTGTCCTCACGAGGACCTCTACTGCCTGCAGAACTTACCAAAAAGTGTAGTTGCCTTTTGCAATTATCAGTTCAAAGCTGTGTGGTGACAGCTGGAAGCTCCAGAAAAAGTCCCTGTATCTGAGCAGGCAGTGGCCCCACAGTGCTTTTTGGTGGCAAATTTCTGAGCAGAGACTTGGAGCCATGGCTGGGGGCTTCCAGCAGGGAAACAGAGCTTGGCTTGGTGCCAGATATCCGTGGAAATCTGGAGCACTTGTGTTTCTGAACTATGTTCCTCTGTAGAAGAGACTGCAGGACTGTAGCAAAGAACTTTTAAAATCAATGAAACAATAAGCAGCTGGAGTATAACAGGGTAGTGTTTGGTAGGGAAAAAAAATCAGCCTGGAGAAACTCAAGAGGAATGATTGAATAAGAAGAAATTTAGGGAGTTTTGCATTTTTTATTTATATTTATTCATACACATGTATGTAACACCTATATGTATGTGGCTGAGAAGTAAAGACAATGTCACAAACCAAGAGCACTGTGGCAGAGGAAAGGCAGGAGGATGCTCTGCAGGCCAGCACTGGTTAGCCTGGCATATGACCTGTTCTAAGCAATGGCAAATGTGGCTCCAGCTTCAATAAGTAAAGAAATAAATGATTGAGTTTAATTAATGTGGAGCATTATGGAAGTAAAATTTCTTTTATTCAAAAGAAACCTGCCTTTATTCCTTGTGTCCACATGATCTGTAAGTCAAACTGACAGTGAGCCACGATGCATTTTGAAACGTATTAAGCTTAATATTTCAGGAGGTCCCAGTGGTAGGACATGGCAAAGAGCTTAAGAAAAAGAGAAGTGAGTAACCTCAAATAGGAGCTTAATAAGCATTTTCTGCAATAGCCTCCCTGGGTCTGGAAGAGAAGAACTGCAGTTTTAAAAAAAAAAGTACTGTTGGGGTTTTTGTTGTTGTTTTTGATTAGTTGATTGGTTAGGGTTTTTTTTGGTAAGGGGGTATTGTTTGGTTAGTTTTTGGTTTTGTTTGTGTTTTGGTTTTAACTTTTCCTTGAAAACTCTTTCAGAGTTGGAAGGGTTTGGGGCTTGGTCCACTGGGAATTAAAAGATATATATACATATAGGTTGATATAGATAGATATAGAGGTAGATATAGAGATAGATAGATATATAGATAGATAGAAATATATATATATAGATATATGCACACACACACTTATCTATCTATCTATCTATCTATCTATCTATCCGTCTGTCATCTTTATTTTTTTTTTGTAAATTTTTGTCCCTTCAACTGCCCCAGAGCCCCAGGCCTTTGGGGGAGGCTTTGCCTTCTCCTCGGTGGTTTGAGGAGTGGGGCTGGGGGATGAGACAATGCACTAACCCCAGGTTTTCTGCCTGTGCTTAAAAGGATTTGCCCTCGCGGCTCGCTCTGATACGGTACGGAAAAGGGAAGGGACAGGGAAGCTCAGAGGAGCTGACAGGGGCAGAAAAAGGGTGTGAAATTCATACTATCTGGTGTGTCTCCTTTGATGTGTCATGCAGAGATTGTGCAGGCGCTCAGACGGGAAGGGGTTAATGCGTTTCTCAGTAACCATTGAAATAGGGGCTGTTATGGTCTATTTAGGCAATGATCTGTTACAATATCAATGGCATTTTCGATGGCAGTGTCTCCTATTCTTCTATTGAAATCACAATAGCTTTGGAAGTTCACGGCCATGGCAGTCTCAGGGACAGATTTCTGTTCATTTTTCTTTGTTGTGAAGATTTTTCTTTTTTTTTTAGAAGTAAATTAACTCACACAAATGCGAAAGAAGCTTCAAATGTGTGACCTTTAGACAAAAGCTTCAGATTTGTCATTCTCTCTCCTTAACTTATGCTGTGCTCTCAGAAATGCCTCAATACAATATCTAGCCCAGCTTGGGCTACCTGGCCACAAATAGCTGGGCAAGGCTGGAGTGACAACGTGAAATCTCCATTTCTATGCTGTTGTCAGCTTCTAACACTTAGGGAAAAATGTCAAAGTTGGGGAGAGGTTTTAGCTGCCTGCCTCCCATGCATTTGGATATAAAGGGAGCCTCCTGTCTTGGCCCCTCTCTGCTTCTTTAGAAACCAGGGGCTAATGCAGTCCCCAGGACTGTCTAGAGAGGTTACTCGCCCAGGCTTCACTTTGATGATTGATGACAGTGGAGAAACTAATGATATTTTATTCACCTGTCAAAAGAATTCCTTGCCCTGGGCAAGGCAAGGCTAGCGTGGCAGAATTTTAACGCCGCTCTTTTGACAAAAATGCAGTTATCCCATTTTTCCCTAATATATTATCTCAAAGGAAGCAGGGCTGTCCTGCTGAGCCTTTTGCTCTGGGATGCTGGCCAGGGGAATCTCTCCCACCTACAAAGTGCTTTGAGCTTTGAACATGCATTGGGAGCACGAAACGGGCATTTGCAAGTGCATTCGCAGGGTGTCCTGGTGATCCTGCCCCTCAGTGCCCAGGCAAGGAAAAATCCTCAGGGCCAGGGGGTGTTTTGAAGTATCTTCCCAAAGAAGGCAAAGTGTCTTTAGATCAAGAGCATCCTCCTCCCCGATAACCAGTTCTGTCTTAAATGTAGTGATCCCCATCAGACAATTTTCTGATGTTTTGCCCCACTTAGGTGACTCGGTTTTACTCAGTGTTTATATTTCTTGATTCCGTGTTATTTACTCTCTTCCTTGCTAAGGAGCAAACTAAATATTACCTGTTTCTGCAGCTGCCTGTCAAAGGGCTCTTTCTAGGCCACATAAACTACATGTAATTGTTAGAAAAATTTATTTTCCCTGCCCCCTCTCAGGTATAGCTGGCTGTGAAGCTCTGTCCAGCTGCACCAGGCAAGACACCCTATCTGATTCTTTCTCATGATTCAAAGTGAGTAAAATATCTTGGAAATTAGTCCAGCCAAGTCATGGAAGCTGTGAAGAGATAGGGTTTTTTGTATATTGTTTATCAGCAGATTGCCCTGCTAGATGTTGGTCTGTGCTATATCACCAGGCAGAGGGGAAATGGATTCCAGAGCCAAGTTTTGCTTCAGTTCCCTGGACTGCAGACAGGCTGGTGGGTGTGGGATGGTTGGCAGCTGACCACCAGAGAGTGCCAGATGAAATGGGGCTATGCAAGGTGTACTGAGCAAAGTGCTGCCTCCTGGGGAGGGACAAAGGGAACAGGACAGCTGCTCCCAAGTGTTGACAGTGAGGATCTCCCTGCACCTTCAATGCTATTTTCCCTCGGACAGAAATGATAACAGCCTGCTCAGGGTCCCATTGTATTTGCCAGGGATTGTCCCATGGCAGTGCACTCCTGGCTGTCTCTTGGCATATACTTCCGAGCCTTTAATCATCTTCAGCTTTGGAAATGCTTCCTCAAGGAGGCAATTGATAAAGCAGATGAAAAGGGATCTAAATGCCTAGGCAAGCTCAGGCTTTGAAAAGCTGGATTCCCGCAGCATGGCTTAAAGTGCAGAGGTATGAAAAGTAAACATTTCCTCTTAATGCCAGTGCAGGTAGAGCTGTTCAAATGGGATACCAACTGCTGTCAACAGCTGAACTAATCTGAAGCAGCATTAAAATTCATAACAAAGAAATCCACTGCAAAAAAAAAAAATCTTCTTTCAACCTATTTCTACCTTTGCTATAGGGTGCTGCTGTGGTCCTGTGGGCAAGATGAGGGGCCCTCACACATGCAGAGAGCAAGGCATAAAGGTGCAGAGCACCTCTGTGCATGGGTGGGGAGCTTCTCCTCTCCCCAGGATGACATTTTAAGCTATGCAGGGCAAAGCAGAGCTGCAACCTGGTCTTGGTGTGACAAGGGATCCAAAGGAGTTCAAGTACTGCAGGGAAATGGAGCTGAGGTGTCCTTTATCCACTTGATGTGAGAGGGAAAGGCAGGAACCATTGCCACCATATCCTGCCAGAATGCTGCTGTCAGGGCTGTGGTGTGTGCTGGGTTACTGCAAAAGAAATGTTCCAGGTGCAGGAGAGTTCTTTAGGTGACTTTGCAATATGTAACTCTGCAGCAATTGTGATTAGAGTGAGAGGTGAAATTGAGGGCTTAGGTGAGGTTTGAATATTACCTTTTTTTTTATAACTTGTTGAGGTTTTTTTTCATTCTCTTTTTTTTTTTAATTAGAAAACGTGACTGTCACTTTGAGTTCAGGGTCTGGTTACAAGGACTTACCTCTATTTCACAGCAAGAAATTTGTCTTGACAGTAATCAATGCAGGTTATAAAAGAAAGGAAAAAAGTGAAACTTCAAGCATTTGCAATGTGAAGGCTCCAATACACTGTAATTTCAACTTGTTCTTTTTCACCTCCATGGAGAATACTAAAAAAATTAGTTCTTTTTGATATCTCCAGTGCAATTATGGAGATAGAACTGAAACTTACGGAAATGCAAGTTGGTGTGTCGTAGGGATGCCAGACTTTGAGCACAGAGCCTCTGCAGGAAGCATGCAAGTCTCCTCCCTTGAAAGTCTCACTTGGCTTTTTAAGATTCTGCCCTGGGGTGATAATTACCAGTTGCTGTTACTGCCCTCTGTAAAGTCACAATGTCATGATTTATTTTCACTGTTTCCTTAGCAAATGTTGACATTTCAGCAGAAACTTGAAAATGGAGCTGTTTTGCTCCAGAGGCGCAGCCACAACACTGTAGAGGCGAGGAGGAGCTTGGGCATGTCCTCACCTCTTGCTGAAAATCCCTGTGAGAAGCAGTGCTAGGGTTTATGAAACAGCTCACTTGGGTTTGCACAATTTTAGTCTTCCAGCAAGGATTCCCTGTTTATTTCCCCCCAGAAGACAGACCCTTCTCAGGGGGTACCACAGCAGCAGACCCACCTGTGATGCTGTGTCTGCCTTACCAGGGGCTGAAGGCCATGTGGGCACCTCCAACCTGACCTTTGGAGTCTCCTGCAGGTCCTGCCCAACACCACCAACCTTCTTTTATGAATGAAAAGCACTGCGAGGTGGATGTTACGTTCATAATGGCCGGGATTTTTTTTAATGCGTTTTCCAGCGAGATGGGGTTTTGTGACATTACTCATAACCTGTGGAAAGGGTGTTGGGAGAGAAGTAAATGACTGAGCAGGTAATTCCCATAGCCCTGGAAAGAATCGCTGGAATACCAGATGGGTTTGCAGGCTGTGGGTTTGCCCGAGCTATGACTTTGCATTGCCACTAAGTGGCAGCCGAGTAAAAAACATGGTAAAATGAAACTTTCCTGAATAAATGTCAATGCAAGGTGCAGAAGCAGAAAGGAAAATTTCTTAAGCTGGCGTTCCTCGGCTCAGCACTGCCCTGCTGTTTATCCTAGGAAATTAAACCTTGGGAGGAGACAGTGATACAGATATTGTAGAAAGACATAGAGGGAAGCTGAGTGTGCAGGAGACCCTGACTGTCCAGATGGATGCATGGGGGACCAGATGAGCAGTTCAGCCAACTTCTACCTCCTGATTTGGCCAGCATGGTACTGAAGGTTTACAGAAATCATCCAAAAAAGGGTTGGGACATCAATAAATGGCATAAAGGTGTGCAGGGTGGGGGTAAAAGCAGGGAATCAGGCTGGTGGTTCTCCCCTTCCTGTTACTACAAACGATGGCATCTACAAGCAAAACTGAGCTTCCCCACGTAGCCAGCCCCTGGGCAACGTTTGGCTCTGATGCATTATTAACCATTTTAATTTTTAAGTGGTTTGAAAGATACTCAGGTAAAGCCTCCTGAAAGCAAGGCAGAACTAGGTCAGACACAGAGTGCGTTGGCTTTAATTAGCACCCGTGCAGATTTTTTAACCTTTTGTGAAATTCGGGGACCTCCAGTACCTCCACTGCTCTGCTTGGAGCCCAAGCAGAGATGACCTCTTCAGGGAGAAACAGTAATTGGAAGTGTCAGTTATCTGAAACTTTTATCCGAAAAGACAGGATCCTGGGCACTGTGCCAAGGTTCTTACATTTCGAATATTTTAAAATATTTGAAGAAAGTAGCATGCATGGCATAAATTTTAATGTTCAAAGGACTCCTGAGATAACTTTTTTTTTTTTCCAAGCGTAAAGCAAATATTAGAAAGGGAAGATAACTATCACAAAGTCATCTAAAAATGCCAGGGGGCTTCTGTCTCAGACACCAACAAAATCTGATGCTGTCGAGCTGCTGAATTTCAACCAAGGCCAGCCCAAAGCCAGGGCTGAAAAAGCTGGTTCTGCATATGGTTTTTCTGCTCCACACTTAATTTGTGCTTAAGTCATGCAACATCAATCTTGAAGTCAGGGAGGCAGCTCCCAGTCTTCCCCAATGTGAAGACCCTGGAGATGCTGCACTGCAGCTGGCAGCAGTGTGGTTGGGCAATGTCTGGGATAAAGCAATGCTGTCCCTGATAGACCCATGGGGGTCCAGAACAGTGAACCTAAATATGTGTGGGGTGGGTCAGGGTCTCTTCTTGCACAGGATTTCCTGGGCATTCCCTCACTTGATGTGCTTTTCCTCCCTTCCCAGAGCATCTTTGTGTGTTGTAAGTCCCCTGGAGAGGTGGTAGCACCAACCCTGTCTCATTTTGCCCTGGGACCTGTGCCAACCTAGAGCCTTCCTGAGGCTTGCCTTTCCTCTTTTAATATCTGCACAGGGCTGAGCTCACTCCCTTGGAGTCTTACCACCTGCAGATGCTGCTGTGCAGGATACACTTTTAGCAGGAGGTGGATCTTAAACACCCTTTGTGGGGTCAGTACCCATCCAGTGGCCTCTGCCACCCCTTCCTCCCCTTCTCACCACCAGCGCCTTGTTTCCCAGGGGTAAGTTACACATGGGGTGACATTTCTGGCAGGGCACTGCCTCAGTATGACCTAATTACTACAAGCAGCCCCAAAGGAGACAGGATTTTGAAATTCTACCCAGCCTGCTATTTTTTTTTCCAAAGGTCACACCATGATTTCACCTTTGAGCCCACCCATTTCCAATGTCACCATTATTTACCTTTTGGAGGTGAAGAGGGGAAAAATTAGCCTTGCTCCAAAAGTGATGTTTTTGGAAAAAAACTTGAATAATGCAAGACAAAAGCTTGTCTGAAGGTGCAAGATGTGCCCAGGCCTGTGAGCCGGGCTTCCCCAGAGGGGATCAGGAAGCTGTGAGATTTGGAGTGCTGTGTTCTCCAGAAGCTGAATGTTTCCAGCACAAACTTGTACTGCTTCCAGCCTGCCTGGGAGCAGCAGCAGTGCCTGTGAGACAGCCCTGGCACGGGGCTGGGATGGGTTGCAGCTCATCCAGGTGCAGTGGGAGGTGCCTGCTCCTCGGGGAGATGGTGCTGCCACCCTGGGGCTGGCTCCGTGGAGGTCCCTGTGTGTGTTGAGGTGGTTTGTACAGCCATAAGCCTCGGGTTCAAAGTGCTGGGCAGGCATCTGTGGGAGGATTATCTGTGCTGTGCAGATGCTGCAGCGCGGTCAGAGCCAAGCACTGGATGAGGGCAGTGTGGTGCTGGCAGGGGACTCCTCACAGTGTGCTGCTGGACAGCCTGTCCCGCCAAACTGCCTTCTGCTGGAGCTGCTTTCCCTCAAAACCTGGCATGTTTTCATTATGGAGCAGCAGGGCCCATTCCAGGTGGTGATCCTGAGTCCCTCTGCTTTCCTAAGTGCTTTTCCCTTCACCTGCAGTCTAAGTTTGCAGCAGCTTTCTCTCTTTTTGAACAGAAACACTGTTGACCAGACTTATCTATTTATTTCTGCTTACTTCTTTTCATGTGCTGATTCAGACATCGGGTTTCCTCTGCATTTTATCTCGGGCTCCCATCTGGATTCAGTCAGATGCTGGGTCCTGCTACCCCTCAGTGAAACAGGCAGTGGTAGCCCTGCAAGACAACCTGAAGACATCCAGGTAAGCACAGAGCTAGACTTGTTTGGGATGTGCTTTTGGAGTGGATGGCACCCCATTTCTGACCAGTTGTGCACCCAAGATTTAGAGAGGAGATCTACTCTCCCAGGGTAGATTGTCTCCAGCCTGGGATGTCTCCTTAATCTCTATTTCTCTCATGAGCACACCCAAGAAGAAATGTGCTGTCCTCAAGCTCTTCTCCTGCACTGTCAGGCTCCTCTTTATTTGGTCAATATGCTCATTTCCTTGGAAATCAAATGCTTGGCAAATAACAATTTATCCCGTGTTTGAATTTCTTCTGTTTTCCTCCTGGTGACTCTGTCACTGGTTGCAAAATGAGATTATCAGATGCTTTCTCCTTAACCCACATCTCAGTAGAAATTAGTTACATATGAGGAAAAACCCCTCTATTCTAAGGGTGACACAATAAATTTTTGACTGTTTTAACCTTGTCAGTGAAGTACCAAATGCTGTTGGAAAGCCTACAGCACTATTCTGTGCTGCTGAGCACAGAAGGGGAAATTGCTTTTCCCTCTTGTCTGCAACTTCTGCCTTTTGTATGATGGTGAACAGAAATATTGCCAGATCATCTTTAAACTCAGAGGTATTAAGGACTGTTTTTCCCAAGAGAGGAAGAGACATCTAACTTTAGATGTGTGATTGTCCCATTATCTTCAAAGGCAAGGAGCTGTAGCAGGAAGTTAGACATATCCTGAGGTCCCTCAATGAAATAGGGCCTGACAACAGAGGGAATATGAGGAGCTCAGATTTGCTGTTACCAGTGCTGAGACTTTTCTGTAAGCAGCTGGAGAAGTGGGTGCACACAGGGGCTGGTGCTGCAGTCCTTTTCCAGACACAAGCTCAGGGACACTTGTCATGAACAGAGGGTAAATACACAGGCTTAGATTCTCCAGTAGAAATTTTTGAGGTGTTCTGCTGACAGTACTAGGTTTGCACTGATCTATATCCAAGAAAGTCTGGCCTCGAAACCTTCCAGGAAAGAACAACAATTTTTTTTTTTAAATTGTCGAGGTATCAGTTTGGTTTTGCACCTTCATAATTATTTTCAGTGCATGTCTGCTGGCTAAATAATGTTGGGCTGTTACTTCATGCAGTTGGATTGACTTACATGGGGTTGTAGTGGTCTCATTAATAGCAAAGTTTGTCTTCTCTGTTAATACTCAGGGTTAATTATTGTGCACATGTGTGTGTAGGAGGTAGTAATGGGGCAGTGTTGATAGGGAAGAATGACTTTTATAAACACAAACATCAGAGAACTCAGAGAGCATGTCAGCTGGCAGCAATAGCTGATCAATCACAGCAGGCAGAGCATTCCTGTCTTGGGTTGCAGTATGTAACCAAGAGTGTGTATTCTATTTCCATCTGTAGAAACTGGTTGGGGAGATATTTTCTTCATCTTTTGTATAACCCATTCCTCATAACTCCAGGAGGGAGGGGGTGGGTGTCTTCTGTCAATGGGCAGCTGTTAAAACCAGCTGGGGCAGAGTCCTTATCTCTTCCATGACCCATCCTCCCTCCAGGGGGTATCTGCTGTCCCTGGGCCATCCAGGCTCACTGCAGGGCTGATACAATTACATCATCCCATTGGGAGATGCTCCACCCAGTGGGAGGAGCCAAACATTCCTACCTGGATAGAACCTGGGAGTCAGAAACACTAGGAGCAGCCTGTTTCCACTGGAGTTCCCAGAGGAAGACTGGACCCATCTCACCACCACTGGACCTTTCTACCGGATCATCTCTGCTCCAACAGAATCACATCTGTCATTCCAGGTGGATTTATTTGGACTGCTCCCAACACCCTGACCAATGGGGTGTCAGGTCAAATTCTGACTCTATCAGGGTTTCTAGGATTTTTTTGTTTGTTTTTTTGCTTGGTTTTTTGTACTACTACATTTGTGTTTTCAATATTCCTAGTAAAGAACTGTCATTCCTATTCCCATATCTTTGCCTGAAAGCACCTTAATTGCAAAATTATAATAATTTGGAGGGAGGGGGTTTACATTCTCCATTCCAAGGGAAGCTCCAGCTTTCCCTGGCAGACCCCTGTCTTTCCAAACCAAGATAATTCCCTTGCTGAGGAAGGTCCATGTTGACACAACTCATTTTGCCACACATGTGCTCAGACTTTGCTGGTGCCCTGACACATGACATGGTTGAAGAATGGTGGAAATTCACCTGCATCTAATGATGCAACAGCAGAAGGCCAGACACCTGCTGTCCAGCAAGAGACATTTAAACATATATACCATAATGGATGCCTGATCTTCAGCTGATCTCCTACTCCCTCAAGGATACATAAATATGAGTGGTTTAGGTACCACCAGGGTCCCAAGGCCAGCTCTAATCCACCTGACTTCTCACCTTGCTCATGTATCCCCATGTTGCAGGATGGGCAGTAGGCAGAGGAGTGCACTGTGATATGTGCCATTTTGGGGACCTATGGATAAGATTTAGTGCAGGGAGTTTGTAATTCATGGCTTTAGAACCAGTTCAATTAACAGAAGTTGACTTCCGGATGCTTTTAAAGTGAAGAATGCAGTTGCACCGCTTGTGCTGCTCCCACATGGCTTTATTTTTTGCTTTTGCAAGTTGGAATTACAGATTTCCTTTCTCATTAAAAGTGGTGGCAATATTAAGCCTGAGAATCCTTGATGGATTTCAGATTGAATATTGTGAGTCTTGTATTAATGCAGGCTAGCTGCAAATAAATGAGGAAATCCATTAAGCATGTGGTGTGCCTCATAAATTATTCCATAACACAAAAGTGTTAATGTAATGATGAGAAAGGAAAAACAAAGGTGTAGGAGTCAGGAAATGCCAAGCACTGAAAGACCACTGTGATCATCTCTGAGTTCTGCATGAACAGCCCTTTAGATGATGAGGGCCATACTGGACCCCTGATGGGGCACTGTGAGCAGTGCACATTTATGATTTATTTTTTTTTCTAATGAAATTTTGGAATCTCTTGCATTTTTTTTTTTTTTTTTTTGCAACAGAGCACATTTGAACAAGATAGTAAATCAAATATAACACTGAAAAGCAAGTCATTGTGATGTAAACAGTGATGGCTTTAGTGAAGCTGTGCCCATTTTCTGATCATGTGCATGTCCTTTGGTGCACAGTTGGGTAACTGAAGCTCAAATATTGAGCCAGCATGAGGCACCATGCTCTGTAAACACAAAAAAATACATGGGAGCTGTGGTGTAACACAACCAAGTCTGTGCCTTGTGTTTACATAGAGACCATTCCAAAGTGAAGGTGATTATGAGATTTACAGTAGAAATCAATCCAATGCATCTGCCTTGGAGTCTGAAAACACTGAACTGAGCATGTGGAGCATTCAGAGCAAACACAGAGAAATGCAGGGTATCACTGAGGTGTGGATCCTCTCTGCCAGCTGCAGAGACAAATGTTCTGGCTGGGTTTTAATAGGCACATCCATTATTTGTGCAGTGACGCAAAGACAGCCCAGCAGACCTGCACCCCCAGAGAGCCCTGCAGTGCCCAGGCACACCTGTGTGGCTCAGCTTGCAAACCTCCCCATCTCCAGCATTCCCTGCTCCCTGCACCACCTGCCAGGAGCAATGCTGTGCCCTCCACCCTGTGCACCAGAGGTTTTATCTTCTGGATAATGAATAGTGAATTCTTTTCCGGGTGTTCTCCTGCAGTGGGTTGTTCTAGTGAAGAGGTTGGCTCCTGGTGCTC
The DNA here is from genome assembly GCA_037834095.1 of Argya squamiceps. Taxonomy (NCBI): domain Eukaryota; kingdom Metazoa; phylum Chordata; class Aves; order Passeriformes; family Leiothrichidae; genus Argya; species Argya squamiceps. Next base: position 7,437,023 of record JBBMKD010000194.1, read on the forward strand.
ACCTCCTCCCTTCTGTACAGTTTTGCAGCCTGCATTGTCACCTTGCTGCTCCTGGCAGCCCCCTGGTACAGGACTTACAGGGCTGTTAGCAAGGCAAGGAGGCATTTGTGGTTATGTCCAAAACCTGTAATGATGGAGGTGGCTGAGGGGGTGTGACCAGACCTTTGACAAGCAGCTCCTGCCTGTTGAGATGTTCCTGGAGCTGGCAAGCACCACACACAGGAGGATTTGGCCAGTCAGGGGGGCTGATGAAACAGATGGAGTGTCTGGCTGTGAGACTCACAGTTTTTATCAGGTTTCTTCTGCTCCTGGGTCTGAGCAGCACAAGATGTGGGTGCTGGGCTGCAGGTGTCACTTGAAGCTTCCCCCAAATGCCCCAGAAACAATGCTGCTTAGTCCCAGGTGGAATTCTAGAATCACAGAATAAATTTGGGCTGGAAAGAACCTTAAAGATCACCTGCTTCCAACCCCCCTGCCACAGGGGGACACCTCTCTGAACACCTAGGCAGCATGATGTGGGTTTTTACAGACAGCAATTGGACTTTTGGACAGGAGTAGGGCTCTCTGCTGCTTGCTCCACGGAATATTTTCTGTTTGGTTTCAGATCCAAGCTGATGGCTGGGTGTCTCTTTAGAACCAGGTGTTTGGACTGCCATTGTACTTGGCTGAATGAACTTCTGACACCAGGTTGGCTGGAGGAGGCCACAAATGATCATGTCATATTATGCTATGAATGATCAAATGGTGCCCAAAATCATCTAAAAGATCTGGCAGCAAGCCTGTGATAATTTAATGCGTTGGATCAGCTCAATTTTGGATCCAGTGGTGTGGTTTTCTGCCAAATGGGAGTTGTTTATCAAACTCCAGTGGAATGGGGTCTTCTTGTTTTGGAGTTTTTTTTGGGGACAGAGCTGTAAGTAGAAAGTCCCTGGCATGGGGGCAGGTGGAGATGCCTGTTCCTTAATGCACCTCTTCAGACACAACACAGTGGAAGAGGAGAGCCCATTTTCAGAGCTCCCTCCCACTGCAGGAAACTGCAGCACAGTTTCATCTGAGTATCAGGCTTACAGAAACAACAATACTCTGGAGTTTGCAAACCTCATCATGTCTGGTAAAATTCAGCTGTGAGATGAGCAGAGTTTTGTCTCTCTGTGTCAACAAGGCACAGTTTTGAAAAGGGAGGGAGGGAGGAAGGAAGGAAGGAAGGAAGGAAGGAAGGAAGGAAGGAAGGAAGGAAGGAAGGAAGGAA
>JBBMKD010000194.1:7438371-7499053 GCA_037834095.1 Argya squamiceps
AGGAAGGAAGGAAGGAAGGAAGGAAGGAAGGAAGGAAGGAAGGAAGGAAGGAAGGAAGGAAGGAAGGAAGTCAGTCTACCCCTGCTCTCTACATGTGCCTTATGGCTCTGTAGGTGCCTGTGATGAGATGTGCTGGCTGTCTTGGCCCATCTCAGCACTCCTGGGCACCCTGATGGAGTTGTGGGGATGTTTGCTGAGGGTCTGATGTGCTTAGCATCAGGATCTGTTGAAACATAAATCTGATTAGAGGGGCTGTAAGTGATACGTCTGGTTGTGGTCTGGTTCTGCCCACAGGCAGTGTTTGATGGATGTTGGCTCACATGTGCAGGGCAGGCAGGTGACATTTACCCTGACCTGGCAGGCCAGAGACCCTCTGCAGAAGATACCATTGAATTAGGGCAGAAGCAGGTGGCCTTTCAGTCACTTACACAGCAGAGATGCCACCTCTCTCCTGTAGCTTTTTTCTCCAATAAATATTTATTTCTGTCCACAGAGCCAGCAAAGCCTGGTTTTTCCTGCTGTTCCCTTTGCTGCTGTCACTCTGTGGCTTTTGAAAGTGCTCTTGCTTGCTGGATTTGGGGCATTCTAGTTTTCAAGTGTCTCAAGGCTATTGAGCACCAAGAGATGAAAGATGACCTTTCCCTTGGGGATGCTCATCCCAGAGCACCGTGTCCTTTGCTGAGGCATACAAGGCTCCAAGTGCTGTCTCTCTTTTGTACCTGGTATTGTGTGAGGGGCAGAAGGGCAGGTGCTGCCCTGGCCACAGCAGTGGCAGAGCAGCAGGAGGGGGAGCTGGTTTGTGAGACTCTTTGAGCCCTGCCTGTGACACCAGCAAGTTCCTGCTCATTTCCAAGATGTCTTCACAGAGTGTAAAGAAATTCTGTACAGAGAGAGAAAATGGTCAGGTGTCCTGCACTCTTGACTGAAGCACAGATTCAGTACAGACCTAACAAAACGCTGTGCAGTGTGATGGATAGCTATGCTACATGAAATGTGGCATGTTTCTTTGGCGATAACATTAGAAATCCTTGGCTTATTGTTATGAAACGAAAGAAAAGAATATAAATCCATCTATTGCAGAGTTTTTCAACAAAAATGTCAGTAGAGCTTTTGCCACATGTGTTATTTCCACAGAATTGACACTTTCTTTCCCAGAAGCTTTCGTGTCTTGGTCTTCTTTCTGTGCCCAGAATCTGCATGGAGATCTGATCAGATGTTGCATCAAAGTAACCCAGTAGAGGAGGAAGAGCAAGGTCAAAACAGGGAAATGTAACAATGGTTTGATAACTTTGCAGAGTGGAAGCTGCTAATTTGTGGTAGATCAATTATAAAAGGAATGGGGAGGCTCCAGTCCAGTTTGCTAAAAGCCAGCCAGTGTCCAGGCTCATCATGTTTGTATCTCTCAGAGACATTTAGATGCCTTCTCTTAAAGGACATTTTTCCAAATGACACTGTTTAACTAATGCAGAATTCCTATGTCTGAAGGACAGTCTGTGATCCAGTCCATTGACTCCTGATTTCATTTAAACTGCAATTCATTATTTTGTTCCTGTGCTCATTCAAGAACCCATTGTTCATTACTCTTTCATCACTCTATGATTGGAACAATTTGTATCTGTCGTTCTTACATTGGCCAGATAATGAAATAATCATTTGTGCATCTACACTGTGTTTTACATTTATTTTTCACAGTGTAATTCACTTTGTAGGGTCATTTTATCATTCTGGAACAAATTGTGATTTTGTTTAAGCACTTGCTAGTTGGTAACAGTCTGCAACTGCCAACATCAGGAAGTATGTTGGGATACTGCTCTCCACAGACAAAGGTGGTAAAATTATTGCTGTTCCTCCAGCTAACAAAACCAGCCCGCCTTCTAGGAGGAAGGATTCTGATGTCCAAAGTACACTGGTTTTACTGAGCCAACTCCTGCACTCCTTCCCAGGGTTTGGGACAACCTTTCAGAGAGAGAGATAATAATAAGGGGTAAGATTACCTCAATAAAATTGAAAGTGGATGATAATGCACCCAGAGCACAATTATGGTTCTATTCAAATGATCTCCCATACTCAAGGAGGTCAGCAAGGTTATGATTTCTAGAGGGGTCAAGAGATTACAAGAATAAACTAATTATTCTGGCATCAAATAGATAGAAAGGTGATTGCTGATTGGTTAATTCATTTTTCTTCTGCGGATCTATTTCTGTTCAATTAATTAAAATGACACATATGTTATACTCTCCAAATATCACCCACATTATTATGTAAAGGTTGAGTTAGTCATTACATTGGAAAAGGTCAGGACTTGAATTTAATGCTGGAGGGAGATACTTTCTTCCATTTACTCATCATCGTTACCATCCAGATCCTGCTTGGCTGTGGTTTTCAATGAACTTCCTTATCCTAGGAATGACTCCCATCTCAAGTTCCTTGGAAAGGTGATGGTCTTGGTGCTTCTGTTTAATAGGTGTGTGGGCTTGGGTTTTCAGGGGACTCTTCTGTCTTCATGGGCTCTTTCTGCAGGAAAAACCAAATCTTCTACAACTGGAGAAGTTCAGATGGATATTTACAGGCCTTGCAAAGCAGCCACAGAATATTCCAGGTTAATATCACATAGTTTAAACATTTGTTTGTGCTGTTTGTGACAGGAATAACTGAGGGGACATGTGGCCATGGGATTTGCCAGAGTCTGTAAACATAAATCTGTGGTCCCATTTATAATTTTAATGCCTTATGTGATACATTTTTACTCTAATTTTAACGGTCTAGAAATACTTTCTTTTGGGTAAATATATTAATTCTTCTTAGTTACGCTCCATTAACTGGTGTTTAGTTAACTGTGTGTGGACTGCACCAGCCCTTTCAATAGAACAAGATGGGGAAGAAATGCTCTGAGACACAAGCTGGCATCAGACTTATCTGGAGAGAGAAAACACCAGCAGAAACAAACTGTGGCAGAGTGTAAAAAAATCACCTGCTTCTTAGGGGAGATACAACTGGGTAACGATCCATGGAAACATGAACATTTTGGATTGTGTATCTTCCACTCAAATTTATGAGCAGCTGTCAGGGCCCTGGTGCTGCTCGCCCCACAAGGGGGATTGCTCTTTGCCAAACCATAATGAGCAGATTATGGGTGGTGCTAGAAAAAAGTATGGGACTCTCTGAGAAATTGCAGTGCATCATATTAACTTCCCTCCGACGTTAGCAATTCCCCATCATATTGTATTACCAATCACTGTCACTAATATACCATGAAATTCAGATGTATAAGGCAGTGTACAACTCAGCCTCTCATTGCAGAGGTTTGTTACCCATAATCCTGCATGAGTCATTAGCAATGTCACTGAACAGAGTAAAACTCATTCACTTCTTTCAGTGTTTCCCCTGCTGGCAAATAACTGACATATCACACGTGGGCACAATTCTTGATTCTCCAGAGAGCCTTGATTGTGGCTTGGTGGTATGTGGGCCCCTTTAATGGGCAATCAGGCCTCCACTATCCCCAGTCTACAGCCCCTGCTGGACAGCTGAGCAGCTGGGTACTCTCATAAAGCACCTATTTGCTTTTCGTTAAATTATTCATCTATTGAAATGTTGTTTATGTTATTTTAAAGGCGGTATCAGGCTAAAAGGTAAAAAAAATACACTCACCAAAAATGAAAGGACTGAAGGGTAGGATTAAAATTTGGGAAAGAACTTTTATTTTTAGTAGACTCAGTCTCACCTGCAAAAGGTTTGTGGCTCAAGTTCGGGGGTGAGGGTAAGCACCCAGGTCCCTCAGGAACCAGTAGGGAGGTCCAGCAGCATCCATCCAGAAAGGAGGCAGAGATGAAACCCAGCTGTCACTGGAAACGCTATCTTAGTTTTTATTGCAGGGAGAATCTCTCTCAAGGCAGGCTCAGCAGGAGATTTCAAAGGAAATGGACTGCCTCATCTTCCAAGGAGAAAAGGGATGACTTTAAGGAGCCTCAACCAACTTGTTGGGTTGTGATGTTCCACATATGGTTTTGTTGACCTTCACCATGGGGATGTTGGGTGAGTTTTTCTATGTAGGGAGGTCATCTTGAGCTGTGATGCTGTTACCCTGAGTGAGGTGCCCCTTTCAGCCATGCATTTCCAGTTTTGACAACAAACCACGGGCTGCAGGACAGGGCTGTGATTGACACTGAGCTGCAGATAATAATTTAGAGAGTGTAGTTTCGTGGTAAATTTTCACTTAGCTTCCATTTCCTAATTTTGCTTGTGTGAAAGTTAAATGGGATGGTGTCACAAGCCTTCCTGAGCCAAGATGTATCACATCTACCGCTCCCCTTCGCCTCTGTGCTAATTATCTTGACAAATTGGTTTGCCGTGATTTACTTGGAAATTCTGCTTGTTGCTGCCCACCTTCTTATTGCCAGACTGCACATGTAGTTCTTGGTTGTTTTACCTGGTCTTTTTGCAGGCAAGGGTTTGTCCAGAGGGTCTGTGCCTCCTGCAGTCATGGGGCATCATCCTCCACAGAAATTCGGAGAATGGTGCTCCTGGGTGAACTTCAGAGCCTGCTCCTCTCTCAGCAGAGAAGGTGAGTTGGCAGGTCAGAGCTGACAGTGGAGGAGACTGTGCCCTGGTTCTGCAGCCTGTGTCTAATGAATGCCAAGGTCGTGCTTCCTGCTGGCTCACCTTGTACCACAGCCGAGATAAAATGTCTGGAAATGTCACTCCCTTCCTGACCTCTAGATCAGAAATACATTAATAGGTTGCCTGTTTGCTCAGTTTCTTGTTTAAATTAAGTAATCCTTTTTACACATTTTATTTTTAGTAACATTTCTTTTGTTTCCTTTTTTTTCTCCCCACCATTCTTGCATCAAGGCCAAGGTCAGGTCAAGAGCTTTTTGGCTGGGAGGTCATTCTGTTGAAGAAGGCACTCTGACATACTGATGCTGCAGCATTTGAGGCTTTTATAGAGAAAACACACATGTAAATGGCAGGTGAAGTACACAGCAGGCTGAGTGGCAGTGGGGTTGTAAGATCACCCATCAAGGCATGGCTGAAGTTTCTTAATTTTGCCTGAGCTGGGCTGTGTGGAGGTGAGCTCTAATTCCAGCTCTCACAGCTAACAAGGTGCTTTGTGGATTCTATCAGCAGTGGTGTGACAGGCAGTGGTTCCTGTATTGTCAATTCAAGTACTTATCCTGCCATTCCCAATTTATTTCATGTAGTCTCTACAATCTCCACATTTTCTAATGTCACAATGGCGATGAATCTATTTCTGTTCCTGCAAGGATGCAGAAGAGGGACATTAGAGCCAGCACAGCTCTGTTAAATGCCTTGTTGTCAGGGCATATCAGAACTCCAGTCTGGGTTTTAAACACAACTTGCTAACAAATCTGTTTAAGAGAGTACACAATTATTAGGAGTTATGCTTGTGACAGCAACACATGTGACATTTTAGATGTTCCTCTAAATGACCTGGCTGAGTGGTGGTTTATGACCTGATTTGCACACCAATGGTTTTGCCTATACAATAACCAGCAGCCAGACTCAAAGTGTAATTAAAAATGAGATCCAAGCTGTTACCAGTTTAAATCAGTGTAAAGACATACCAATCTGGGAATGATAAACCATCAGTGACACTATCAGTAGCCTACAGTAAATTAACTTTTTGCAGCTTGGCCTGGGCTGAGTGTCACAGAGCAGGAATGTTTTATCTGGCAAAGGCTGTGATCTCATGTCTGGATGCTGTGTGATATGGAGGGATAGCCAGGAACTTTCAGCAAAACAATTTCTCATCAGAAAATATTAGTTTATCTGGCCCACAAATTTTGGCAGGGAATTTGAGCTCCAGCAAAGGTTAAGGCATTCACCAACCATGTTTGTTATCTGAACCTGATTTTCTGAAGCTCTGTGTGAGTGCTCAGATTTCTGATACCCAGACTGCACTGGCTGACTCTCAATACCCTATTCTTCAAAATTCAATTTTGACACTTTTTAAGTTTTGGATCTATTTCTGGCCACCTCTACCAGTGTATCCTTGCTTGGTGTTTAAATGGCAGGGGAATAGCAAAGAAGCCTTCCCTTCAAATCCCAGTTCAGCTCAGCACTTCTGTAAATTTGAGAATTTGCATGAAAACATCAAGTCTTTCCTGCGGTTTCTAAATTGGGCTTTAGGAGAAAATGATTTTAAAGAGCCTGAGAGTGGAACGGAGGGATGACTACAAGCCTACATACATCTCACATCTACATGCCTGCTTTTTTTGCTAAAATTTTTCAAATCAAAAGCCCAAAGTGCCTCAGAGATGTTCGGGTAAGCCACATGTTTTGTCCACATGCAGTGATTGTGGCGTCAGGAGAAAGTAGAACGTGAACCATGCCTAATTTTTAGTCATTAATATTAATATGAGTCAAGTTGGGGTTCTGATCTCATTCTTCCATCTAACAAATCTATCTGCCCTGAAGTTGTGCTGGGCCTGGTAGATATACAACAGGGCACATGGCTGGGCTTCTTTTGGAGGCTGAAGACCATCTAGGCAAGGGGTGCTTTGGTTGAGTGCACAGGGGTTATGCAGAAGACAGTGAACTCATCTGCAGCTGGGGGCCTCACCAGCATAAACCAGTGAGCTGTTCCTTCTCCCATCATGTTGTTCCACTGTGGCACTCATTACTCTGGGAGGCTGAGGTGGCCAAATGGTGCTTAAATGGTGCAAGAAACTATTAGATGAATTCATGGCAGAGAGATGCAGCAAGGGCTGTTACACACCAGGAGACTGCAGAAAGTGTCTAAACCCAGATTACTGGGGCCCATCAAAGCACCCCAGGCAATTAATGTGTGTTTGTCCTGCTCCTAAGCTTTTCTGCAGACATACACAACTATTTGGTGTTAGAGACAGGGTGCTGGGCTAGAGGGACTGGTGATCAGAGCCAGCCTGACCATTTTCATAAAGGAGGAGATGGCTTTAGACAACTCTAGAAGATGTGATGTCTGTAGGACCTCTTAGATAAGTGATGTGTGCTCTCAGTGTGTCTGAGAGCTGTTTCTGCTGTAAAAAACCTCAGCTCCCTGTTAGGAGACAATTCTGAGGAGGCTGAAAGGCATTGCTGTGTCCTGCTGGAGAGCATTGTCTCTGTGCTGTGCTCTGTTTTGGCTCACACTAATAAGGAGAAGAAGACAGAAAGATAGAAAAAACAGCAGAGGATTATTTGGCAATTCCAGTGTCACCAGGACCTGATCCCAGCAGTTCAACATAATCACTGAAAGAGGAGAAAATCCAGGAGATTTCACTGGAACTGAGCAAGAGCTTGACAGCTGGCAAATGCTAATGTAAGTAGGCAACTGGGAGTACGGGGTGGAGGGAGGGTGGTGTCATGTAGCATCACTTACAGAAGTGCCATTTAAGTCTGAAGAGAGCCTGTAGAAAACATGTCCCTTTCTGCTCAACTCCCCTGCCCTGTCACACATGTCTGCCTGCCAGTCCTGCTGTGCCAGTGGGTGGTTTGGTGCTTTTGGAGTTCGTCTCATGCAAAACATCTCCAAAGCAGCCTCGGTTCACCCAGGCCAGGAAAACCTGCCTCCTCTGTGGCTGGCTGAAGTGTCAGCAAAGGGGCTTAACCTGAGCTGGAGCACCCTTCTGCTTTTGCTGATCCACTGGTTTCTGTCCCAGGGATGGGGATGTGGAGGAGAATCAGTGGCTGACATAGGCTGGCACGAAGCAGAGCTGGGTGTGCAGCCTTAATACACCAGCATGTTTTTCTCCTGTGAATTGCTGCTCAAATAGCCAATTTCTTCCAGGGGAATAAAGGCAGGTAACATCTCTGTGTGGCTGTTGTGCTTTTTCTACTGGCAAAGTTTCCTGGCTCTAACCACTCATTGGTTTCTCTGGACACTTATAATACAATTTCACTTCTCTCTACTCCCCCTCTGGGCTTCTTGCAGGACATTGTCACTAAAGGAAGCCAAATCCTTTTTTTGGATAGTGGCAAATGTGGCCATTTTTGTTGTATTAGAAGTATAATTCTCATGTGAACATCAAACCCAAACCAATATTCTTGCCAGCAGCAAGTCAAGCATGCTGGAAGCAAGAATATTGGTTTGGGTTTGATGTTCATGTGTTGATGAGGTCCCCCCCAGGTCAGTCCATGAGTGCATCAGAGTGGTGTGCACACTATTCACCAAGCAATATCTTCTTTTGCACCTAGGAACATTTCTCTGGCTATTCTTCCTTCCTGTACAATTAACTATTTAGCATTTGACAGCTCAGAAAAGTTTGATTGTTCTCCAGCAATGGTTTATGAGCACCTTCCACAACCTGATTTTCCAAAACCACCCCTTGGCCTTCATTTCCAGCAGTTTTCTCCAGAAACAGTCGGGCCATGTTTTATTGTAATGTCAAAATTGTACTTTTCTGCATCTAAATAATAATTCTGTTGTCTAAGGATAAGTTTTTTTTTGTTTTTGGATTTAGATCTGCTGCTTTGGTATTTTGTCTCACGTTAAATACCCATGCTGGACATCATGCTTTCCTAGAGGAATAGAAAAAATAGTGAAGGTTGCAGCTACAAACCACATTCCTTTTTCATTTCCTGAACGGCATTGGGCTATTTGGAGTTTCAGAAGCATCATTTCCTATCATAGACCATATGTGCCATGGGATACACTCAGTAATTCTCCACAGAGGCTTAATATTGAACAGATAAAAGTAATGCTTAAGAATCATATTTACAGGAAACTGTTTTGCTTTGTTGGCCATGTTAATAATAAAGTTCTGCAGGAAGAGAACATCTGGGTTTCTGTAATCTAGCCTGCTTTTCTGCAGGTTAGTTTTGGTTTCCTGGGAAATGTTCAGTCTTAAAGATCTTGATGATGACTTGTATTTGGATGTTTCTGCAGTTGTCCCTGAAGCGACACCTTACCAATGATAGGCTTCAGGAGCTCGTGGGTGTGTTAATTTGAATTAATTGTAGTGGCTTTGACTTGCCTTTGCTGTAAAATTGACTGGCTTAATTCACCCACTAAACATTGTCACTGTTAAATCCAGAAGGTTTATGAGGAAAAAGGTCTTGGGATTCTGGTGATTCTCCTAAATGCTTAATCAGAGTAGAGCTGAAATCAGTCAAATGCAATGTCCCATGCTGGTATTTAGGGCTGATGGTCACGCACAAATCCAGGTGCATGCAAATCTCAAACACGTTATTATTTGATATTATTTTAATTTGGAACGTGTGGGGGTCTCTGCTCTTCTGGGGAACTGCATTAACTATAGATTTTCACTCTCTGTGTTTCCAAAACCAGCAGTAAGTGGTCCTGGCAGGGAGAAGAGAGATGTATGTGATAGTTGTGACTTCACTAAATGAGAGCCATGATGGGGACAACTTCATCAATCAGCAGGATGGCTCAGGGGGCCTGGGCTGCAGCTGGAGACCCTGGGCCTGGCAGACCCTCAGGGCAACCAGTCATCCCATGGCAAAGGACCAGTGCCAGCTGCTTTGGTAAATTAAGATGTAGCAGCAGTTTCCACAAGACTTCTCAGCTCAGGGATATCCCTGTCTTGGGCGTTGGGGAAAAATCTTGTGCTGAGTTGGAGGCACTGGAACACCTGGACTGGGAATGCTGGTATGCAACTACAGAATTTTCCGTACTGTCTGACAAGGAAAAAGCTTAATCAAAGGCCACACACTTCTAAGGGTTGTTTTTTACCTTGTGTGCTGATGTTTCCCTAAGAAGAATGTTATGTTGAAATAATAGTGCTGAGCTAGCAGTCTCTGCTTGTTCCTTTTAAAACTAAAATCCAGAGGGGATGGCAGTCAGTGTTCATGTGAGGAAGACATTAAGTGGGTAAAGGCAACAGGAAAAAAAAAAAGCAATTAAAATATTACCACTAGGAAATATGTTTTTAAAAAGAGAGAGAGAAAACTATGGACCCTGGTGGTTAGAGATTTACCTGGGTAGTCCAGAGAGGTTAGACCAGAATTCCTGTGTCCTTTCCCTGGGCTATGCTGGCAGGAGTGTTCTGCCTCTGCAGATCCACTACCCTTTGTGCTGGAATAGTCACCCAGCTCTTGTGCATCACTGGGAAAGTTCTCCATTCAACCCTTCCACCCATTTTTTCCCCTACCTGAAGAATAAGTAGAGCAGAAAAGAGAGATGAAATTCTGTCAGCAATTCCTGGATGAGCTGTAATGTGAGGCTTTTTACCTTTCAGTGAGAATGGGAGAATTATACACTGCCCTGTCGAGCCAGACTCTTAAGATCCTGCCCACACAGGTGTATGGATAATTTCTCTTTTTATATTCTTTACATTTAGACACTTCACCCAAAGATTAAGACTGCTGGTAAGTCAGCTTCATTGGTGCCTGGAACACTGCACTATGTAAGCTGAATTTTTGTACCTAATATGCGGAAGAAATTTTCTGTCTTTTCACATGTGCTTCTCTAGGGCTTTGTCTTCATTATCCTCTGGGTATGTCTGGGATGGCAAAATGGTCTTTTCCTCTTTGGTCAGCACAGCCAGGAGTGTTTCACACAGGCCATGCTGCAGTTCTGCAAAGAGCAGATTTCTTCTTCAGAATTAAATGTTTGATTAACAAAACGTGGCAATCTAAATCCAGTTGGAAATTAAATAACAACTCTGATGGGAGGCACAAGGTGCCATTTCAAAATATGTAAGAGCAGGTTTGGGCACTCACTGCTGTATAGAAGACACAGGACAGGGGTTTGCAAATGTGATGTGTTGCTGCACAAGCCCTCACAGGTCACTGGTGCAACCAACTCATCCTCAAAACGATTAAATGATTTATGGGCAGGGACTGAGCATAGAAGAGATGGGCACGATCTGAACAGAACAAAAACTGAAAACAGCTTGTTAAATCCTCAGGCTCTTTTGCACGTAGTAAGAAAACTAAGGTAAGAGCAAGATAACCCGTAAATGGGTTAATTAGAATACCTTAAGCATTGTTTAAGCTATGTTTTCCATAATAATATGTGGTGCTCATTCAATGTAGAGTTGAAGAATTTGGCAGCATCCTGTTTTAAACAATCATCATGGATCAGCCTGGAATTTAAGGACAAATAAGCTATGGGGAAATAGAATCAAGAAAAAAATTTCAATTAAGTTCACTGAAATTGAATTGACTGGGAATAGCATGGAATGATAGAATTCAGGATGGATGAGATGTGATAAATAGGAGGAGCAGCCTGAGAGACCTCACTAAGCTCCTGTTCCTCTGTGGCAGGCAGGATGCAGACCTGAAAGCATATTCAGGGATAACTTTGCAGGAAGCCATTCCAAGTGATAGCTTTTCCTTGAATCTCGCTGTATCAATTAGTAATGATTTGTGGTTAGAGTAATTCCATATTTCATTTGTTTTGTTTATTGCATAGGGTATTAACATACTGAGTAATGAACCTGGAGCAGCTGAGTGATTCAGCTGAGGGTTTGCTCACGTGATGGAGCTGGTTGGTGATCAATTATGTTTTTGTTGTTCAGGAAAATGCTAGTTTTTATGAGCATTATTTTCTCTGTGTGTAGTTACAGTGGAAAGCAACATGCTTTAAAATGATTGTATTCTAAGTAGTCCTAGAAGACTCAGTATTGAAAAAATTAAGCCTGAAAGTTGTGTTTCTTATGGGATTTTGCATTCATTTTAATGATATTATTCTTCCTCTTAAGGAGAAATTCTGTGGTGGTCAGAATACACAGAAATTGATATAATCCCCTTTGACTACAAGTTTACACGGTAAATCATTAGGTACAGAATTGGCCTTTTTCTTTATGAAATTTAACACTTGAGTTTGTATTGGCCTTAAGAACATTTTCTACAACTCTGCACATGGGCACAATCCATTCCCTGCTCTGGGCATCCTTCAAACCTGTTAGAAATACACATAAAAACCAGGCGTCAGGTATCTCAAGAGCAAATCAAATAAGCCCACAACCACATGAATGCAATTAAGATAAATGTGTTCACAAACCCCCAACAGATTCCAGTCAGCTCAGCCAATCTCCTATATGATAATTAGTGTGAAAAGTGGGTATTTGGCTGTAGCCTGTGTGTTTTATATAAGATTACTAAGGTTTTTTAGTTTATGTGTTTTTTCCCTTCCAAATTTCTTTTAGGTTTTTGGTGTGCATCAACTAGGGTTTATTTCTTGCCTTAGGAGTTTTATAATTTTGCATGTGTTTTTGGCTGTCTGTCCATGAGTTCCTGGGCAGGCACACATCCATTCCTGAAGAAGATCCTGTTTTCTTTAGGCTCCCCCATCAGCTCTACCTTTGGCTTATGGAGCACTGGTGTTAGTTAATCACCCTGCTGGCTGTAAAAGAAATACCCCTGCAAATCCAGGCTGAGAATCGACATGAAGAAAAATAGTGCAAAGAAAAGCTTACACTGAAGGAAATACAGAGAAAGCTTACAAAGGAAGGAAACTGCAACTAAAATTTGACTCACAGGAATGAGGCAGTGGCTTAGTTAATGACTAATTTGCCAAAGGAGATACACATATACACATAGATGAGAAAAATCAATATAGTTGATGAATCCCCTTCTGTTTTACAGTCAGGGATAATTCACTTCCAACGACCCTCAGTATTTATGTGTGTGAGCATCAAATAAGAGAAAGGACACGAACTATCTCAAAAATTTGGCTTATGCAGAAGATCAGAACACCTGTTTCTTTCTGGGGCTTTCTTACACTCTCAGAAGTGTAAGAGAATTTAATAGAAAAATTGAATTGAATACACAGTTGAACTGCAAAAAGAAAGACTATGTATTAAAAAGTGCTTCTAATGACATCTATTTTCATAATAGTGTTTTGTGGAATGAATGGTTTGGACAAAAGCACTGGTAAGTCGTCTGAAACAGAACTGCCTGACACTCAAATAGCTGCTAATGGTAGGTAGATCCTTGACTTCTTGTTATATTTCCTTCTTGCATTTAATCCTTCTCAGACCATTATGCAGAAGGACACTGCTTTGCTTAAAGGGTTATCAATGTCACCAGGCACTGGAAAAGATCTGGGCACATTTTAGCCACCTTTTGGAAGATGGGATTCACACGTCCTTTTGAGACTAAACAGAATCTCACTGAGGCTGGAAACCTTCAGAGAGAATTCCTGGAAAGGCTTTTCCACCACTTCATGGTGGTGAATCACCGTGGGAGATTGGAGTTATCAGCAGTCACCCCATCACTAACCATGCAAGACATTTTCCATTTTAATGCCTATTTTTGCAGCTTTCCCAGGGAAATTATATTTACAGAGCAGGAGTTAAAATCTCCCTTAATCTTAACAGTATCTTTGGGCTCTTCTGCCCCGATCTCTCCTTGTCTCCATTGGGTGTTTCTATAGCAACTCCCCGGGGAGTTTTCCTGTTATCTGGGTGAAGTTAACTGGAAACAAGTAAATATACTTGAGATGAAGTGGTGTTGGGGAAGACTGATGAGGCCTTCAGAGCATGATCTGAAAAAAAAGCTGAATTATTTGCAGAACCTTCCTCACTGTAAGAGGCTTGAAGCTCCTGCAGCCAAAGATTTTGCCTAAAGTACCCTTGCCTTCTGTTGTGCCAGCACAGTCCCAGGTACAGGAAAATTTTTCTGCATTAATAATAAAGCATATGGAGCTCAAACCAGCCAAGCCTAGAGGTGCCTTGCTGGGGAATGGGATTTTCACAGGCAGTTTGAGAAGATCAATTGTCCCTGTTCCAACCAAATTATAATAAACTTGGTGTCATGTCTCATTAGCGGGCACTTCTGTGTGGTTTCAAACTCTGTGGGTGAGATCCATCTCCCAGCTCATCCAGGGGCTGCCAGGGTGAATCAACACCTTTACCACCATCCATCAGGAGTATGAGGGGCCAGACCTGGCACTGCTGGTCAGAGAAGGTGGAGGATGGGTCTGGCTAAAGGGGTGATCTCAAAGGAAAGAGATTCTTTCTGCAGCTTTCTGTAAGGAGCTTGGTAGCTGTTGTGGCAGCTTTCCTCTGAATGAATAACCCAGATTATAGTCAGAAGATTTGTGTCCCAGTCAAAAGCCCACTCGCTTCACTCCACCTCCTGCTTCCAGGCTGTGGACCAGACTTTTCCATGCTGATGTTGTTAGCTGACATTAATGGGCCTTTCCTTTGCATTTTAGACAACCACAGACCAAGCTGTCAGCAGGCCAGCAGCTATTTGAGAGCTGCCAGACCTTTGCTAGACAGTGAGCATCTCTCTTTGAGCTTGACAAGTGTCTCCTGTGGGCAGCTGTGACCTCCTGCTGCTGTCACCCCAGGGAATGGAAAATATGCCTCCTGTGCAGCTTGAGCTGCAGATACCAGCCAGCTCCTTCCCATTTTCATTTTTTGGATACCAGCCGTGTTTTGCTTATCGTTGGTTCTGATCCCAAAAGCCGAGGTGCTGATTCTTATCTGCAGCTTCAGCCAGGCTTAAATCTTTATCTTCACTCAGTGAGTCTGAGAGCTGAGTGTGCAGAGACATTATTAGATTATTAAATCAATGACACTCAGGTTATTAGTCACACTCATCCGCATTACCTGACACTGTAATGACGTTCTATTTTTACTTCTAGCCTGCTAATGTCCCAGAGGTACTGAAATTATGACCAGAAAATTAATTTCTATACGTTTGAACAAGAAATAGGAGTATAGGAAATAATCCCACATCAACAGTATAAATCCTAATGGAATTGTTCAGAAAAGCAACAGGGAAAGAGAGAGGGTGGAGAATGGTGTCTCACATGAAGCCTTCCCTCTGTGCTGCCATGCCAAACTCTTATGGGTATGATGGTTGCTAGTAACTGGGCCAGACTATTTTAGCTTGTAATTCACTTGGGGCAATTAGGATTTCTGAGCTGGCATTAGTGATTTTCCTCACTCAGCCAAGACTTTCTTGCAGAATGCCTCCACCAGGATGATGCAATGGGTTTGTTTTTTAGGTTTGAAAGCAAACCCTGTAAACATGGAAAAAGGCAAGATGTTGTTTACGTTTTCAAAAATGACTCCTTAATCTCAGGCAAATTATTATCCCAGTCCCCAGGCTGAGCTAAGAAGTGAGGTCCAATCTGATGACTCCTGAAGACTGAATTCAATGTTATTTCTGCTTTGCATGACTAACCATCTACAGGCTGGGAAGAATCTTGTTACGGTGGAAAAACACCACGGGAAATGCTCGAAGTCCAGCCACGCCCTTGTCTAGCAGAGCAGAACTGGCCTCTTCTCCCCCCTGCAGCCAGAGAGATGCAGAATTGTGGCTCTAAGGGCTCTGCTCCCCACTTTGAACTCCTGAGTGGGAGCTGCAGGGGTCTGTGGGTGTGGGGTGTTGCCAGGGTGGCTGGGCAGGGTGCTGGTATGGGGGAAAAGCAGGGGGGTGGCTGGAAGAGGCAAACTCTGCGGGGGTACCACAGCACCCAGCCAGTTTTCAGCCAGCAGGGACAACTTCTGCAGGGAAAACAGTGGGGAGCAGATGGTGAAACAACACCCCACAAGGGAGAGCCGTTCACACCCTTTCCCTGTGCCGCCCACAGCTCCAGATATTTCCAAGTTCCCTGAGCTTATTGATTACCAGGGACAAATCTCCATGTTGCTTAATTATAACTTGGTTTTAATGCACGTCTTCACACTGTATTTATTTCATGTTGGCAATTAATTCCAAAGTGCTCACTGTGCCAGAAATGGAGCAGGGGGACTTTCTGAGATTTTCCACTGAGGAATTGCCACTTAAAAATGGAGAAATATGTGTGAATATGGGTGTGGGTTTAAGTATTGGTGGTACCTGCTAAATGCATGTTGCAGAATGCTCTTGAGAGCAATGTTTGTAGTAGAATTATAATAAGCTGAGTTGTTTACATGTAATTAAAAGATGGGAGTGAGAACTGGCATGGAAATCCTTTTCTCTAAGTTTTGGGAAACCTGCTAATAAGACATAAACATTTAGCAGCTCAGCTGGAATATGGGGTGCTCTTTGGTTAAACATTAAAGGGGCATTGTTGAGTGATTTTAATTAATTAGCTATGTTTTAAATTAAGTCAAATCGAATTGGAGGAGTTAGGCTCAAAATTAATGTTGTTTTCACCTGGTGGGGAATGTCCTTTAAATTATGAACATCTTAAAGACAATGAAAATTTAAAATGCCTTTAAGAAATTGCATCCACATGGTTCCCTTTTCTCAGAGAATGGCCAGTATTCTGATGATCTGTCATTACTGTCATTGCTAGAACAACAGCAAAATTAGAGCCTTTTAGGCTCTGTTTGTTAAAACCAACATTTACACATCTTCTAGACATTCAACACCCATGTCAAACTTGGCATGTAGAATCTTGAATATACTGCTTTCCTTTTTTATTATTTCTTATCATGGTGCAACATTGCACTTGCACTACCAGGTAAGAAAGATGGACAAGAAAGTAGGTTTTTTATGCTTGCTTGTACACTCAGCCTCCAGTATCTGTGAGATTCCTGCCCAGTTTTAGCCAGTTTCGGTAGTGGGAAAAAGATCTCGAGGTTTGTAGAATTCCTTGAGAAATTGAGTTGTGAAAATTCACAGATAGGACAGGGAGGGAGTGCCTGCACTGAAGGGAGATGGAGCACAGTGAGATCCAAGGGAGAGGTGATGGATGCAACCCAGTTCTCTGGTTTGTGGGGGAAAGGGGTTTCTATTCTCATTGCTGCTTAGATGCCTTGTGTTAGATTCAGAGGGGGAGAGAATCAAAACAAACCCCCCATGACACAATAGGCTGTAACTTCTGGAAGCTGTTATGTGCTATTATACGAAGCCTTTACAGTCTATTGAGTAAATAATCTACAGATTAAAACTTTCTAAGTACACAGTGACTTGATAGGTAACCAAAGAAGCCATTACGATATGTCATGTCAATAAGAGGAGGATTAAGGTCCCTCACACTTGGTGCAGTGACAGAGTCTATCTGCTGCCAACCTCTGTGAAACAAAAGCCATCACCTTTCAAACGCTCTGCAGTGCAGTTGTGCTCTGGGGGACTGGGGACCTGTGATTTGGGCAGGGGCAGCTGCTTCTGCCCTCATTTATTGCACCAGGGATGCCTGAGCAAATCAGTGGTGGTGTTCTGTCTCCAGACTCCCAGGCTCACCTGCTCCTGTGCCACGGGTGGCTGGAGCCAGGACCATCTGCCATGGAGAGAAGAGCAAACCAGTGGGCTGGGAGAAGCTCTCAGTTCTCTTTATGTAAATAAAGCAGAGTGTTTTCTCTCTGGAATCCGGGAGCAATATGTGTGCAGAGAGCTGGGCTGTGAGGCAGCAGGACAGGAGGATGTAAAGCCCTGTCAGCCCATGCAGGGGGAGGAATCAGGGTGCTGGGTAGGAAACCAAGGGTTTTTCCTAAGGCCAGTGAGATTTCTGCCTTTCTCCCTTGGACATTTATCCACCCACTCACCACCCTGACCACCCAAAGCTCCTGTCTCCTTCACTACTCCCATCTCAGAACTTCCCCAGTCCCAAGGGCACCCCACTTCCTTGGGGACACTTCCTGAACCTCCTCCTTTTGCAGGGACCTCCTGGCTAAGGCATATCCAGCATCCGGCCTCCCCCCACAGCATTTAATTACTCCAGGTTTCCAGTCGCTCTGGTGAGTTTAATATGAGCTGTGTAAATTCCTCCCAAGAATGATAGGATTTTGACAGCCTGATTTGCCTCGCAGGCATCCTCAAACCAGCTCATTTTCTCTTCTCTGGAATTTTTGAGTGGTCGGGTGGCATTTGATTATCATTGGCTGGCATATCTGAGCTCTGGGGCTGAGCATAAAGATATTTTAAATTTAATAGGTTTAAGATGTCATTATTTCCATGCTGATGAATTTATACTTGTAACCAGAGAAACTTAGAGCATTTAATGAACTTATTTAGATATCATGGTGCAAGCCTTAAACCCAATCCCCAGTATAAAATTAAATCATATTGGATAAAAACTAACACCCAGAAGCAAAAACTGAACTGGGTAAATGGACGAATTTCAAAAGACAGAATAAATACAGATATAAGGCACCTAGGGGACAGATTTACTAAGAGTTTTTGCACTATTTTCAATGGAGCTTGTAATAGCATAAAAGTATTAAATCTGATTTACTAGGAAGGATTTGTATAGTATTTCACTGCCTGTTTCCCAGTGCCATAGCCCCTTCCCATCTCTCCCAGGTCTTCAACAGGAACTTTGGACACAGCTGAGCACTCAGTGGAGTAAGATCCAGCTTTGCTGAGGAGCCTGCCAGCAGACAGAGAAGAAAATAATGCAGCCATTCAGTGATGCAACAGGATTAACAGTGTGATTTTGTGAAAATCAATTCTCATTCCAAACAGGTCAATGTAGAGAAGCCCTGCCAGGCTGGCTGGGAGGTGAATGGTGAACACTCACCTGCGGGACAGTCCTGCCTGCCTGCCCCGTGTTGTGGGGGCTTGGCTTTGCCAAGGCAAATTTGAGATCTTCTTCCCTGCTCCCTCATGCCAAGGCTTTTATCAGGATCTTTTAAATCCTGCAGACTTTCAGAATTTGTGCAATGGAAATGTCCTGCCCCAGAAGGGGGACTTCAGTTTTCACCATAGTTGGTCATGTTGTGTGGGGGATTAGTCACAGGCTAAGGTTTGGAAGTACCCTGAGTGTCCTCTCTCTCTCTTTTTTTGGGAGGGGGTGGGGGGTGGGCTGGGGAACAACAATTAGAGAGCCCAGGTGAGGAGAATCAGCTCTTGATTTATTCCTGAGGACTCAAATTTATTCATTTGAGATGTAAGTACTGATGAGGTGCTATAGTACTGTCTGTTGATATCAAGTTCAGCATCCCTGTGGAAAAACCATCCTACCACAGCTATATTTCATTTTAAATGAAGAAGCTAGAGGAGAATGAGGAAACAGATTTAGATGAAATGGGAAGAGATTAAATTAAAAAGTTTAAAATAAACCAAGACAAGTGACCTTTACTATACTCCCTACAAGCAGAGATTGTCTATTTAATGCTTCCAAAAGCAGGCAAATGCACCAGAAACCAGCCAGCAGGGCTAAAGCACAGAAGGGAATCACTGAAAGGGCTTAATGGGACTAGATTTTCACAAGATTAATCTTCTATGGACTGATTACACGTACGAAACAAGGGCTAGGAAAAATGTCCTATATCAATTTTAACAGTGTGTGGAAATTAGAGTAGCAATCCTGCAGATGCCTGTGCTGGACACAGTCAGCATATTCCAAAATGACCTGGAACAAAAAGACACAAAGTAGTGAGATGGTGAAGTTTGCAGGTGACACAGATTTGTCCAGAGCAGCCAGACCTAAAGCAGAGGTTTGCAGAAGGATCTTACAGAAATAAGTATCAGGGTGATATGAACTGGCAGGTGAAATTCAGTACTGATAAGTGCAAATTAATGCCATTGTTAAAACAGGTCTGCCTACATACACAGAATGATGGGTTTTGAATTAGCATTTGCCCTTAAGCAGTAAAACGTGCTGGAGCTTTTGCAGCTGCTGCTCTCCAGAGGCTGGCACCATCCTGATGGCCATGGAGAGGATGGAGGAAGGCTCCAAGAGTGAGAGGCACCACTGTCCCAAGGCTGTGTCCCTGCACACCTACACCTCTGATCCTGCCTGCAGCTCTGGTGACCCATTGCAGAAAGGCTGCAGGAGTTCAAGAGGAGGAAAATGGAGGGCGAAAAATTTTAGATATAGGAACCAGCCTCTGTGACCCAAAAATCTCTGTAGGTTCAGGGATCTTGCTAAGAAAGGCCATGACAGAAGAGGAAATGGTAGAGGCCTGCACCATCCTGAGTGATATGAGGGTGGATAGGGGTGAAAATTGCTTGTAATGCAAGAGGGAGAAAGACAAAGGCCTGTTTGGGGAGGAGAGGGCTTGTTTATTTATTTCTTTTTTTTTTGGAAGTGCAGCACTCAGCTCAGAGTGTGTCCAAAGGAGGGAAACCAAGGTGGTGAAAGGCTTCAAGGGCAAGAGTTGGATGTCACTTGGTTTGTTCAGCTTGGAGAAAAGCAGGCTGAGGGGAACCTCATCAGAGCCTACAGCTTCCTCAGAGGAGGGAGAGCTGCTGACCTGTCACAGGACAGGAGGAGATGGGATGAAGCTGTGTCAGGGGAAGTTCAGGAAAGGAAAGGCTTCTGCACTAAGAGGGCAGCCAGACCCTGGAACAGGCTCTCACAGCACCAGGCTTCTCAGAGGTCAAGGAGGATGCTCTTGGTCTATGATTCTGTGTTGGGTATTCCTGCAAGGGACAGGGGTTGGACTCAACAACCCTTATGGGTCCCTTCTGATATGATTCTATGGAACTATTCTACGACCAGCAGCCAGTAAAGTGGGTCAACAGTTTTCCATCAGAATAGTGTTCTGAGCTACTTTCTGTTGGAAAACGCTGATTCCATGGTATCAGGATGCTCTGTGGGAACACATCAATGCCATCAAAGCCAACAGCAGAAGCCAGACATCTGCCTGGCCTCCTTGCCTGCTGCCCAGCTGGCTGCCTCTCTGGGACAGCTGGGTCCCTGCACTGCAGCCAGCAGCCCATTTGATTTTTCTTTACTCCATTGTTGCTCTATTTATATTGCATTTTTTCCTACATTTTCATCTTTATATTTTATTTCTAGCGTAGTTACAGCACTAAAATATCCCCTGTTGCCCATCAGAACATCAGGTGTCAAATCAAAGTGCAAGTCAGTCAATGAGAATAATTCATATTACAATTTAAATGAGTTTTGAACACACATTTTATGGGATAAAAATATACAAAAATAGAAAACACATACAGTAAAGAGTTGGGTTTGAGTTTATTTATGTATCATACCATATCATATATTAACATAAAGTCATAATTTCTGATGTACAAAGGCTGAGCCCATGAAACCAAAATGATACTTTATATCTAAATCTCTTTCTAACTCACTGGGCTAAATGGAAATGGCATTTTTGTAGCATGCAGCTTCAGAATTTCACTCCCTGGGCAATTTCAAAATTTTGCAGAGTTTGGTTGCTTCGATTCACAGATGTTTCTGCAAAGAACAGGAAAGACAGAACGGATGCTCCCCCTGTTTAGATGAAAATACCTGTTCTCAGCCTGAATTAAGGGTAATGTATTGCACAAAATGACGAGCCAGATTTTAGAGAGGTGGAAAATTCCATCTCTGGGGTAAAATGAGCAAGGAAAGCCCTTTTTTTAGTCAGCACATCACTAGTGCAGGAGGGAGAAACTACATAGAGTACCCATTTTTGTGACCCAAGATGGGGAGAAATCAGAAGAAACAGGTCACTTTGTGAGCTGGAATTATTTCCAAAATTTTTGATTTGCCTCTGACAGCTAACACATACAGCAGAAACCTTTCCTAGGTGAATTTTGCCCATGCTATGTACCAGCAGCAGTCTCTGGCTGCTGCTGGTACAAGCTCCCCCATGAGACAACCAGCCTTTCTTTGCTCATAACTAGATAAGCCGCTCCTTTCTGAAAGGCTCAGCATGCTCATTTTGATTGGAAAGGCCTAAGTCTGGCACATAGAGTCACATGAATGATTTGAAATGTTGGTTTAGAGGTTGTTTTTCTGGAGAGCTGGTGATGCTGGAGCAAGCTAGTGTAACTCCTGTGTGCAGGAGGGCCTCTGTCTGCTGTCCTCCACAAACTTATGAGACTCCTCAGCTCTCAGGTGTTGGTGGTGGTGGAGATGATGTTTCAGGTCATATATGATAAGCCACATATATGATAAGTCATCACACCATTGTTCCCAGAGCTAGTGGTCACCACCATGATTTTCCTCTTTCTGGGGCAATTATTTTCAATAAACTTGAACAATAGGCTGAGATAACTTCAGCACAGGGAGCTGCTGCTCCACGGGCCACCATTAGCAATTAAAATGAGATGAGCAATTAGCCTGTGAACTTGGTGCTTGGATGACTGCTCCCTCAACAGCTGCAGGTGCAGCCCAATGTTCGTGGGGTCAAAGCAGAGCTGGCGGGGTGGGATGCAGTGGGATGCCCAGAGGAGGTGCCAGCACCAGTGAGGGGGACTCTGGGATATATAGTGTTATTTATTATGCCTTCAGCTGATTTTTCTTCTCCCCTTCTTCATCAGGGCACTGGTAGAAACAGGAACATGATATCTAATTTCCTAATTTTCCTGTCAGCTTTCTGGTTTTCAAAATGATTGCAGCAGAAATCTATAAAATGAAGATGAGGGAAGCAACCTTAATACCATTGTAAATCTCAAAAATGGATGCAGAAACACAGTACTCAAATAGAAGTAAATAAAAGCAAGGAGAGATTCATTCCAGTTTTCTCCTCTGTAAACCTACTGCCAGCTTGGGATTATTCAGAAAACAACATTTAACTGAGGGAAAAAAAAGGAACCCTGTAAAATAGTAAAGATTGTACCGTAAAGCTAAGCACCCTCCATAAATCATGGCTGGGAACATTGCTAAGTTATAGGAACCTGCAGATGGCTGTCATTAAAGGGAAAGAGCCTCTCCCAGCTTGGCGGGCCGTGCTGCGTCCTGGTGTACAGCTACAAATCGAGCTGCCTTCATGGGGGAGTTGCAAAAGTGGTTTTAAAATAGGAATTTCAAGCAGAATCTGTATGAGCTGTTCAGCAGGGCTCCAGCTTATTGCAAAATCACAGCGGTAATTTCAGACCTGATTTACAGGAGATTCTAATAAACCTCCCCTGTTTAAAATGATATGGCAATAGTTTATCACCAGTGCCTCTCTGAGGTGGGAAGAGAGGGTGTGGGGCACAGTGCCTTCAGTTCCAAGCCTGGCATTATCTCCATCATAAACCAGTACAACCCCTGCCTGTCCAAAGACACAAGGGCTGCTGGACCAGGTAAGCTGCTGGGGGGTCCTGTCTCCCAGCTGGTGTTTGGGAACGTGTCAGGACAGACCAGTGGGCTCCTTCCCTGCTCTGAACACATTCCTGTGCTCTCAACTGAGGCAGAGCTGCTTTTCCCTTTGAGATGAACTCGTCTGGGGCTTCAACTCAAGAAACAGCAGGAGAGATGCTCAAAACAAGCCTGAGAGGCTGAAAATAGCACACACTGGCTGCTGCTGCCTCTCTCCAGATAAAGATGTCACCAGGTGAGCTCTTTCAGGATTATATATTAAGCCACACCATGACACAGCACGAAGACACTCTGCAGTCCCAAGCTGAGAATCCCAGGTGTGCAGGGATGTCTGTGCCAGTGCTCAGCCACGGGGTTATTGGGGGGAGCTGGGGGGAGCTCTTGGGGGTATTGGGGGGAGCTGGGGGGAGCTGGCTCCCCAGGAAAGGCTTTGCCATGCTTCCCAGAGGCAGATCACACTATCTGCTCTCCTGCCAGAGCCTCTATGGAGACTTAATCCCAAACACTACCCTGAGGCACAAGCACTCCCTGCCGTGGTCCTGCCCTGGGAGGCTCAGATGTTGGTCTGGCAATTAAAATATCCAGCATGTAACAGGACCTCCAGGAACCTACCCTTCTAAAGAAGGGTTGGAAATGTTTTGCCCCAGTCACCCACACTTACATGGTTTTTCAAGGACACCATCTCTAACAAGGTCAGGAGCCTTTCCTGATACAAAATGGCACAGCAGCTGATGGCATTGATTTTAAATATACCCTACCTCCAACCTTCCCATTTCTGTTGTACCATTCTGATTTTCTCAGCGTTTCTGCAGGACTACCACGTACCTGCAGGTGCTGGCTCAGGCTTGCTGGACTCACTGCCCACCAGGCCAGAGCCTTTCCCAGGTGCTAATGAGACTCCCTGCAAAAACTGTAGTCAATGCTTTTCAAAATTGTGGCCAGGAGGAACTGGATCCCACAGTATTATATTTCTTTTCTTTTCTGTCTCTGGGCGAATTGAAGAACTGCTCACTGCATCTTTAACAACTGTATTTAGTTCCCTGTCATGACCTCCTTTGTACATCAGTAGAAAAGGCATTACCAGCAGATGGAATTTCTTTCAGTGCTGGAATTGTATTTATTTTACTGGAATTGCACTCCATTTGTCTGGTGGCAAAGGGACTAAGCAATTTATATTGGCAGCACTGAATGTACTGAGATTGGCAGTGCTCAGGCACTCACGGCTTGTTACCCAAGGAAAGTTCAGAGCATACTAATTTATCCCACCACAGAGCAGCAATAGAAGAACTGTACAGATTGGTATCAATCAGTCTTACATTAGTAACACCGTAAACATTTTTTAAGATGGTAAAAGATCCAATATATCTGCTTTATTCTGCTTCATTGTGAGGTCCAGTTCTTCCTTTCCATCATACAAACAACTTCCAGGTAATGGAAAGGATATTGCATTCGCTATTCACAAATCACAGTTTGACCTATTATTTGTAATTTTCAGTGCCTGACTTCTTATGCAGTGTTCATAAAATGAGATTAGAGTGATTTACAATAGTGAGAAATGGAACAAGACTAAGAAGAGATGTGACTCATTAGACATAATCCTGAGGCTGTTGGAAGGAGCCTGCTTCACTCAGGAAGATGTGCTGCGATTTTCCAAAGCAGTCTCAGGGACTTAAAAGTAAGTTTGAGGGCTTTCAGCACTAGAAACACGACCCAATAAAACCCACCAGCCCTGATTTTATCTTTTATGGAATCAACCAAGAAATTCAGATTGAAAGCTCCCAAAACTCCCTTCTGACACCCTGGTCTTCTTCATGATATTACTGACAAATAGTGTCCTTTAAATGCTGTGTCACCAAGCTGTTCAAAATGAAGAAGATATTTTTATGTACATTCAACATGGGGAAACTATACTTTGGATGTAATTTACAGTGCTTCAAAATTATCAATATTAGTTTTGGCTCAAGTGCTTAGCTGCTGTATCTGGACTTAAGAAAGAGCTTACTTTCCTAATCCAAACCAAAAATCATCTGTCCTGTTAACAGGTATGAATTGGGCTTCACCAAGCAAATTAACAAGAAACAGGGAGAACACTCAAGGGTTTATTTTAATGAGCAAGGAAATGAACTCCAGCAGAAGCCAGTCCATCTCCTGGAGTCATGGATGGTGTTGGGAACAGGTGGCTGGGCTCCTGTTGGGCCATTTGGAGAGTGCTAATAGCCCCTCTGGTTTAGTATCTCCTGCTGCTCGGTTTTCTCTTCTTGAGCACCCACATATTTCTGCCAAATTGTTTAGTGCATCTCCCTAAAAAAAAACAAATTGCTTGTCAAGAAGCAGTGCTTGCTTCTGCTCTCTTGGAGCAGACAGGATCTGTAACAAATGACTCACATGCAATAATTACAGTCTATTTCTTCTATCTTGCATTGATTATTCAGATGTGGAAAGAATAGCTCTCTCTTGAATAAAAAAAAAGCTCTGAAGACCCAAACACTGGATCGCCGATTTTATATTTTTTCTGGTTTTCCCCCATTTCTTTGTTTTTCAAGAAATGTTTACAGACATGGAATACTGAAGAGATGAAACATTTATAAACAAAGCCTCCTGTCAGAGTACTTGTAGTTTATGTTTGCTTAAAGGACAATTTTGTGTCACCTCTTTGTATTTTAATAGTCAAAATAAATTTTGCATAATAATTCAACTCCTCTCTGCTGCCTGTAATGACTATATCTGCATTTTTCTGATGGATGTTTGTATTTGTTTCCTATGATTTACATGACCTGACATCTCATATAATGAGCTTCCCAGCGCAAATGCCATTTGTGATACTCTGTGCAGCACTAATCTATCATTTGATGACCTTACAAGTGTTGGGGTCATGGATTCAATCAGTAAAATGTTTCAGGGTGTAATTAATTAATTTCCCCCTCCCCACTCTACAACTGTTCACTTAAAATTTGATGAAAGCGATGCTTTTCTGTAACACTTCTCCAATACATATGGTTTGTTTGTGTAATCAATCACACTAAGTTGGGGAGTTCTTAGTATTCATGGCTTTGTCTTGCTCAAAACTTCCAAATGTTTCTTTTCCAGCATAATTTAATAGTTTAATTAACCAAACAACTAGGTACTGTACTTTTTAAAGTACACTCAGGTTGTGATTTAATGGCATGGTTTTGTCTTTTCTAAAGCTGGGCTGGAGTGCTCCACACAGGCTGTGGAGCTGGTCAGACTGTGAGTGATACAGGCTGTGTCCTGTGTCAGCCTTCCAGGACACTGAGCTGTCCTGTGGCCTGTGGTAAACCCTGATAGAGCTGCTGGCTCTCTGCTTTAGGCTTCTCATTAAACAAAAAAAGGTAATTTTGTGGTCTTGGTGTTCATCCTGCAGCCGTGTTGTTAAAGAGCTCATGTGGATGTCAGGAGAGAGGGCTGTGGATGATGGGATTTTTCATGCCACCCTCTGGAGGTGTAGGGCTCTTTTCCATAGCTGTGTGAAACAGCTAGCAAAAGACAAGCTTAAATTCCCTATCCTGGAATTAGCATCTTAGAATCATAGAATCACTGATGTTGGAAAAGATCTCCAAGCTCATCAAATCCAGTAATTAACCTAATGTTTTCAGGTCCACCACTATGCCATGTCCCTAAGCAGCACATCTGCAGGTTTTTTGAACACTTCCAGGGACAGTGGGCAGCCTGTTCCAGTGCCTGGCTGCCCTTTCAGTGAAGGACTTTCCCTAATGTCCAATCTATACCTCCCTTGGTGTAACCTGAGGCCATTTCCTCTTGTCCCATCACTTGTTGCATGGGAGGAGAGACTGACTCCTACCCATCTACAATCTCCTTTGTAGAGTTTTTCTAATAACAGGAGCGGGTGTGTTTTTGTGCATATCATCTTTTCACCTAATAATGTGAATTTCTAATGCACAAGTGGCTCTGGAACAAAGTCCTCCAGGACCCTGTTGGGAGAACGAGATGCAATCTTTGCCATCAGCACTCAGGGTTGAGCCTCTCAGGCAGCTTGGGAGGAGCAGAAAGCCCTTGGTGGTTTTGAAATTAAATCCCTGAGATGTTCTTATTATGTTAACAACTTTTCTTTTATACTATCAGGGTCTTAGGGAACCTTTCTATTGACCATTGAGGCAAAACAGGACAAAATATGCTGAAATTGAGAACTGGATGTTTATGGACAGAAATTCTATAATGTTATTAAACTTCTTTTCAGACAAATACGATTGCTTCTGCAATCCTGCTGCTTGGTTTACTGAAGCCCAGGAAAAACCTTGGAGGGAGAGAAAAACACAGATGTGAAGGAAAAAATACAAATTGGGACAATATTACAAATCCACTTGACAAATTTGGTTTGGAAGAAGCACAGGTATTTCTTTAAGGAACACCAGCCCTTTAGTGAAAAGCAGTAGAGTTTGGAAATAATGCTGGTGGCATCTCCCTGACTTTGGTGGCTTCTGCAAAGGGCTACACACACAGGTTGGTTGAGATTAGGCTCCAAACCAGTTTGTGCTGCTGCCTGTTTGCTAGACCAGGGTGGAGGTGGCCCCCCAGAAGCCTGGCCTGTGTATGGAGGAGGCTTTGGGAAGAAGGGATCATGGGGACAGCCTGGGAGGTGATTCCCTGGCATGGCTTCAGTCACTGCTTTCACAGCTTGCTAGAATGATATCTTTCATAAATGATGTTTTCTTTACATTGTTCAGAACATAGTGTGGGTAGTAAATCACAGTGATGCTTGGTTGGAATAATGGACTGACATGGTGTGGCAAAGTTTTTTGCTCATAGTCTGTAGCCATTCCTCAGATGGAACACAGGCAGGGAATGCAAAGTTCCAGTGTGCTCTGGGGTAGCAGGTTAGACCCATCCAGCTCCCCAGCGTGCCTCAGGTCTATAAACACACATGCTGGCATTTGCAGAATTAGGGCTTATTGTGGTGTTTTACTGGGAATTGGCTGTACCCAGCATGAGACATGGTCAACATTGAGAATAATACATGCAATACAGGTCTGTTGTATAGGATACAGCCATTGCTACAGTGGAAGAATTGCTGCTGCTGCACAGACTTTCTGCAGTGGTGTTTGGGCTGTGTTAGCTATGGAATGTTAGAGGTCAGGAAGGACCAGTCCTAGCAAAGAACTAATTGCCTGGAGCGAAATTTCTTTATAGTGAGAGAGTATAGAAGTAGTATCTGAAACTACAAGAAAGTTACTGTGCCTTTTGCTATATCAGCAGACTTTAATGAAATTTTAAGGGGAAAAAAATTGCTTCTTGGCTTAAAGCATAAGCAGTGTTACTAATCTGTGCAAAGGAGTTTTATAATTGAAATGCTGATGGAACAGCAGCTCTACTGACTCAAACGATGACCTAACAGTGTCTAACATAAGCATATATGAAGCTGCAGAATGCTGTCAGGATCATAGGAGTTCTTGATAATGCAGGCAGGTTGGAAGCTGGGGGTTATACTCCTACCTAAATTCAGTTTCTTCTAAATTGTTTTTCATGATCATTATGGCATCTGGTTTCTGTGTGACACCGTAGGGACTCAGACTGTCTCACAAGGACATCTGCTGCAGGCTTGTCTTTGGGAGGCACTTGGCATGGCTTTGCTGCTTATTAGCAACAGCATTATCCTGTGCTGTCATTTTTTATGAAAAAATGACTTTTGAAAAGAAAAGTGATTTTAGTACTTATACGGACAATGTCTGTGCTCTCAGGTGAGTGGCTGGCCTTTAGGAAAGACAACACTGCTCTGCTCAACCTCTCAGCCAAACTGTGTGTTTGAAAGATGGTTTCTCAGACAAGTTAGCTTGAGGGCCTCTGAGCCAAGCCAGGAACTCAGCTTTTCCCAGCTTATCCTGGTGTGCATTTTTTATTTTGGGGTTTTGTTCTAGTTTGCTGGTTTTGCTCCAGTTTGCACAGCCTTAAGGAAACCAGGACCTTGCAGGGCTGGCGCCCTTGGGGAGACCTGTTCAGATCTGCTCTCTGAAATGCAGACATTTAAAGCT
The DNA here is from genome assembly GCA_037834095.1 of Argya squamiceps. Lineage (NCBI taxonomy): Eukaryota > Metazoa > Chordata > Aves > Passeriformes > Leiothrichidae > Argya > Argya squamiceps. Next base: position 7,467,187 of record JBBMKD010000194.1, read on the forward strand.
AATTTTTATTCTGATTTCTCTACGTTTTTCTCTTCCTGATTTTTTTTTTTTAAAAGCAACTGTGAAGAAAGAGACATATAAATTGCCTGTCTCAGCCTGTGCCTTTTTGTGTGTGTTTCTGATGAATACACACCAACATGCCTTCATTATCTCCTTGTTTTGTACCTACCCGTCAGATATGTAAAATAAGAATCAGTATCAGAAAATCTCATCTTCTTTTTCCCTTTGTTTGAAAGTAGATAAATGTATAAGCAAGGTATATGTATATAAAAGCACTGTAAGAAATAGCTTTGGGTTTTTAAACGACAATCTCCTTCTCCAAAATGGAAATGCCAGTGTTTAAGCAGAAAAGAAATGCACTGTGCACTCTTGCTGCCTCATGTTTCTCATCCAGGCACTGTGGAAACTTTAGGAAGGTAAAGAGGAGATGGGGCAGAAACCCATCTTGGAAGGGAGAGCTGGGAGGCCTTAGGGAGCACCTGGCTGGTGGGAAAGGCAGGAGAGGGCACTGCAAAGGCAGGTAGGAGCTGCCATGCTCCTGCAAACTTTGAAATAATGCCAATCATTGTTGGCATTGCCAGCTTTCCACCTTGGCTGTTTAGATCTAGCACTTCTCCTTAAACAAAGCTCATGTTTCATTTTCCAAGAAGATGGATCTCCATCTAAAGGACAGGGCAGGGCAACCAGACCTTCTGTGGTGCCACAGAGCAGGTTTGCTCTCACTGCCATGGTTTTTTCCCCATGGAGACAGGCTCTGATTTGGACTCCTTATGGCTGCTCAAAACACTCCTTAGAGATATTGAGAAGCCATCAATGTTACAGAGACCCACATTTTGCTGCTATCTCCTGATCCTGAGAGCTTATGAAAAATGATGTCCTGGTTGTATCAACCGGTTTAATATTTTCACTTTATATTTATAGCACACACAGTTCTTTCTGTGCCTTTTAAATGTTACATTAAAGTACTCAAAAAAAGCTACTAGCTCGAAGGAGTTGAGGCACAAAAGCACCTTTTCTGCTCTTGTCTCCTATTGTGAGGAATTCGCAAAGCTCTCAGGGAGGCTCTTGAATTATGGCTCTTCCTCTTCCTCATGATGCATGGAGAAATTAAATGTATTATTAATCTGCCCACTGTCAGAGATCTCTGCTCTCTCTCTCTCGCTCTCTGTCAGTACACGAGACAGATTGACAGGAACAGCAGACATATGCAGAATTGCCTTGTGTTCACTCAGGCTGGTGAATCACCACATGCTCGGGGTGATGAGATGCTCAGTTTGAAGGGGGTTGTAGAGCCCTGAAGGGGTTTGGTGTAGGAAGGAAACCATGATAAGGGTTTTGGTCTTGGATACCACAGTATCCTCCAGATGTTTGCAAGAAGCTCTTTCCTTAATTTTTAAAAAATTTAAATTTTATTCATTTTTTCAAAGCCTACTGCTCTGAGGATGTGTGGCTACACCACATTTTCAGAGGACTTTGGAGAACAGTCTGACTGAAGGGTGTGGATGCAGCGCCTGCAGGGAGGGGAGTGGGTTGGGTGCAAGCCCCAGCACTTGGTGGTGATGCCAGGAGCAGTGTGGCCCGAAAAAGCTGAGGAAAAAGGAACATCCCATCCCTCACTGAGCTGCTTGGTGTGTGCAGAGCAGCACAGTGTCCCTGCACACCCACCAGCTGTATTCCTGCCAGGACTCAGCCCTCTTTTTGCATCAGACCAAACAGTGTGGCTCCATGCCATTGCCTACATCCAGGAGCAGGGGGCTGAGTGTGACTAGGATCTCACAAGGCCTTTGAAGAGCAAGAGCCAAGGCAGGAATCAGCAGACAGGAAAGTCTCCAGTGTGACTCAGCCCTTGTGGGATGGATTCCTCTCTCCTCCGGGGAAGCCCGGCAGCACAGAGCACAGAAACACATGCCTGTGTCTTGCCAAGGCTCCTGCTGAGCTCTGTCTTTGCTCCCAAGTGAAGAGGGATTTAGTGAGGATGTGTAAGCATGGGCTTTCCCACAGGGGCTGTGAGGTGCCACACCTAAGAAGAGGAGTTTTTGCTCACAAAAGAAAGCACCTTGCAGAAGCAGGCAGTAACTTTCTAAGGTGAAAACCCATGGCTGGAAGGTGACACCCAAATTGTCACAGCTCTTGCTTGATCTCAACACCTGCTGGTTGCTGCCACAGAGAAGAGAGCCCTTGGCCATGCTCTTGGCCACATTCCTTCCAACTTGGGGTGCTGTGATGGGGTGCTGGCACTGCCCAGTGACATCCACAGGTGTCATAGCATGGAGGTGCTGTTTGCTTGCTCTGCTGTCCTTCCTCCTCCCATATGGACCAGGGTCCTCCATCTATGCCTAGCTCCAGTGAGAATGCTCTCACACCCAAGTAATACTCAGAAGGGATTGGTTTCATATTATATGACTCAGCTCCTTGGTGGTTTGGTTTTTGCAACTCTCTGAGCTTAGCTGCAGGGATTTACAACTTCTAGAAAGACTAGATTTATCTTCAAGCAGTATATCTCGCCCCCCTACTCCCACAGATTGGAATATTTTCTATCAAAAAGCCTCTTGGAGTGTCTGGGTGGAAAGCACTGCCATGCCATGGCAGCAAAGGTGATCACATGTGTCACACGTACAGTGTGCAGCATGATGGCAAGAGGCATCCAGTGGTCTTTAGCATCTCCCAGTGCCTGTGTAGCAGAGATCCTACCACCTTCTCAGCCCTCCCCTTTGTCATACAAGAGTTTTAGCTTGTTATTCTGGGTTCCAGCCAACAGGAAATTTTGCCTTTCCTGGGCCTGAGGCTCAGCACAGGACAGTGGCTACAGTGAGTTTGGTTGCAGTGGGGTTAGAAGAGCCAGGTGTGGTGTTGTTGTGTCTTGCCTGCTGTGTGCAACCCTGACCAAGCAGGAGGGAGGGAGACGAGCTGTGCTTGCCACGTGAATCGATAATGCCCTTTTATGACTCTGGTTTAGTGTTTTTGTGCTGCTGTTATCCTGCTGGTGCTTTGTTAGTTCTGTTTAGTGCTAACTGAGGCCATCACACTCCTCAGAGTGTGTAAAGAAATTGCTGGTTTTTTCCAGAAGTTCCCATCTGTGTCTCCTCCTGATTTTTGAACTCCTTTGGAGGATGGTCAGGGTCTGTTCTCCTCCTGAGCACCACAGGGTGTCGAGAGGGAAGGTCGTTTGTATTTGTATGAGCAAGTTAACAGTCTGGAGACATGTATTGATGCTAATTGATTTCCTGTCTGTTTTCCATGTCCAAATGATCTGCTATATCACTGCTATAAATATCAATAACCTCCTGGATGGAAAACATGGCACAAAGTCGTAGCCTTGCTGCTGCATGTGCAAAGGGCAAGAGAAACACCAGCTGCTGATCATCTCCAAGGTCACGTACGCTCAAGAGTCATAAGAGGCAAACAAAACCGCTGACCCCGTGCAAACTGAAGTTTAGGAGGAATGCAGCATATGAGGGATGTGAGAACACAGCATGATTTGCTGTGAGCTGCCTGAAAGCCCTTTCCAATAGGTGTGTAAGGCTGAGAAATGCCTGGGCTTTGGATGAGGCCCCTCTTGAGAGTTTGGTCTGCTCTGGGAATCCCAGAGAGAGGATAGATCCTTTCACTGACTCTTGCATTAAACCAGATTTTTTGTGCTTGGCCAAGGAATTATTTGGCATCCCTTGAGATAGAAGCTCTAAATGTTAGGGAGTCACAACAGCCTTTGAACTGGCTGGTAATGACTGTACCTATTAAAAATGAGGCTCTCATGGTTTAACCCCAGCTGGCAGCTCAGCACCACACAGCTGCTTGCTCAGCCCTCCAGCAGGATGGTGGGGAGAGCTGGAAGGGGCTGACATGAGAACAGTTCAATAATTTAAATATAATACTAAGAATACTAATGCTACTACTACTAGTAGTGGTAATAATAATAGCAACAAAATTGTAGTGAAAAAGAAAATAACAAAGAGATAGAAATAAAGACCAAAAAAGACAAGTAAAGCAAATTAAAACAATTGCTCACCAATTGGCTGGCAACTCTTCTGGTGACCTTGCCCTAGTTTTATTGCTGAGTATGACATCTCAGGGTATTGAATATCCCCTGGGTCAACAGTCCTGGCTGTGTCTACTCCCAGTTTCTTGTACATTCCCATAGTTCAGCAATAACTAAGGCATGCCTGTATTATCAACACTGCTTCCAGGACAAATCCAAAACACAGCCTCATAACAGCTACTATGAAGAAAACTAACCAGCCCAGCCAAATGCAGCATGATGGCTTACCTTCATAAAAAAGAGGAAGTTTGGGAAGCTCTGATAAAAACCTGTGCTCTTTGATTTTTCATTTTGTTAACTTCTTTGAGATCACACAATAGAAGGGAAGATAAAACTTAGTCCTAAATTCTCTGTCAATTAGCAAAACCATTTTGACAATTGTAATAGCAATCCTACGTCTGATACTCATCCTATGAATGCTGAACTGATTTCCTGCCAAATAACCATCACTGATAAAATGTTAAGGGAATTCTCTTCTAGGAAGTGGTCAAAGGCTGTTCTGTGAGAAACAGGCAGGCAGTGAGGTGGTGCAGGGTCTCTACCAGGACAACTTCCATGAGACTATTGCATGACTGGCTGCTTAATTTTGCAGTGCAGGAAGGGCCACCAGAGGCTGTTGTGGTGTTACTGCTCTGATCCAAACTTAGGAGAGAGATTTTCACACAGAAATCTTCAGTATGGCACTCCTGGTTACCACAGAGTAAGATTACACTGGAGGAGCTGGGATGGGAAGTTGCATCTCCCTCTGATGGAAGGTCTCAAAGGAGCTGTATTCCACAATTTTCTCAAAAATGTCCTGATTCATTAGGATGAACAGAAATCGTTAATCTTAAAATCAGGGACAACTTGAAGAGAAAAGCCTTCATCTGTCCAGTGTCCAGGGGAGGTGAATGACACGGACTGGAGTTGACATTTGTAGTCATAAAGCAATGAAAGGGCAGATTCTGGTGAATAAAACGCTGAAGGAAGGTGAGATAATTCATATCAGTCAATGCAGGGCTGTGAGAACATTAACATGATTTTGTTTTCTCATTAGATTATTCCTGGGATCAATAAAAGCAATAGTATTGACCTAGTATGTGTCGAGGTTTGTAAGCATTTATGATTTTGCAAATTCAAAGTATCGATCAAGAATGATATTTGGTCATTAAGGCACACATTAAGTGGTTTAAAGAGTGATCAGCCAACATCAAAAATTAAAGTTATTTCTCTAATTTCTTATTCCTAAAGATCAGCTCCTGTTCTCAAGCTTTTTTGTAATGTTTTTATCTACAGTACAGAGAAAAAAATATTCTGAAAGTACAGATAAGGTTCCCAAGTGATTTAAAGATTGGTAATGTAGTAAACAAAGAGAGGATCACCAATAGACAACCCGGGCAGCTCACTAAGCCAAGGACAAGCAAAAAAATATGCATTTGAAGACATGCAAATGCAAGGTCAAGCACTTAGAAACGGGGAATGTAGGTCTGGCTTGAGGGAGGAGGAGGCTGGCTCAGGAAAGAGAAAACCAGGAAAGGGATTGTGGAAAACTAAATGCATATGAGTTCCCACTTGTGGCTGCAGCAGAAAGACCAGTAAGATTCCCTGGATATGTGGCTAAGTATAACAGGCAAGTAGGAGTAGGGAGGTTGTATTACCTCCGGGTTTGGCACTGGTGCACAGCTGCTGGGTGCTGTGCTCATTTCGGGTGTCCACGTCTCAGAAAGTACAGAGGAAACTTACAAAATGTTGCAGGAGAGACACGAGGATGATCAGAGTGTCCAGAAACTGCCCCGTGGAGTTTGTGAGAGTTGTCTCATTTTATTTACAAACTGAAGGTTAAGGAGTACTTTGAATTACCATCAGTGATATGTTGGAGGAAGGCAGCTAGGTAGTGTAGGCGCAGGGACACAGGCAGATTATCTGGGAAATGGGATGGCGTGGCTGGGATCTGTCCTTGGTGTGTGCTTCCTTGAGTGTACATCAATGTCCCCCACCATGGCCCCTTCACTGCCTGATTTGACTAATAGGTATTTTTAGTGGTTAAAATCTCTGCATGCAATTTGTTTTCTCTTATCAATTCATCCCAGGCCCATCTTACACTTTTGGAGGAGTTATTTATAAAAAATCACTTCTTTTCCCATAGGTCTCTCTGCCTAAAGCAATATTGTAACCTAGTTCCCTCTGGTAAGCAGTCTTATCCAGAATTCCCATATTCTTCTAAAATCCAGCAGTATAGTTTTTGGAGATCTGAAGCACCAAGGCATCATGCTGGAGCAGTACAAAAGATCAAATATTTAAACAGATGGGTCAGGGTGCAGTACAATGTGCCACAAGGGCTTCTGAAGCTCTCTGCAGTGCAGCTGACTCGTACAGAGACCACATTATCAGATCCCATTTTGTTGCACATTTGTAATTATTACTGCATATGGTCATTATTAAGCCTTGGGTTTTTGGTCTGCCTTTCCCTGACAGTGCTTCTGCACTAACATGGTGTAAAGACCATTGCCAATAATAAATAACTCCTGGTTTTAACACACTGCTGTTTCAAAGGTTAGGTTATCTCCGTGGCAGCTTGACATTCAAGGATCACAAAGTTCCCAAAAACAACAATGCGTGGAATGATCTAATTATGCTTTGACAGGTCATCCCACAAAACAATTAGGAGGGACTGGAGATATTTTATTATGTTGCTCTGTGGGCTACACGTCAAAGACACAACAATAAGAAAACTTTTAAATAAACAATGTTTTCAGGGCTAGCATTTGCTCCTGGGGTAACCTGTCTGATCCCTTCCCTTCCTCCTCCCCACTCTTGGATGTAGGCATGTTGCTACATGCATAGTGTTGGACCCAAAGGTCTCCACCTCGGTGCTCTTGTGACGATGCCCGCTTTTATTTTGGAGCTAGTCACATTTGTATGCTAAATCCTGACTGAATGCTTCGCAAGCAAAGCACCAGCAAGACCAAGCTGATAGTTTTCCCATGAACTGTACCTCTCAGGTTGTTGCTGCCTCCTCCATTTCAGTTTAGAATGAGCTATTCTCATGTTCTTGGCAATAATTACATATGTATTACTATAAAGGTTCTGTTGATTAAAAATCTAGAATGCATTATTTAAAGTAGTCCAGATATTGTTTCAATTCAGATAAAGGGATTATTTACTATAACAGAATACTGCTGAGTATTTATGTGGCATTCATTCTCTTCAAAGCACTTTAGCAATGTTAATCTAGGGAAAAGGTTTCCTGTAAAAACTGGAAGAGAGCACTGGGGGCAGGGGGACAGCTCTCAGAATTTATTTTATCACCGTCTGCCGAAAGACTGGAACACTTCAAAAAGGCCTTCCAACTAATATTTTAAAAGAACTTTCCTGGTTTCACATGCCTGTTATGCAAGAAAATGGTCCAACATTCTGATCAAGCATTCAGGATAAACTGTTGCTTATCTAAGAGGATCTGTGCAACGAATTTTGGTTCCAAAGTCTGGGTTTTGCACATTTGGGAATGTGCCGTAGAAGGAGAAGCACTGAGTCATCCTGAGCAAGAGGAGCCATAGACTCTGCAGCACCTTAAAAAGGCACTGGAAAGCTTTAAAAGGGTACCTTTAATTGCTTTTCAAATTATTATCCTATTGCCCTTGGTAAATGCCAGATTAGAAGATGCTTCACACAACAAGTTATCTTCCTTTTTAAAATAAAGGTTAGTTTAAGCTTATCAAGAAAATTAATTGCCATTGCAATGTACCATGGAGAAAATGCTTTCACTCTATCCTGAAGACAGCTGTGAGGCTGTAATTCTCCTTCTGGATACAAGAATAAGTTCTCTGCCAGTGTAGTAATTATCTCAGCATCTGTCTCTTTCTTCCTCTGCTCCGAGAGAATCGAAAGCCCCTGACAAGGTTTGCAGATCAGCAAACACAGGGGAATTCTCAGCCTGTCTCCCCAAGGACTGACATTTATGTGCTTACACTCCTGTGTACTCTCTCCCTTTCCTTTGGTCCAGAAACAGGACCCTCATGAGTGTCCCCTGCCCATGGCCGAGGTGTTTTCCCCTCCCTGCCAGCCCCATCGATGAGAGGGGGTTTGTAAGATCCCCTGTTCCATCACTGCAGAGCTCAGATGGCTCCGGGGTGGGTTTCAGCCCTGCAGGGCTCATGCATGAGTGCAGGCAGGAGAGATGTGCATATGGCTCTTCCAGAGTTGGGGGAAGATGGGCCTTCCCCTCCAGGGGGTAAGGAGGAACGAAAAAAAAAAAAGGACAAAACTTGTTTTATCCGAAGTCTTTTGAGGAATCTGCCTAATCAGCAACACCCCTTCTCTGTAGGGCCCTCCTGCAGATCCTATGGTGTAGCCAGAGACAGCCCTGATGCTGCTGCTTTCACCTTACATTGTGTCCTGCTCACCTGAAGGTTGAAATTGGGTGTTCTTGGACACAAAGGAGGAGCACGAAGCCCTGTTCTCTCCCCTGCTCCTCCCCCAGCACTGTGCCCTGTCCATCACATCTTTTGGGAATCCCTGTCCTCACAGGTCAGTCTCCCTGCTGCTGTGCCAGATCCTGGGACAGCTAATCCTCACTGCTCAGCCTCTGCTCCACGCAAACATGGCTAAATGTGAGTTCTTTTTACCTTTGATGTGTCATTTGTACTCTTCCTTATATGAAAAAATCAAAGTCTGCATAGCTGCAGGATTGGCCCATTTCCCTGCTGACACCAGCTCATCTTTCCCCCCCTTTGTCTGAGGTCCCTACGGCACACCCTGGCAATGTGCCTTTCATGCTCCCTGAATCCAAGTGTTGTGCTTGAGGGCTGAGCTTTGCTCATTATTCCTCTCTGTTTTGTTGTGTGAGATCAGTGAGACAGATCCCGACTCTGGTTGCTGTCCCTACCAGCAATTCATGTGCTCTTTGTCCCAGTCCAAGCTGAGAGCATCATCCCACCTTTTGATGGCTCCTTTGTGATTGTTTTCTACCAAGAACAAATTGCATTGCTGGTCTATGCCTTCACCCTTCCAGGTTATTGATCATATAAATTAATTAAACTGATTCCAGTGCTGATCTCAGTGGCAGTCTATATTTTGCAACCCAAACTGCTCTCATTTAACCACTCACTCTCATCAATATCACAGCCAGTTCTTTCTCCACTCCAGCAGCTCCATCTATACAACAGCCAATATCCACGTAATGACCTTCCAGAATAGCCTTTTCTAATTCTTCCTCTTGCCCAAACCCTTTTCTAGGTTATGGTCACTTTTTATTGTGCTCAGAGCATAAAAAGAGGGGCTCTATAAAGGTTTTAGGTATGGAAATCATCAGGGCTGGAAAGAGGGGAATTATTCTCAGTATCACAGCAGTCTTCACTTTAAAAGACAGCACTTGTGCATGCTGATCATGGTGCAACTTCCCAGGGCAGAGCCCCCTGTTCCAGGGAAGCAACAAGCAGGGTCTCTGGAGATGTCAAGTTTCCTCTTCTCAGAGGAAAGGCAATATTTGTCCTCTCCAATCGCACTGACCTTTTATTGGCAATCACCACACTTGTCCTTGGCAGATGTATCAGTCTGAATTCGTGTAACTCCCAGGAGTTTGATACGTCTCTCTTCTCTCGCTTCATAACTTAAAAAGAGTCTCTCTGCCTGTTTCCAGTTTATCATGATCCTCTGCCTTGGGACTGACACTGCAAGATCTATTAATTTCTCATTGCTCTGAGTTTAAAGTGAAGACCCTCTTGTAACCCACTCGTAACCTTCATGGGAGAGTGGAGTATCCTTGCCAATTATCTCAAAGATAGCTTTATAAACTCATTCCCTCCAAATATATTTTACAGCAGGAATAGCTCATATGAAAAAAGATTCACCTTCCTTTCAGCAATGTCACTGGAGTCACAGCAGATTCAGAAAAAGTTGAAATACTAACAGGAGTCATATAAAATCACACAGGCTTCTTCCTTGCTTCTTGTTTTCCCTCTGCTATCCCTCCTGGCTGTCAAAGCTCCCAGTGACATCTTCAGCAAAAGAATCTATGTCTCTAAGTCCTCATGCCCTTTGACACAGTCAATTTGTCCTTACCTCCCTTTGGACCAAAAATAAATGGGAGAGTTCCTCATTATCTTCCAAATGAGATGTGAAACTGAGGTCCTGACCACTTGTGATCATTAGAAAAATCCCATGGCACTTCTTGCAAGAACAAGACCATTAGCCCTGATGTCCTGGCAGAACTCCAGTTTGGGTGATTATAATTACATTTTGCCTGCTTTTGTAGCTTCAGAGGGACAATAGAACTCCCATCCCTTGCTTTCCCAGCCTGTTGTACAGGGCAGCAGTGCCAGCAGCTGCAGTACCCCATCCATGTGTCCAGGGCTCCTCTGTGAGAGCAGGTTGGGGCTTGCTTGGTCCAGGCCAAGGGAGAGACAGGTCATGGGCTGCCATTGTAACTATTTCCAGAGAGTGCCACAGCTGTTGAGTGAAACCCTAAGCCTATGAACACCTTAGCTAGAGCTCAAACCACAATGAGGGAGAGGGGAAAAAATGGATGAATTATCCTTCAGAGTTGCCTCAATGGGAATTTGGTGTCACTGTTCCTTTGACGAAGTGTTTCAAAAGCATTCATGGGGTACAGTGAGAAAAACATCACAAAACTCAGTGATGCAGCTGACACCCTGTTTGTTGGCTGTGTCACAGTGTTAGGAGGGGAGCTTTAGGAAACCCAGGGCACCCCAGCTAGGTATTTATTTACAACTTTTCTGCAGCAAACATCAACTTCTCTGGGAAAACCCCAGCATGTTAAGCCCAGGAGAGCCAGTGGTAGATGGGACCCCAGTGCATCCACGGCCCTTTGCCCTTTGGAGGGGTGGGATGAGAAGCTGTGCTGATCTGGAGGTGCTGCACACCTGCACTGGTGCTGTGGCTGTGGGGCAGAGCTTGGAGCTGTGGATCTGCTGCCCTCTGGACATGCTTGGAAACAACCCATCTCTTTAAGCTCTTTTAAATTTTCATTTTAAACCAGAGTTGGTCTGAGTTCACTTGGTCAGAGACTCTGACGTTTTTTTTCCTGTGTTTATTTGCCTGTTTGGCTGGCTCAGTATGTGTTTCATTTCCCTGGCTCCTTTGGCATTTCTTTGAAGTCTGATTAGAACAAATATGCAAACCACCTTTCCTAGTGGGAAATTCCTTCTACAAACACAAGGGTCTGGCTCTGGAGCAGCAAGCCCAGCTTGTCTGGGGAAATGGGCTTGGAGGGGTTGTTGCTGCCACTGCAGAGCCATGCATGTGCCAGGACCTGCAGTGCCCATTCCCATCATGTGCAGACTCCCACGCTGAGCCAAGCCACTGTCTGCACCACATGAGTCTTCCCAACAGCATCACCTTGGCCCCTGAGCAGTGTGGGAATGACAGCAGCTACGCTGGCACCCAGGAGAGTGCAGGATTAGGATCCAGGGCAGAGCTGGCTCCCTGGCTCAGAGCTGGCACAGGCTGTGCTGTTCTGCATGGGCTGCTGAAGAGCAGCTCGCAGTGGCTGCATCCCTGCAGAAGATGAGCAAGCATTTCAGTAGAGGCTGCCTCTCACTCTCCCAAGTCCCCCTCTGCTCAGACAGGAGGCCCCATGCACCCAGATCCTGCATCCCAGGCTGCCATGGAGAGGGTGAGTGTGCAAAGTCACAAGAAATCTTCCATCAGGCTTGGGAAGCTGCTGCTCACATTGTGCATAGACACATTTTGGCATTATTTCTCCCTGCTGCATCCTGGAGCAGCCAAATACTGCGACAAAGAAGAACTTGTAGAAACAAAAGATATTTCTCCCTAAGCCAAGTGCCACTGGAAACGATTCAGGCTGCAGCAAGCTTTTGCTCTCCTATCTCTACTTGTAATTAAGCTTTGCATTAATACCAGATGAAATTAATGCACAAAGCTCGTTCCCTATTAATGGGGAGGGTGGTTGCTTTTGTGCACTTCTGTTTAATGCAGAGTTGTACCTGCTGATCTTGATGAATGGGTCATTTGTGTTGTGAGTTTTCTCTGAAAATGAGGAGGAAAATACACAGCATCAGTGCTGATAAGGGATGCTGTTATTTTGTGTTCTGTAGCCATTTCTCCAGGAAGCCGTTGCTTCATTTGTATTGCTTTTTTAACCTTATATGCTCAGTGGGCCCAGGCAAGGCTTCTTTCTTCTTGAATTAAATGTAATCAGGCTGAGCAGCGAGGAAGAAATGATGAATGAGGACATCATTTTGGAAAACACATATCTCCTGACTGCTTATCTCAATGACATAAGAGGACTTGAATACAGTATGGAAAATAAATGCAGATGGGGGCTCAGCATATCATGCTGGAGCATAATAGCTCAGACCTGGCCAGAAACTATTTATTATTTGGAGTATTGCTCTTGTAATTTATAAAGGTTAATCACTAAAACTTTAATTCTCCTATAGGAAAACGGTTGAAGAGCTCTGGCATTTATCATACTTGCAGCAAGAAGGGACCATGGCAATAAAAAGAGCAACCTTGCACGGAGAGGGAGTGTCTGGGCTGACCCACCCAACAGGGCACCATTGTGCTTCCTGCCTGCAAGCAGATCCAGTACCAACCCCCCATGGGAGTAATTTGGGGTAAGGATGGGTGGAAGGAAGGTTGTGTGCCAGGAGGTGAGGTGCCAGTGATGCACAAAACACCTTGCAGAACTGTAGTTACAGCAAGGAGCCATTGTCCTTCAGGGAAGGCACCAAAAAAAGTCCCCTCGCTTCATCTCCTGGCCACCCTCCCAGACTGGCAGCAGGGAATCAGAAAGTGCTGCAGAGACATGAAGTCTCCAGAGGGCAAGAGGAAAAAGGGACTGAAAATAAAACTTCATGAAGTGGAAGAGCAGTGAGGTTGTCTCTTCAATTCTAAGGCTACATTTTTAGCAAGGGTGAATTTGTTAATAGCCCTATAAACCAGGTGACTAAGGAGGAGAAGAAAAGGGGAATAGTTTCTAAATAGTTTGTTTTTCTCATACTGCAATCTACTACAGAAATTATTTATTTGTGATGTAACTTTCTTTAGATAGAATAAATCTGATAGAGTCTGGTCATTCTGAGATAAAATAGCCTTTGAGCTATGGGCTTGTTCAACACAGGTCAGTGTGTAATTATGGAAACATCCAGAGCTTTCTCTGAAGCAGATCAGGCCACTTTGCCATGAATGTGAAGGGACCTTTTTTGCACTGATAATCAGATTTCCATAAAAAACAAAGTGACTTCGCAAATCTGAGTCATCAAGCCATGGCTGCGTTCTGCTGGGGGGGATGCTTTTCATCACAAGAAAAAGGAGTATGGCACATCCCAGAAGAAGTCCAGGGAAAGTCCCCATTAAGGGAGTATTAAGTATAATAAATAAAGATGACAGAAAACCCAGTGTTTAGAAAATAATGGAGGTCTAGCCCAGCTGAACCATGCTCAACCTTAAACAACCCTCAGACTCTGAATATCTGAACTTTGGGACTGGAGACTGTCTTCGGTGCTAATTGGAAAAAGCTCCTGAATGCAGCACAGCACAGTTTACCTGACCTTCATATCAAGCATATTTCACTGCAGAAAAGCCCTGGAATATCATGGGGATCCTGCAGCCACCAGCAGGGCTGGGCAGTCCAGCAGTTTACATCGCAGCTCATTGCCCCAGGATCTGCCAGATTCCTTGTGAAGCTGAGGAAAATGCCCAGCCTTGCTTGAAGTTTTGCAGATGTGAGGGAAAAAGAATTGTAATTCACTAAATGAATGTAATTGAAATGATATTAATTAGCAAAGCTGTTTATTGACATTGCCATAAGGTGCTCCTTTAATTCAGAGTGGCAGTTTTGCCTTGCTCATGAAATCCAGGTTTCAGGGCTCTCCAAGTCCTGCCCTTTTCAAGACCACCCCTCACACCACTGGTGTGCAAAATGCCCAAATGCAACTGCTGGCAGCAAGAGGGAAACAGCAAAGACAGCACTTAATTAATGTATTTACTGTTGTTGTTGTTGACCTCCCTCTCTCCTGGGAAGTGTAACTTAGAGCAACCCCAGTCTGGTGGTGTCTTGCACTAGCCTGTGATGCTACAGGGCTAATGCAGCCCAAAATAATGAGGGTGTCTGGATGTAAAACATAGATTTGGCCATATGTAGACTGAAAGCTCTGATTCTTCCAGGGAACAGGGAGTGGGATGGGGTTGAGCTGGGGAAGAACTCAGGAGCACTTCTGTTCAAGGCAGCAGCAGCAACCATCCAGAACACTTGGCATCCTTCCTGATTGCAGACCATGAGGGATGGCTGGAGGATTTCGTTCAGAAAGCCTGCAGGTCCCTAACAAATGAATGCCTAGGTTCATTGCAAAATGATGGATCAAGGTTTAACAATGCAAACTGAAACCTGGGACTGGACCTCTTTTGGAAATCCTTTAGTGATGTCCTTAATGAAAATGACAATTATCCTGGTGATATTTCTTTCTCCTCCTTTTTATTTTATTTTATTTTTTCTCCTCCTTTTTATTTTATTTATTTCTCCTCCTTTTTATTTTATTTTTAATTTCACTTCTAAAACACGTAATTTCCATTTTTTTACTAGGTCTCCTCTTGTTCCTGATTTACTTCAGCAATTATCTCCAAGTAGGACTGCAGTGCCACACAACCGAGGCGCTCTTCTGCCTGCTGAAAAGCCACTAAATCTTGGAAACTGACCATGAAATCTAAAAACAGAACAGATATGATGGCTAGGGCAGCACTTCCTCAGAAAAAGAGTTGTGGAAACGTCAAACACAATGAGCTGTTTGCCTCTCAGATGATGTGTGACAGAGGAGATGGTACAGCATGGGGCGCTCCCAACCTGCCATCCCAGGGTCAGTGGTGGCTGCTGCCAGCACTGCCAACGCTGCCAAAACTGATGTTCAGTGCACAGAGATGCCCTGAGGAGGGTCATAGAGCCATAGAACCAGTAAGGCTGGAAAAGACCTCCAAGTTCATCAAGTCCTGCCTTGGAGCAAATGCCACTGTTCCCATTAAGCCACATTGTGAAGTGCCACATCAACTGATTTTTTGACCACTTCCAGGGCAGATGACTCCACCACCTCCCAAAAGAGCCTTCGGCTGCCTTCTCTCTGCCTCTCTTTCCAGCTGTAAGCTGGGGATAGAGGTAGTGCCTGCAAATTGAAGTTGGGCAAGGGATGCTTTTGGCAGTATTTATTCTGAAGACCACTTTGTGATGATCTCACGGATCACACAATAAATGGCAAAACATTCTGCATGATAAAGGGAACCTCTGGCCTGTAAAACATCCCTTTTTGGAATTGCCACAGAAACCTGTCAGTGCTCATCCTTCAAAGGCGGCTGCTGCATAGGCCAAGGGCTCCTCACTTACATGCAGAACAAAAACAACGTCTGTGAGGTAAGAAAGTGTGAAGGGGAAATAGTCTTCCCCTCCATATTTGCACACTGGTCTTTAAATTGCATGATATAAATCAGCCCCACCAACTAAATGTGGCGTGTTCTGAAATATTGTATTTGCTTTGGATCAGTTCACAACCAGATTGCTTTTATTTTGTTTCATAAGAAGTTGAGATTGGAGATGTATGGACATGTTACTCTTTATGTTTGCATCTGCCACCCTGGCAGGAGAAAAATGGTTGCTTTGGTTTTGCAAACATTCTCCACTTATTTTCGTAAAATGGTTTGGATGAAATACTGTTGGTTCATATAATTAGCTGAAATAATAAACTGTAAAGTGTTTGTTTTTGTTTCCCTTTGGAAGGAAACATACTGAGCTTAACACCCTGTAGTCCAGTTGGCACAACCTGTAATGCCATGATGTGAGCACTTTGGGGTGGACCACAGCCTGCTCCCAGCCCTGGTGATGGTCCTGCCTGAAGAGAGCTGAATTCTCACTGCTTTGTCTCTGCTATCACCATGGGTTGTCCTTTCAGCTCTTACAAAGGCAGTACTGCTGAGATGGATGGGATATCCCTGCAGAAAAGATGTGTCCAGGAAGGCAAAGGGAGATTCTGAAGAACACAGCATGTTCTTACATGCCAAACATGCCACCTCAGGTTCACTGTCTCCTTTTCTTACCAGCATCCTTACCCAGATAGAGCAAAAACTGACTTCAGTGAGTGCCAAAGGACAAACTCCTGGTACACACAAGCAGAAAGGAGTCATGTTCCCAATGTGCAGCTCCTGATGAGCAGGAGAGCCCTGCACCACATCGAACACAGCGGCCAGAAATTCCTGGCATTTCAATGGGCAGTTCAGTTCCCTCCTTAATCCTTCTTTCAGCCCTTGAAGGAGCTTGGTGATTTCATCACTCCTCTGAGGAGGAGGGATGGGTGCACTGGGCACATTTGGATGTGTTCCTTGGGGCACCTGCAGTCTTCACACTGCAGCATCTGCTGATCCTGGGGAATAAACAGAAGTTTTTCTGTGTCATGCACAAAGCTCTTCTGCTTCCATTGCCCATGTGTATTACAAGAAAGTAACATTCCAAGCAACAAATGCTGCAAACTTCTAAAATTTAATTATGAGTCAGGTTTGGAAAAGATGTGTGGGGTTTTTAAATGCTTTTGAACCTGATAGCACAATTTTTATCCCTGGCCTCTATAGCAATTCTGCTTCCTTTCCCACTTTTCAGTATATCCTCCCTCTCCCTGTGCAATACCCTCTGCTCCTTCATCCTGTATGAGTTGTGTACACTTGGATAGTGGATCAATCACCATAACAGCTGTTGTCTCTAAGGTTTATTAATGCTTTCCAACTGAATTCCTGTTTTCCTGCTAATAACCCTACCAGTGGAACGCTTCTCTGGACACGCAATTATTCATGTGGCAAACTTGCCACCTGAATACTGGTGGGAAATTAGTAAACCTTGCATCCAACTGGAAGAAAGTAATTTGTAATTTCTGCAATGGGCTTGAAACTGGGATTATTTCACTGCAGGTCTGTCTTCACTCCAAGCAATGCTTGGGAAGAGCGAGCAGATGATGTATGTGGAGGGATGAGAGTGGCACAGGTACTACCCATAGGGATTTGTTTGGCCCCACAGTCCTCATTAGCTTGGATTTGTGGAGTGAGGCTGAAAGGTGGAGAAGGTTGAAGTGAAGGGGGCAAGCAGAAAGTGAGGGTTTGGCCCAGCTGCTGCTGGTAGGAATGAGGAACAGCTCTGTAGAAAGAGACGTGTCATGCTGCTAGAGCAATGAAATTCCTATGTGGCTTGTGTGGGTCAGGCTCTTTGGCAATAATGGGCTGGGCAAAGCCACAGCATAAATGCCTCTGCAGCAGCAGTGAGGACTTTGAATAAGGAGAAAGGCAGAGTGGGCTTATTTATGCTCCTCTTGTTTAAGCAAAGCTGCAGATATCATTTCAGTAGCTCAGCTAATAGCTGCTACCAGTTCCCAGAAGTTCTCTCTAGTTTTCAGTAGATAGGCAATGCTCAGGACTAGATACCACTGCCGGGCACAGTTCCAGCTCCCTGTGGTAGAGATAGAGATAGTACGTGGTCTTTTGCATTGTTATGCTTTGTCATTTTTGTGTATATTATATTTGGCAGTCAGAATAGTTGGCCGAGCTGGGAGTCATCTCTCTGCTTCAAAACAGTGCAGCTTGGCAGTTCTGTTTATCTTTTACTGATTCATTTTAATGGAAGCTGGAATTTGAGAAGTTTAAAAATTAAAAGGAAGAATGTGATTGCTGTAAAACAGGGGTTTAGCTTGTGGCTTTCTTTTTTTTCCTTACACTTTCTTTATTGGCCCCAGGCATGATAACAGAGCTATCCATACCGGCAGTGTCAGTATTTTTATGCCGACTGTAAAAATACCCTGAACAATTTATGCTGAAGAAGCCAGCACCTCTCTCAAATGCAGCACTGCTGGGGCCAACATATTCCTCTTCCAGACAACTGAATATTGAAAAGAATGCAAAACACACTGAAAAAGCAGCACCTGTCAGTCATCCCTTGGCGGCTCTCAGCACTGGAAAGGATGGATGAAGAAGTCAAACATGGCCATCTTATACCCAGTCACTTGGATGCTGAGATCAGAGGCAACTCCTTGGGAGGTGGGATACAAACTTTTCTGTGGGATGTGCTCTAACTGTCTGTGGCTCTGCAGCTGAATGGACATACTGCTCTGCTGCAGGGCATAGCAAAGCCATGGCCAGCACCTGCTTGACAAAGCCCAGGGCAGGATGCAAGGAGGCAGGAGTCCTGCAAGCCCTGCCAGGAGCCCTCAACAGCAGTGGGACACCTATGGCTGATACAGGGGCTGTGTGCAAGGTTATCCTTGGGGAGCCAGGAATTCCTGGTGCTACAGTGAATCTCTGACTGTGGCTTCTGAGGAGCTGTGTGTGCTGGACTTGACCCCATCCTGCATGAGGATTTAGGGGTGGGGTGGCTTCACAAGCAAGGCTGACACTGAGCCAGGTGTGCTGTGGCAGCAAGGGGCTGCTGGCAATGGTTTCCACCTTTTTGCCCCTAACACACACCATGCCAGAGAGTTCTTTCAGAGCTGCCATGACCCACCCTTTCCCTCATCCCTCTCCCCCAGTGTGAGCAATGCATGACAAATGCAGAGCCATGCACGCATGGGTACAATCTGACTGTTCCACAGTCAGCAGCACCCGCCCATCAATCCACTGGAGTCACTTTAAACTGCTTTTATTCTATTTGTTTCATTATGCTGTTACGGCTCTCCTCAGACACAGTGCTAATTAACTCAATCCCATCCTAGCAACTCCTGGCTCCCACATCATCTCCAGGGTTTCCAGTCCAGGGAATTGTAACAGATCATTTATCCCAGGGGCTTTAAATGGATGCTTTTCCATGATGGAGCTGTAGGCAGAGGGACTCATAATTGCAGAGGTGCATTCAAGTCTCTAGCTCAGCATGCAGCATCAAAATTTGTATAGATTTTAAATAATTCATCACTGGGCTTTGGTATATTTAGTCATTCAAATTAGGAACCTAGAATTTTGTTCTGCAGAGAGCTGGTGTGTGTCATTGTCAGAAGTTAGCTCTGCCGCCCATGTCCATGCAGAGGAGTTCAGGCAAATTAAGTCAGAAGAAGTGACTGGCAGCAAAAGATACAGCAAAATCTGTGACACATAATAATGCCATGAGGGCCTCCAGGCAGCTGTGGGCTGGGTGATGCTGGCACATTGTCCAGCAGGATACACACTGCTGAGGTGTTGGGAAACTTAATTAGCAAGGAGCACTGCCTGGGATTGCAGATTATAGACATTTGCATGGTCTAGGTAAGGTCTTTAGGCTTCAACCCATGAGCTACCAGCACTTGGGGACTGTCTTCATCTGTTTCCCCCTGTTCTGTGTGTGGATTGCAAAACACTGGAGGCAGGGAGATGCTCTTGCTCTTTGCCATGTCCTGTGACTGTAGCACAGGCAAGTGGGTGCTCATACCCATTAGCAGACATGGCAGCAGTGCTGGATTCAGATTCACAGCTGGCAGAGACTTGAGGTTTAGCAGACTCCCAGACCCATTAGGCAGTGCTGAGCCCCACTGCAAAGGGGTGGTGTAGAAACAGGGACCCATAACTTCATTTTATTTCCTCATGACCTCTGGCCTTTCCCCCTTTCTTGACTCAAAGGAAGTCTTTGAAAAGGGGCTCCAGTGGAGATGACTCAGGAGAGGTCCGTGTGTGGCATCTCCCAGACAGTGAAATCTGCTCAGGGTGTCCAAAGTTATCCCAGCCACAAAGCACAAGTGGAGCCTTTTGTCCACAGGACAGTCTATTCCAGGGAAATGCTGCTGTTCAGGAGGGAGTTGATTCTGCAGGGTCTCAACATCAATTCACCTTGACAGGAGAGAGCAGGAAGCACTCAGCACCTCTCTCTAGGATCTCAGAGCATACACAGCATTGAAGCTTTTTATCTACCTCTTATTTTTATGCATTACAGTCACATTATAAAGAAATCCTGCAGAACATTCAATTACTTACTGCACAATTATAATCATATTTGTATATCTATAAGTAGGTCACCAGTCTCTTAGGTTAATCAATTATAATGGCATTCACACCAGTTTCTTTCATAAATCACTGACTTTTAGTGTATCCACTGAGATAATGGAGGAAAACCATCTAATTTTGATCTAACTAGAATGAAATGTGAACGTGCATAATTTGCTCTTACAAAGTGTATCTAATGTTCTCTACATCTGTATTTATTTGTGCTATTTCATGCTGCATATCGTTTAAGTGGCAAAAAAATACAGAGACTGCTGCACTTAAAATTAAATGACCCAGAATAATACAATTTATCCACATTTATTTTACATTGTTCATCATGAAAGATATTTTAATAACCTAGTTCTGATGCCTAGTGCACTCATTACCAACCACACTGAAATTTGAGTCCTGACAGCAAGACTGTTTGGTGTGCCACAGGGATACTTTAGGAAGCTGTTTTGCCGTGTAAACTAGGAAGTTAAGTGGAAAGGGTGGGCTTTAGTCAGGCTGGAGACTGAGAAGGCTTTAGGACATAGTTGGAGGCCACCAAATAGTGGGCATCTACTGGGCCACTGGAGCTGTAGCTGCCATAATGCCTGCCCAAACTGCAGTTTTCAGATAACTCAGTGAGCAGGACAGATAATAACTGAATGTCTTCTCTTTTCTGTCTGCCTAGCACTGCTGTTGGAGAATACGGGTGGCAGAACTTTGTGCCCCCCTCAGTGGTGTCCTGAGCAGACTTTGCTTGGCTGTGTCAAAGGGACTGAGATGTATGCTGTGAAGTACAGACCAAGACCTAGACCTGTGCTACCAGAGCTGGCTGATCCGAGTTTGACTGAGCAAACTGGAGAGGAGGGAGATTTCTGGGGCTTGGGATGCCCTTCAAGGTTCTTGCTGATGTCCCTTGGGCTAGTTTGGGTTGGTGAAGGAGTGAGCTAATAGCAACCTACAGCTACCTGCAGAAATGATGGAGCCAAACTCTTCTTGGTAAAGGCAAATGAAGTTACAAGGGGCAACAGCAACTTGTGAGACCCAAACTGGAGATTGGGAAAACTTTTCTGTGAGACAGATGCATGGTCATCCAGCAGGATTGTAGCATCCACAACCTGTAAAATTTTCATGTTCTGGCTAGACAAAGCCATGGCCAAGCTCATTTAGTGCTGGTGATAACCCTGTTTTGAGGAGGAGGCTGGATGAGAGGCGCTTCCCATCAACATTGCTCTGGTCTCATTCTTCAGGGCCTCTGAAAGGGAATTCAAGAAGGGTGACACATTGGGGTGTGAACCCTTGTCTTTATAGCAAATACACCTTGAGTTTTGACATCACCTAACTGAGAGACACAACTTTAGAGGCAGTAGGGGCAGGCAGGTAGAGGTTCTTGTCAGCAGAGACCATTCCCTGCCTCGAGCACGGTGGAACACTCATTGCAAGTGAGTGTCTGAGTGATGAGCTCAGATATCTTGCCATCCTGCCCCTCTTGGAGCACATGTAAAGGAAGCCAGCTTTAGCTTTCTGCAGGAATGTCTGCCTAAGCATCCCTTTGGCTGTCAGCCTGGAAAATGCCAGTGTTGGAGAGGTGGTGATGCAGGGACTGCATCCTGAACAAACCCAATGTGCAAATTAAATGCAGAGAGGGCTGCTGGGACTCACCTTGGGCAGAGTCACAGACTACTCTGGAAATGAGTTATTGGTGAGGAAATGAATTCTGCTTAAGCACTGTCTGTTTTGCAGTTGTGGAGCAACTTTGTGTTGATTTCCAGGCAGGACCTGAAGGAGCAGGAGAATGTTTGAGCTCAGCTTTGTGAGAGGGCAGCTCCGCGGGTTTTCCCCATCCCGCAGCTCCTCCCTAACCCAGCGCTGGGAGCTGCAGGTTTGCTTCGGGAATGCTGTGCCTTACAGCTCACTGCCATGCTGAGAGCTCCACATCCCCACACATCCACATGATTCCCTGCTAGCTAACCACCCTGCTGACAACCCCTTAATCCCAAAGCAGCTCATGAAGGGGAGCTGATAATAGAGCCTAACGAAATTAAGCTTTTTTTATTATTATTTTAAACCTCGGATGCAACCTTCTGCTAAAACTCTCCATCTTTCCAGAAGAAGATGCTACCTGAGCAATAATCAGTTTCTTCAAATCTTCTTCAGAGTGTTTTTGTGTGTTTTAAAAAAACGAAACAAACCACAAAATAGAAAAACCAAGAATTTTTATACTGAATTGTTTTCTGCTTTCTTTATGGAGAAATAGCAATTTTTATCCAAGTGATTTCTGCTGCATGGAGCTGTTTAGTTTTGACAGAAGGTCGCTTGCTTTTTTTTTAATCTGAAATTGTTTAGCAAAAATGCCCTGGCTCCTGTGACTTGGCCAGCTGGAAGGTCTGGCTCATTATTAATGTAATTATTTACTCATTTGTTGTGGTAGAAGGAGAGCCCTCAGCCCATCCACGTCAGCCTCAGGCATTGTGGAGGTTCCTGTGCAGATTTGGTGACCATGCTGGGGGTGAATGGGATGGGGATGGGATGGCTCCAGAGAAGCATTTATGAGGATTTATGTGTGTCGGACTCCTATTTTAGAATGGAAATGTGTCAGTACATCATAAATATTCCGAGTGATTTACATTTGCCAGTTCGGGTGCCTTAGCCCCAGGAGTAGATAAATTGTGGTTTAATGTGTTATTTACGCTTTCAGGATATTCAGTGTCTTGGGAAAGCACTGAGTTGAAAATCCTGGAGGTAAGTTGTCTCCTGGTGGGATGGATAACCAGCAGGAGGGGTTCTGCCAGATTCCAGGTCCTACTCTGCACAGGGCCCTGTGGGAAGTGTTGAAAAGCAACTTCTTAAATTGTTTAATATCTCTATAGATGAGTTTAATCCCTTTCTATTTATTTCTACAGGAGTTTGGAAGTCCTACACATCTGAAATGACAGCAGGTAACACAATAGAGGGCTTAGCTGAATTTTACATATGCAGATGAGCTAAATTAATTAACAGTAATCTCTTTTAAATGTATGGCAGAGTAATACCAGTCTAGTCTATAGAAAGATTCTTTGGGACTTAATAGTGAACTGGGAGTAATTAATTATGCAAAACCCCATGGTTAAGCAGATGATATCAGCAAGTCAGTGGGTAGGGTTTGGATTTGCCATTTTCCAGCAAGGATCCTTTGTATTTGCTCCATGAAGTCAGTCTGCAATGGTGTCTGTGAGGGTGCCTATAGTTCCTGAAATTCCCATGTGGATCATGGGTGTAATAACTCACCCTTCACTAAAGGAAAACTATTACAGCATAAAGCTTGCAGGCTCAGAGCAGGTATAGCTGAAAGAGAGAATTGAGTATTTTGTTAAGAACAGATAGTCGGCTCAGGACCTTATAAGCACCTATCTAAACCCTGTTCAATTAATGAAACACAATTTAAAGCAAAAAGGATTGGTACTAACCAAACCACTGCAATATAAGCTTTTCTAATTATGCAATAAGATAATGTCCACCAGATTAAAATTTTAATTAGCTTAATTTAGAAATAAAAAAAGCATTAGATTTCTAGTTCTAGAACACCTAAAGTGACCTCAAGGGGACAAAGAAATTAAAAATCATTTGAGCATTGTGTGTGTGCTCACATCTGTCGTTTTCTGAAAGACGTCAGCAAATCCCAGTGGGCTTGGGCTCCTGGCTTTGCTTGTAAGAACCTGTTTGTGGAGCTTAGGAGAGCTTGGGGAGCTCTGGGAGCAGGGGCAGTGCAAAGGAGGGTCCAGCACTCGTTTCTAGCCCCAGCTGCCTGCAGTCCCTCTGGCTCTGCTTTCAGAAGGCAGAAACATGCTGGCTATAATAGGGACTTTTGGGTTTTTTTGTTTTCTTTTTCCTCTTTCCTTTTGCCTATTCATAGATTTAAAGGCCAAAACAGACCATTAAGTCCAACTAGTCTTACATCCTGCATGACAAAGGCCATCCCGCCCATCCCCTAATTCCTCAATACCACTGGTGACCATGACCATGTGATTATACATCCTCCTGGAAACGCACTGGGAGCCTCTGTGTGCTCCAGGCACAGAGCAGGACCCCACTGAAAACACCCAGCCTTGATTTAAAGACTTTGAGCGACAGATGATTTATCACATCCCTCATGAAACCATTCCAATGTATAATTAACACTTACAGTAAAATAAGTCATTGGGACTGAAAGCACAGGGAGTTGTAACATGCAGAGTGCACAGTGTACAGATGTGTTTGGTTTTGAGGTAAGGAATCCAACAAATTGCTTTTATGTCTTTTCAGGGAAGAAACAAAGGTGTTTTAAACATTTGCATAGCATAGAAGCTCTCCAGCCCACCTTCTGAAAAGGCTAGAGGTTTGCTAAGGAAGTTTTGAGGAGATGAAGTAATAAAGAAAAGAGGATTTTATGATGCAAGGTCAAGTGGAAAACTTTTATTGGAAGGGTTTGGCCAGCTCCTAATCCCATGGGGAAAGCAGGAGGAATTTGACTGTAGAGTGTTTCCTTTTCGGAAGGTCAAAGCCATTCCATACAATTACAAAGCAGCATAAGAGAGAAACATTTATTCCTCTGTCAAGGCTGTCAAAAATGGAGGAGGGGAGAAAGACCCAAACATTACATTTCATCAAAGTCCTGAAGGTAAAAATGATCCTCTGGCTTGAAATTTATCTTAATGAGCAAAATTCAGCCAATGAAACAGGGTGCAGATGAAAGTGACAGATGGAATCATTTAAAGTTTGATTCTTTGCATGAAAGAAAATAATATTTTTGATAAGTTATTTTTCTTCTGGTTGTTACAGTGTTCTGCATAGTGTCACAGCCAGATTAATTATCCTGAATCTCTCAAAAATTCGGAGTTAGGGGGAGCTCTTGGAAAACTGTTATATCACTTGGGACTTAGGCAGGTCCATAAAAGATCGGTGTAGTAGGAGGACACATATTCTTGTAGGGAATCTCCTAAATTTTGATGCTGAGAGGTGCTGATCTCTACCCCTTAGTGTGCAAGGCCAGCATTATGTGTTGCTTATCTTTACTAGATAAAGATGAGCAGGAAAATGGTTGGAGCCAGACCCATGCATTATAACAATATCATCTCTTCATCATTTCTTTGGACAGGTAATTCTTGCACAGTAACCTAGTGCACATCTGTGAGTAACAGTGTACACACACAGCACCCTTGTCCCTGTGAGAGGGCAGGAAACAAAGCATTGACCCCCTGTGCCCACTTAATTTCTGATTATATCAACAAGCAGTTAGCAAAGGTTCAAGACACAAAGGAGGTTATCTGCTGGCTTCTCTGATTTAAGCACTGTCGGACTAGATGCTACAGTACGCATAGCAAGTCTTTGACTGTGCAGTCCCCAGCCTGGGGCATGAAGAACTCACACTGGTATGAGGCAGGTGAGGGGATGTTGAGGCTGTGGTGAGCCTGCTGCTGGTCTCCAGGCATCCTTTCCATGGATTCAGCCTTCCCAAAGTGCTGAGCAGGAGGCTGAGACAGAGTGAGCAGCTTGCACTGCTCAGCCCTCACTGAGTGGAGTGTTGCTCACAGCACAGAGTGGGTACCTCACATCCATCTCCTGTCCAAGGCAAGGAAGCAAGGCTCTGGCCATGGGGGACATGATCTACACATTCACTCCCTGCCACGTGGCTCTGTGTCAGCCAGGAACAGAAGTAAGGGATTGCAAGGAATTTCCTCAGATGTATTCCAGCAGCAGATTAAAATAGCTGCTACTATTTTGATCCAGTGAAGCAGCAGCTCAGGCACATGCAGGACTGGCAGCATCTCTGCAAAGAGGGATTCCAAGGGCAGCCTGTGACTGTAGTAATGCAAACACAGGGCTGGCCCAGGGTGCCTGGGGAAGGCTGGCCCAGGTGGTAGAATTTAGCATCAGGAGGTATAAATTCACACTGCCCTGGTTTTCTGTGAGTTATTGCAAAGTGCTGCAATGCTATGAACCCTGAGTGTTTTTAGGAAGCCACAAGAAATTGCTGCACTCGGTATCTGTTATTTACATCCAGTCCAGCTGGGGATTTTCTACTGAATTCTGTTGTGGTGAAATTTTAAATGTTTGATTGTATTTTTGGTTTATTTTCCATAAGTTTCAGCGTAGTATAACATAAATATTGTGTTTCCCTGTGGACTCATGGCAGCGGGGGGTGGGGGGTGGTGCTATGGAGGAAAGGAAGCTTTTTCTTTTTCAGGAATCTTTTTACGTGTAACTGGAATGTGAAACTCCTGCTTTGTTCCTCATTTTCTATTTTATAGGGGGATGTTTGCTGTAGCCCTTTAGCAGCTTGGCAGACCTAGATTTGAAGTAAAAGAATGCATCTTCAGAAACTGTGAATTATTTATTTGCTATTCCTGGTAAATCTGCAGTTGCAAAACCTCACAGTGAAATGAACGTTTCTTTGTTTCACTGGACCATGGGATCACTCCCTGAAGATTCATCAGCCCTGCTGCTGGAAGAAGCTGTCCTCAAAGGTTGTTTTATTATTGTTATTCAGTAATGCTGGAGATTATTTTTGCTTCACCTTCATTTATTCTTCTGTTCATTTAAAAAACTAGGTAATTGCATGAAGTCATCTGAAATTTAAGACCTCTTCCTGAGATTTTTTTATTTTGCTCCTGCTTCTGATCCTCTGTCACACTGGTTAATTCCATAACATTGTGTTGCCCAAATTCAGCATTAATTTCAACAGGCAAATATTTATACAGCATCCAAGATGCAGTCTGTACACAGACAGAATGACATCAATTTAAGGTAAATTGATACTAACTACCCTTGGATTGAAGAGTGTCCAGGCAAAAGGTGGTAGAGTTTAATGAAATCTATTTCAAAACCAGTGTTATTAAACTGGAATAATTTTACTGTGAAGGGCAAATTTCACCTTTCAGATATCCTGAATGCCTTTGGACCAAATCCCACTGCTTTAACTCCACACAGGACAACCTATTGAGATAGCGTGAGGTAATATCATGTCTTTTCTCACTGTTCTTTCAGGGCCATGTGGTTCCCCCTGGGTTTTTAGGGAGATTCAACAAATATATTTGTGAGTCTTTTAGCAGCCTTTTTCTTCTGTGTAAAACCACTGTTGAACACCACTGTACATTATCTTAGCCTGTCATCTACTTTAATCAGGCAAATGCTGCAGGTTTTGTCCTGAACTAGGTCAGATACACCAGTTTTGCATTATATATCTTCAAAGTGGGCACAAAGTGTCCCTTAGACCATATGGTCTGCAGCTCTGGGCTTTGTTGGCTCACACCCTTTCTAATTCCTCCTAATCTGCTCATAAGCACCTCCAAAAGGGTTCTTCACATACCTCACCAGTAATCTCTTTCAATGCCTGGTTGCTCTTTGGATGTAATGCCAGATGGTATTAATATACCCATCACTGTAATTATCCAGACAAGCAATCAGTGGCAGGAGCAATCCCAACTTCTCACTTTTCCCACTGATTCAGAGGCATACTTGAAAGAGCCCTTTCATCCCCATGGATCCTGTTCCCTGGAGTTGTCCCAGGCCGTCCTCATCAAAAGAGAATTTGATGTTTCAGCAGTTTCTCAGCCAGTTTCATGCTGGGAAAGGATCAGTGGTGATGGGGCAGTATCATTTATTCACCCTCCAACTGTTGCCCAGACACTTGGTACATGGCCAGGTGTCAGTCCCACATCAGGTCTTCCTTTAAAACCTTTCACAGGACTGAGATCTATGTGTGAAATGGAAATTCTGCTGAGACCTTGTAACTTGAAAGCTAGCCTGCCTTTTGTCTGGCTCCAAAATTTGCCAAGAACAGCCTGGACGGAAGGCTTCTGATGCCATATGTTGGAAAGGAGGTACTCCTAAAAGCTTCCTGCACCCAGCAAATTCTGTGCAAATGCCTCCTGCCAAGTCCATCTTCCTGTGGGGCATTTAGACAAAGTTTATTTAGTGTTCAGTCCAAGGCAAAATGAAACTGTAAGGGATTATGTTGCAATTATCTTGCAAGGTGGGTCCCTTGAGTATCGAGGTCTTTGGCTGAAGGTTTTAAAGGCTGCCCAGTTTACCATACACCCAAAGAGATTTGGGCAACATTTATATTCAGGAAGACAAGATCTCTAAGTAGAGATACATGCAAGATAAGTTCAATAGCTGGAAAAAACCAGACCTCTTTTGAACACCTCAGCCTTTCCAAGACCTGTGTCCTAATATGGAGCAAGATGTTACACTTGCATCAAGTGTATTTGGTTTTAGGAATGAGCAGCCATGATGCCATAGTGACAAGAAGGAAGACTTTGATGCCCACATCACAAAGAATATGCAAACTCGTATTATTCCTTTGATTAGCTGCTCTCTGATATGTCAAGTCCATGAATAATCAAGCCTCATTTTCTAATTAGTTTACTCATCACCCCACAGCTCCATGCCTTCACTCATTTGCATATCCTTTACTAGATTCTATGAGGGGCTAGCAGGGATTCCATCTCTCTCCCACCACAGCATTTCTTTGGTCCTTTCCCAGATATTTCCTTGCTCTTGGCTTTGCATCTTCTCCCATTCAACGACAATCTCATTGCTCTGTGTTTTCCACTCATTTTAGGACTTGTTTTCTCAGGGAGTAGAGTGGTGTCTTCAATGCTGTCTGTCTCCTGGTGATGCCTTTTGACTCCATAATCTGGTTTTATTCAGTCTCAAAGGAGAAGTAAAATTATCAAAGTTGCTGGTTTGCACATTTTATGGAAGAGGTGAATGAGAGATTCTTTTGGGGCAGTTGGGGACAAGATTGGAGCATCCACTTCATCACTTTGAGGACAAATGATGGGAAAAGTGGTTTTGAAAATGCTCTGGCCACAAGCCTGTTTAGCCATCAGCTATTCCAGACAAGACAGACAATTCCATACAGGAGAGCTGCAGGAATTGGGCTGGTGATGATTGTGTTTGTTATTTTAATAAATAAGCTACTTTCATGACACAGGAGGTTTTTCTGTACTATTTCATCTATCTTCTCCCCCTTCCTGCACAGGTACTATAAGATGAATCACATTGCAAGCAGATAAAGCAAACCTAGTGGCTCGTTTGCATTTCTTTTAATCAAGTTATTCCAATTGTGCTATTGTGCAAATAAAGTTTCCCCTCTCAACTGAAAAAGACTTCATCCTCCCAGCAGCTGTGATGCCTCAGCAGTAGGGGTTACCCCACCCCAGCCAGGGCTGCCACAGCCCAGTCCTGCCCATGGGGTTCAAGCTGGCTGCACTCCTGCCCTTACCTGTACCAAACAGTGGACATTGGGACTACTCAGGCTGAACTGATATGAAACCTTGCTCCTTTTAATAAGCTGGAGGCCTCAATGCCTGGTAAAGCTCTGTTTTACACATGAAGAGCCTTCTTATCTCAAAGTTGATGTGTGTTTTCTTTTTGTTGGAGCCTAGCAGCCACCATTTGCCAGCCAAATGCAGAGGTGAAATTCAGATGCCGTGGAAACAAAGGTTTTCAGGAAGTACACAGGGATGTGATGATCAGCCCAAACTGATGAGCTAACAACAGTTTCCTAAAGCAGAAAAGATCAATCTAGGGCTTGAGGCACAAGGTATTTTATTGATCTGTCTCTGGGCAAACACCCGGTGCCTTTGCATATACAAACCCCTGATTTTCTGAACATTCCCATGGGTTATAAGAGAGGGTCAGCCCACAATGAGATCCTTCACTAGCTCAGCTTGGCCCTGCTGTACTGGAGGCAGGCAGCTGCTGACAGGGTGGGTGCAGAAGGGACCAGCCAGTGGCAGAGGACACTTGTAGTTGGGAGAGGAGCAGTGGCCATACCCATGTGCTCATCTGGGCATGACCGTGCACTGACACACGGGGTGAGGGAAGCAGAAAAGGGTCGTGTGTAGGGAATGGGAACAGGGATCACGTGTGTGCAGAAAGAGGTGGAGTTCTTTTTTCACTGGCGTTACTAGGCACTTGACTAGGTTTTACTTGACCTCTTAACTTAAACCAGCTGCCTTGCCAGCCATCGAATCTTGCCTGTGCTGTGAAACCTTAACAGCTCTGCTCTGTCCTACTTTTATCTAGTTTGGAGAGATTTTTGTTTCTTTACAGCCTGAGCAAATGTTTTGGGTCCCTGGATCAAAGCTCGAGAGCATCATTTGCATACTGTGATTGAGAAGGCAGCGGACTGGAGACCATCACTCATTACTGAAAGGATGATCATTGTTTGTTTAGCCCATTCCAAAATAATGGCCCTGTTGGGAACACCAACCCAGTATGCATCATATCTTTTATAGTATATATTAATTTAGTATAGACATTAGGCCATTGTTATTCTCTCAGTTTAATTCCTAGGTATTAGCATTCAGGATTGGTTTTAATTCACCACACATCTTTGTTATTTCATAATGTAAAATAAATAAAACTGGAGGCAATTTTTTTTTTTAATGAATGACTGTGAGAGAGTGATGGATATAAAGCATGGAAACATCTATAATTTTAAGGCTTGAATTTCAGAACACAGAGTTTTCATTAAATAGTATAATCCATTCATTTTGGAGATCCAAATGGAAGTAAATGATCTCTGTAGTTCTCATGCTTACAATCTCTTGGATAAAATTGCCTATTATTGTGAGTGTAAATGTTTTCAAAACATTATAGGCAACTGAAAAAAATAGGAAAGACAGGAGAGGTTGCTCAAGGATGAAAACCATACAGAAATCACCTCCAAACACCATATATACTTGCTAAAATTATTTAGAGAGAATTGCTTGAGAGGAGGGGAAAAAGGAGGCAAGTAGTTTTGGGTTTTTTTTCCGTTTTATGATGAATAAAGGTCTGGGAGAGTGTTTACAAACTGTTTTCTTTACTGCCTGCTGTGCATATTAGAAAATTCAGCTCTAGGCTGATTGGCTAGGCAGAGAAACAGAGATATCACAAGGGACAGGGAAGCAAAAGCTGAGGTGCTGTGGTGGGGAGAGGAGGGGAAGGAGAAACTCAGACATTTCCAGTCCCACCTGAGACTGGGGGTTCCTGAAATGCAGCACCTCTGTGTAACATCAGTTAAGTATTTGAGCACATCAGTCAAACTGGGGGTAGCCAAACCCATGGTCCTGCCCTGGCTGCTTTTCCATGAAGGACAGGACACTGGGGATGGGTTGAAAACCTCCTTTAGCCTTTTTTGCCAGAAACCTCTTGCTTTTTTCTTGCAAGGCTGCAGTTCTCACAGACATTAATTGCTCCAACATCAGTTGCACCAAGAGGGAAAGGAAAGCTTTAAGCACACTGGCTCTGCTGTGCTCCATGGCCCTGCCAGGTCTTGGCACACGGTGGGGAGGGTGTCCCTGTGGAATGGCACGGGGAGAACACGGGGTGAGCACCCATGTGCTCCCACCCACAGGCCTCATTGAACAGGCACCAGCAGCTGGAGGGCTAAACATCATTTGCATACAAATATACACAGGACTGTAATCGCAGATAAATCCACAGAGGCCTTGTTGTTATTGTTTTATTTACACAACGCTCTCGTTGCGCAGAGAGGTTTTGAAATATGCTGACAGAAACAGCGCAGAATCAACAGAAACCACCCGGGACGTCAAGAAAAACAGTCAATGCACTACCTCTCCACCCAAAAAAACCACCAAAACAAAACCAAAACAGTGGGTGTTGGTGTGAGGTGTGGAGAGAAAGTGGACAGCTCGCTGCCCAACAATGGGAGTGTGTATGTATGTGTGTGATGGACGGGCGGGACTGTGACTCCGCAGACGCACCACTGGCATTAACTGGGATATTCCCTGTGGAACAGCACCCTCCGCCCTGTTCCAGGTGCCGCCAGCGGGCACGGGGGCGGGCAAGGATGGGCACTGGGGCGAGCAGGACGGGCACAGGGCGAGCAGGACGGGCACAGGGCGGGCAGGACGGGCACAGGGCGGGCAGGACGGGCACAGGGCCACG